>CM048656.1:1810074-2352574 GCA_026413185.1 Pueraria montana var. lobata
AACCCAAAAGTCTTACTTTCGCACGAATATTGCACAAATGGCCGAAAATGCACCATTGGCACCAAAATAGGACCATGAGGCACAACGAACCTCAAGACTGAAAACTATTCTGAGCATTATGGTTATTTATGCATAACAATCAACCAAGGATCACAGATCAACAAAACCCAAAAGTCTTATTTTCGCACGAAAATTTACCAAAGGGCTGAAAATGCACCACGTGCACCAAAATTGGACCACGAGGCACCTCGAACCTCAAAACTAAAAAGTTCTTCGAGCATTATGGTTTTTGATGCATATGAATGCACCAGGGTTCACAGGGCACCAAAACCCAAAGGTCTTATTTTCGCACGAAAATTGCACAATGGCCTAAAATGCTACCCCGGCACCAAAATTGAACCACCGTGATCCACGAATTTCAAAACTAAAAACTGTTCTGAGCATTATGGTTGGTTATGCATAAGAATGCACCAGGCATCACTGGGCACAAAAGCCCAAAAGTCTTATTTTAGCACGAAAATTGCACAATGGGCCGAAATGCACCACGTGCACAAAAATTGGACCACGGGGCACCTCGGACCTCGAAACTTAAAAGTTCTCCGAGCATTATGGTTTTTTATGCATAAGAATGCACCAAGGATCACGGGGCACCAAAACCCAAAAGCCTTATTTTCGCACGAAAATTTCACAAATGGCGGAAAATGCACCACAGGCACCAAAATTGGACCACGAGGCACCTCGGACCTCGAAACTTAAAATTTCTCCAAGCATTATGATTTTTTAAGCATAAGAATGAACCAAGGATCACAGGGCACCAAAACCCAAAAGCCTTATTTTCGCACTAAAATTTCACAAAAGGCGGAACATACACCACAGGCACCAAAATTGGAACATGGGGCACCACAGACCTCAAAACTGAAAAGTGCTCCAAGCATTATGGTTTTTTATGTATAAGAATGCACCAGGGATCACGGGGCACCAAAGCCCAAAGGTCTTATTTTCGCACGAAAATTGCACAAATGGCCGAGTATGCACCACCGGCACCAAAATTGGACCACGAGGCACCACGGACCTCAAAATTGAAATGTACTCCAAGCATTAAGGTTTTTTATGCATAAGAATGCACCAGGGATCACGGGGCACCAAAACCCAAAAGTCTTATTTTAGCATTAAAATTGCACAATGGGATGAAAATGCACCACGGGCACCAAGGTTGGACCACGGGGCATGTAACCCCCCTTTCTTATAAAACATAATTTAACTATTTAATTTATTTTATATATTTTTTTTTAAAGTTCTGATACGTTCTATTACAATCCAAAATATGTTCTGTAATTTACATCATTAAAATTTATATACACACTACTACAAAATAATTCTAACTACTACAACATTATTGTCTACCCAAAATAGTCCCCATCCTATAGCTCTGGACCATGTCTGCATCTGTAACTTCTAATTAATCTTCCAAATACCTGCAATCACACTCCCCTAGAATCTGGGGACAGCATTACCGGATCAGGCATTTAATTTCTCATAGAATAAAACAATTTCAAACAATTACACATCATAACAATTTAATTAATTACACACATAATTAAATGCAGTATGATTTATGCAAATGCAATTTTTGACTCAAATTCATTTTTGACCCTGCTCCATGGAGACTTCCCCTTTGAGTGTTTAGTAAGTAACTGGCCTACCATTACGTACAGCAATTCAGCCATCAGCCCCTACTAAACGCGAATAAACTAAACAGAATTAGGAGATCAGGATATCCAGGAAGGCCACCACGACCGCATCTCTGTCCAGATTACAGCCACATATGGAATTGCCAATATCCTTATCCCCACAGACTATATAATCACTGATTATACGGTCCTGTTTAACAAATTCTACTCACCCCAAAAATCCTTTCTCAATCATTTTCATTTCACATGACTACCGCAGTCCCGGTTAGTCAACAATTCATTTCTCAATCAGTTTCATTTCACATGACTACCGCAGTCCCGGTCAGTCAACACTGCGGTCAGTCAACAATTCATTTCTCAATCAGTTTCATTTCACATGACTACCGCAGTCCCGGTCAGTCAACAATTCATTTCTCATTTGATACTTTTATAAATTCCCCAAAAAGACTCATGCTAATGAATTTTGTTCATGATCACAATCAAATAAATAATTTGTACACATTAACATACAAGGATATAAAAATTTAAGCAATTTACATTAAAATTAGTATTTTTAATAATTTCTGAAATTGCCCTCAATCTTTTTCCAAAATACCCATTGTGTCCCTACATGTAAAATGACCATTTTGCCCTTGGTTTTATAAAAATTTCCACATAATATCCCTTGCATTTAGGGCTGGCCGAATGGTCTCACTACCATTCTCAACATATTTTCCAAAGCAACAAACTCCAATTCCAACCAAAATTCAACCAAATCTCAATTCAATTAAAAATCAAGCAACTCAAATTTCAACCATCACAACACATTAAAAATTCAATCACACATCATTCCAATCCATGAATTACAATCACAAGCATCAAAAACACAAAACCCCTAAATCAATTTCAAGTTTTCATGATTCTAGGTCACAAATTGAATTTAACCCTACAACATGTTTTCTTCTAATTCCAAGGGTTCTAATTGAAATTAAATGCCTAGATCCTTACCTTAAACTCTTTAATTGAAGAAAAAGCCTTGAATTCCTTTCTCCCTCACTCCTTGGTCTTGTAGGAATTTTTGAGATTTCTTCCAATTCTTTCTCTACTAGCCGAATTAGCTTAGGGTTTTGGAAGTTTGGATGGTTTGGTTTCTTAATTTGGGATGAGATGATGAAGTTAAGATGAAATTGAATGAAAAACTGCAGCTGCTGAGTTTGGAGAGCTCACGGTTCTGTTTTGGAGAGAAAAATAGTTTTTGTGACTTTTTGCCTTTTACTTAAGTTATTTGCTTCATTAAACCAAGAATTAACCAAATTGGATGTTTCCTTCACATCCAGCAGCTCCTGCACGTCCAGCAGCCCCTATTGGCCAAGGGAGATCAGTTCTCCAAGCTTTCCCATCCACTTGGACAGCCAAAGGAGTTCCAAGTCACTTGCCTACCCCAAAAGTCAACATTTCAAGAACTTTGTAGAAATTTCTAGAAGGTAATTAGGGCTGCTAATTATTTTACAATGTGATTAGAATTTGAAGAAAATAACATCACCATTGGATTCCTCACTATCAAAAACCTTGGGGTAGTGTCTTACTTATCTCTTAATCCAAGCCTAATTAGCTTAATTTAGTGATCTTAGAAAAGCCTAAGTTGTCACTTTTTGATTGGTTAAGGTTCTAAATTAAAATTTTCTTGGTTAAACATTTTTAATAATTATTCTAAGTATATTACAATTATTAGATAATTCTATAGATATCCTATGAATTTTCTCTAAATTTTCTGTCTTAGAATTTTACCGTAATAATTCCTCAAAGTTCTAACTTTCAGAAAATCCTAACAATTCTGAATAAGCATTTTAATTCTTTATCTGTATATATTTTTAATCTATATTCTATTACCTTTCTTTTAAGTTATAAATGAGTTCAAAATTCTATACTTGAAAATTTATCCTGGACAGCTGTCTGACATAGCAGTCCAGTCAACTATCAATTTCGGCAAAAATAAAGACATTTGCAAATTCAGAAAATTCTTCTGAGTAGAACTATATTAATTTCATTAAGAGAATATGTACACAAGGTTTCTATAAAATACAGTGCATAAATGTTAATAATATACATATATAAATGCGTACAATTAATAAAAAAGGATGTTACAGGGCACCTCGAACCTCAAAACTTAAAAGTACTGCAAGCATTATGATTTCTTATGCATAAGAATGCACTAGGGATCACGTGGCACCAAAATCCAAAAGTCTTATTTTTGCACGAAAACTGTACAATGGGCTGAAAATGCACCACAGGCACCAAAATTGGACCACGGACCTCAAAACTGAAAAGTGTTCTGAGCATTATGGTTTTTGATGCATAAGAATGCACCAGGGATCACGGGGCACCAAAACCCAAAAGTCTTATTTTAGCATGAAAACTGCACAATGGGCTGAAAATGCACCACGGGCACAAAGATTGGACCACGGGGAACCTCGAACCTCAAAACTTAAAAGTGCTGCAAGCATTATGATTTCTTATGCATAAGAATGCACTAGGGATCACGTGGCACAAAAATCCAAAAGTCTTATTTTTGCATGAAAATTGTACAATGGGCTGAAAATGCACCACGGGCACCAAAATTGGACCACGGGGCACACGGACCTCAAAATTGAAAAGTGTTCCGAGCATTATGGTTTTTTATGCATAAGAATGCACCAGGGATCACGGGGCACCAAAACCTAAAAGTCTTATTTTTGCACGAAAATTGCACAAATGCAGAAAATGAACCACCGGCACCAAAATTGGACCACGGGGCACCACGGACCTCAAGACTGAAAAGTGTTCCGAGCATTATGGTTTTTTATGCATAAGAATGCACCAGGGATCACGGGGCACCAAAACCCAAAAAGTCTTATTCTCGCATGAAAATTGCACAATGGGCCGAAAATGCACCATTGGCACCAAAATTGGACCATTGTGCACCTCGGACCATAAAACTGAAAAGTACTCCAAACATTATGGTTTTTTATGCATAAGAATGCACCAGGGATCATGGGACACCAAAACCTAAAGGTCTTATTTTCGCACGAAAATTTCATAAATGGCCTAAAATGCACCACAGGTACCAAAAGTGTTCCAAGCATTATGGTTTTTAATGCATCAGAATGCACCAGGGATAACGGGGCACCAAAGCCAAAAGTATTATTTTCGCACAAAAATTGCTCACAGGGCCGAAAATGCCCAACTGGCACCAGCATTGGATCACGGGGCACCATGGACCTCAAAACTGAAAAGAGTTCTGAGCATAATGGTTTTTTATGCATAAGAATGCACCAGGGATCACGGGGCACCAAAATCCAAAAGTCTTATTTTCGCACTAAAATATCACAATGGGCCGCAGGCACCAAAATTGGACCACAGGGAACCTCGGACCTCAAAATTGAAAAGTTCTTTGAGCATTATGGTTTTTTATGCATAACAATGCACCAGAGATCACGATGCACCAAAATCCAAAAGTCTTATTTTCGAACGAAAATTGCACAAAAGGGCGAAAATCCAGCCTCGGCACCAAAATTGGACCACGGGGCACCACGAACGTCAAGACTGAAAACTGTTCCGTGCATTATAGTTTTTTATGTGTAAGAATGCACCAAGGATCACGGGGCACCAAAACCCAAAAGTCTTATTTTAGCATGAAAATTGCACAATAGGCTGAAAATGCACCACGGGCACCAAGATTGGACCACGGGGCACCTCGAACCTCAAAACTTAAAAGTGCTGCAAGCATTATGATTTCTTATGCATAAGAATGCACTAGGGATCACGTGGCACCAAAATCCAAAAGTCTTATTTTTGCACGAAAACTGTACAATGGGCTGAAAATGCACCACGGGCACCAAAATTGGACCACTGACCTCAAAACTGAAAAGTGTTCCGAGCATTATGGTTTTTTATGCATAAGAATGCACCAGGGATCACGGGTCACCAAAACCCAAAAGTCTTATTTTCGCACGAAAATTTCCCAAAGGGCCGAAAATGCACCACGTGCACCAAAATTGGACCACGGGGCACCTCGAACCTCAAAACTAAAAAGTGCTCCAAGCATTATGGTTTTTATGCAAAAGAATGCACTAGGGTTTGCAGGGCACCAAAACCCAAAAGTCTTATTTTCGCACGAATATTGCACAAATGGCCGAAAATGCACCATTGGCACCAAAATTGGACCACGAGGCACAACGAACCTCAAGACTGAAAACTGTTCTAAGCATTATGGTTATTTATGCATAAGAATCAACCAAGGATCACAGGTCAACAAAACCCAAAAGTCTTATTTTCGCACGAAAATTTACCAAAGGGCCGAAAATGCACCACGTGCACCAAAATTGGACCACGAGGCACCTCGAACCTCAAAAATAAAAAGTGGTCCAAGCATTATGGTTTTTTATGCAAAAGAATGCACTAGGGTTTGCAGGGCACCAAAACCCAAAAGTCTTACTTTCGCACGAATATTGCACAAATGGCCGAAAATGCACCATCGGCACTAAAATTGGACCACGAGGCACAACGAACCTCAAGACTGAAAACTGTTCTGAGCATTATGGTTATTTATGCATAAGAATCAACCAAGGATCATAGATCAACAAAACCCAAAAGTCTTATTTTTGCAGGAAAATTTACCAAAGGGCTGAAAATGCACCACGTGCACCAAAATTGGACCACGAGGCACCTCGAACCTCAAAACTAAAAAGTTCTTCGAGCATTATGGTTTTTTATGCATATGAATGCACCAGGGTTCACAGGGCACCAAAACCCAAAGGTCTTATTTTTGCACGAAAATTGCACAATGGCCTAAAATGCTACCCCGGCACCAAAATTGGACCACCGTGATCCACGAATCTCAAGACTGAAAACTGTTCTGAGCATTATGGTTGGTTATGCATAAGAATGCACCAGGCATCACTAGGCACAAAAACCCAAAAGTCTTATTTTAGCACGAAAATTGCACAATGGGCCGAAATGCACCACGTGCACAAAAATTGGACCACGGGGCACCTCAGACCTCGAAACTTAAAAGTTCTCTGAGCATTATTACTTTTTATGCATAAGAATGCACCAAGGATGACGGGGCACCAAAACCCAAAAGCCTTATTTTCGCACGAAAATTTCACAAATGGCAGAAAATGCACCACAGGCACCAAAATTGGACCATGGGCCACCTCGGACCTCGAAACTTAAAAGTTCTCCAAGCATTATGGTTTTTTATGCATAAGAATGCACCAAGGATCATAGGGCACCAAAACCCAAAAGCCTTATTTTCGCACTAAAATTTCACAAAAGGCGGAAAATACACCACAAGCACCAAAATTGGAACATGGGGCACCACAGACCTCAAAACTGAAAAGTGCTCCAAGCATTATGGTTTTTTGTGTATAAGAATGCACCAGGGATCACGGGGCACCAAAGCCCAAAGGTCTTATTTTCGCACGAAAATTGCACAAATGGCCAAGTATGCACCACCGGCACCAAAATTGGACCACGAGGCACCACAGACCTCAAAATTGAAATGTACTCCAAGCATTAAGGTTTTTTATGCATAAGAATGCACCAGGGATCATGAGGCACCAAAATCCAAAAGTCTTATTTTAGCATGAAAATTGCACAATGGGCTTAAAATGCACCACGGGCACCAAGATTGGACCACGGGGCACCTCGAACCTCAAAACTTAAAAGTGCTACGAGAATTATGATTTCTTATGGATAAGAATGACCTAGGGATCACGTGGCACAAAAATCCAAAAGTCTTATTTTTGCACGAAAATTGTACAATGGGCTGAAAATGCACCACGGGCACCAAAATTGGACCACGGGGCACCACGGACCTCAAAACTGAAAAGTGTTCCGAGCATTATGGTTTTTTATGCATAAGAATGCACCAGGGATCACGGGGCACCAAAACCTAAAAGTCTTATTTTTGCACGAAAATTGCACAAATGGCCGAAAATGCACCACCGGCACCAAAATTGGACCACGGGGCACCACGAACCTCAAGACTGAAAAGTTTTCCGAGCATTATGGTTTTTTATGCATAAGAATGCACCAGGGATCACGGGGCACCAAAACCCAAAAGTCTTATTCTCGCATGAAAATTGCACAATGGGCCGAAAATGCACCATTGGCACCAAAATTGGACCATTGTGCACCTCGGACCATAAAACTGAAAAGTACTCCAAACATTATGGTTTTTTATGCATAAGAATGCACCAGGGATCATGGGGCACAAAAACCTAAAGGTCTTATTTTCGCACGAAAATTTCATAAATGGCCTAAAATGCACCACAGGTACCAAAAGTGTTCCAAGCATTATGGTTTTTAATGCATCAGAATGCACCAGGGATAACGGGGCACCAAAAGCCAAAAGTATTATTTTCGCACAAAAATTGCTCACAAGGCCGAAAATGCCCAACTGGCACCAGCATTGGATCACGGGGCACCACGGACCTCAAAACTGAAAAGAGTTCTGAGCATAATGGTTTTTTATGCATAAGAATGCACCAGGGATCACGGGGCACCAAAACCCAAAAGTCTTATTTTCGCACTAAAATATCACAATGGGCCGCGGGCACCAAAATTGGACCACAGGGCACCTTGTACCTCAAAATTGAAAAGTGCTTTGAGCATTATGATTTTTTATGCATAAGAATGAACCAGAGATCACGATGCACCAAAATCCAAAAGTCTTATTTTCGCACGAAAATTGCACAAAAGGGCGAAAATCCAGCCTCGGCACCAAAATTGGACCACGGGGCACCACGAACCTCAAGACTGAAAACTGTTCCGTGCATTATAGCTTTTTATACAAAGAATGCACCAAGGATCACACGGCACCAAAACCCAAAAGTCTTATTTTCGCACGAAAATTGTACAAATGGCCTAGTATGCACTATCGGCACCAAAATTGGACCACGAGACACCACGAACCTGAAAACTGAAAAGTACACCAAGTATTATGGTTTTTTATGCATAAGCATGCACCAGGGATCATGGGGCACCAAAACCCAAAAGTGTTATTTTAGCATAAAAATTGCACAATGGGCCGAAAATGCACCGCGGGCACCAAGATTGGACCATGGGGCACCTCGAACCTCAAAACCTAAAAGTGCTGCGAGCATTATGATTATTTATGCACAAGAATGCACCAGGGATGACGGGGCACCAAAACTCAAAAAGTCTGATTTTCATATGAAAATTTCACAATGTGCGGAAAATGCACCACAGGCACCAAAATTGGACCCCGGGGCACCTCAGACCTCAATACTTAAAAGTGCTCCAAGCATTATGGTTTTTTATGCATAAGAATGCACTAGGGTTCACGGGGCACCAAAAGCTAAAAGTCTTACTTTCGCACGAAAATTTAACAAATGGCTGAAAATGCAGCACCGACACCAAAATTGGACCACGGGGCACCACGAACCTCAAAACCGAAAAGTGCTCCGAGCATTATGCTTTTTTATGCATAAGAATGCACCAATGATCATGGGGTACCAAAACCCAAAAGTCTTATTTTCGCACGAAAATTGCACAAATGGCCGAGAATGCACCCCTGGCACCAAAATTGGACCACCGGGCACCACGAATCTCAAGACTGAAAAATGTTCTGAGCATTATGGTTTTTTATGCATAGGAATGTACCAAGGATCACGGGGCACCAAAAGCTAAAAGTCTTATTTTCGCAAGAAAATTGCACAAATGGCCGAGAATGCACCCCTGGCACCAAAATTGGACCACCGGGCACCACGAATCTCAAGACTGAAAAATGTTCTGAGCATTATGGTTTTTTATGCATAGGAATGCACCAAGGATCACGGGGCACCAAAAGCTAAAAGTCTTATTTTCGCACGAAAATTACACAAATGGCCGAAAATGCACCACTGGCACCAAAATTGGACCACGGGGCACCACGAACCTCAAAACCGAAAAGTGCTCCGAGCATTATTCTTTTTTATGCATAAGAATGCACCAAGGATCATGGGGTACCAAAACCCAAAAGTCTTATTTTCGCACGAAAATTGCACAAATGGCCGAGAATGCACCCCTGGCACCAAAATTGGACCACCGGGCACCACGAATCTCAAGACTGAAAAATGTTCTGAGCATTATGGTTTTTTACGCATAGGAATGCACCAAGGATCACGGGGCACCAAAACCCAAAAGTCTTATTTTCGCACGAAAATTGCACAAATGGCCGAGAATGCACCCCTGGCACCAAAATTGGACCACCGGGCACCACGAATCTCAAGACTGAAAAATGTTCCGAGCATTATGGTTTTTTATGCATAGGAATGCACCAAGGATCACAGGGCACCAAAACCCAAAAAACTTATTTTCGCACGAAAATTGTACAAATGGCCGGAAATGCACTACCGGCACCAAAATTGGACCACGGGACATCACGGTACTCAAAACTGAAAAGTGCTCCAAATATTATGGTTTTTTATGCATAAGAATGCACCGAGAATCACGGGGTACCAAAACCCAAAAGTCTTATTTTCGCACGAAAATTTCACAAATGGCCGAAAATGCAGCACCGGCATTAAAGTGAGACCACGGAGTACCATGGACCTCAAAACCGGAAAGTGTTCTGAGCATTATGATTTTTTATGCATAAGAATGCACCAGGGATCACGGGGCACCAAAATCCAAAAGTCTTATTTTCGCACGAAAATTGCTCAAATGGCCGAAAATGCATCCCCGGCACCAAAATTGGACCACGGGGCACCACGAACCTCTAGATTGAAAATTGTTCTGAGCATTATGGTTTTTTATGCATAAGAATGCACCAAGGATCACGGGACACCAAAACCCAAAAGTCTTATTTTCACACGAAAATTGCACAAATGGCCGGAAATGCACCACCGGCACCAAAATTGGACCACGGGGCACCACGGTCCTCGAAACTGAAAAGTGCTCCGAGAATTATGGTTTTTTATGCATAAGAATGCACCAGGGATCATGGGGTACCAAAACCCAAAAGTCTTATTGTCGCACGAAAATTGCACAAATGGCCGAAAATGCACCACCGGCACCAAAATTGGACAACGGGTCACCATGGACATCAAAACTGAAAAGTGTTCCAAGCATTATGGTTTTTTATGCATAAGAGCAACCAGGGATCACGGGGTACCAGAACCCAAAAGTCTTATTTTCGCATGGAAATTGCACTGTGGGCCGTAAATGCGCCACAGGCACCAAAATATGATGACGGGGCACCACGAACATCAAAACTGAAAAGTGTTCCAAGCATTATGATTTTTTATGCATAAGAAAGCCCCAGGGATCACGAGGCACCAAAACCCAAAAGTCTTATTTTCGCACGAAAATTGCACAATGAGCCGAAAATGCACCATGGGTACCAAAATTGGACCACGAGGCACCTCAAACCTTAATACTTAAAAGTGCTTCGAGCATTATGGTTTCTTATGCATAAGAATGCACCAAGGATCACGAGGTACCAAAACCCAAAAGTCTTATTTTTGCACGAAAATTTCACAAATGGCCGAAAATGCAACACCGGCACCAAAATTGGACCACGGTGCACCACGAACCTCAAAACCGAAAAGTGCTTCGAGCATTATGGATTTTATGCATAAGAATGCACCCAGGATCATGGGGTACCAAAACCCAAAAGTCTTATTTTCGCACGAAAATTGCACAAATGGCTGAGAATGCACCCCTGGCACCAAAATTGGACCACCGGGCACCACGAATCTCAAGACTGAAAAATGTTCCGAGCATTATGGTTTTTTATGCATAGGAATGCACCAAGGATCACGGGGCACCAAAACCCAAAAGTCTTATTTTCGCACGAAAATTGTACAAATGGCCGGAAATGCACCACCGGCACCAAAATTGGACCACGGGGCATCACGGTACTCAAAACTGAAGAGTGCTTCGACCATTATGGTTTCTTATGCATAAGAATGCACCGAGGATCACGGGGTACCAAAACCCAAAAGTCTTATTTTCGCACGAAAATTTCACAAATGGCCGAAAATGCAGCACCGGCATTAAAGTGAGACCACGGAGCACCATGGACCTCAAAACCGGAAAGTGTTCTGAGCATTATGGTTTTTTATGCATAAGAATGCACCAGGGATCACGGGGCACCAAAACCCAAAAGTCTTATTTTCGCACGAAAATTGCTCAAATGGCCGAAAATGCACCCCCGGCACCAAAATTGGACCACAGGGCACCACGAACCTCTAGATTGAAAGTTTTTCCGAGCATTATGGTTTTTTATGCATAAGAATGCACCAAGGATCACGGGGCACCAAAACCCAAAAGTCTTATTTTCACACGAAAATTGCACAAATGGCTGAAAATGCACCACCGACACCAAAATTGGACCACGGGGCACCATGGTCCTCAAAACTGAAAAGTGCTCCGAGAATTATTGTTTTTTATGCATAAGAATGCACCAAGGATCATGGGGTACCAAAACCCAAAAGTATTATTGTCGCACGAAAATTGCACAAATGGCCGAAAATGCACCACCGGCACCAAAATTGGACAACGGGTCACCATGGACATCAAAACTGAAAAGTGTTCCAAGCATTATGGTTTTTTATGCATAAGAATGCACCAGGGATCATGGGGTACCAGAACCCAAAAGTCTTATTTTCGCATGCAAATTGTACAATGGGCCGAAACTGCGCCACGGGCACCAAAATATGATGACGGGGCACCACGGACATCAAAACTGAATAGTGTTCCAAGCATTATGGTTTTTTATGCATAAGAAAGCACCAGGGATCAGGAGGCACCAAAACCCAAAAGTCTTATTTTCGCACGAAAATTGCACAATGAGCCGAAAATGCACCATGGGTACCAAAATTGGACCACGGGGCACCTCGAACCTCAATACTTAAAAGTGCTTCGAGCATTATGGTTTCTTATGCATAAGAATGCACCAGGGATCACGGGGCACCAAAACCCAAAAGTCTTATTTTCGCTCAAATATATCACAAATGGCCGAAAATGCACTCCCGGCACCAAAATTGGACCACGGGGCACCACAAACCTCAAGACTGAAAACTGTTCCAAGCATTATGGTTTTTTATGCATAAGAATGCACCAGTGATCACGGAGCACCAAAACTAAAAGTCTTATTTTCGCACGAAAATTGCACAATAGGCCGAAAATGCACCAACGGCACCAAAATTGGACCACGGGGCACCACGGTCCTCAAAACTGAAAAGTGCTCCAAGCATTATGGTTTTATATGCATAAGAATGCAACAAGGATAATGGGGTACCAAAACCCAAAAGTCTTATTTTCGTACGAAAATTACACAAATGGCCGAAAATGCACCACCGGCACCAAAATTGGACCACGGGTCACCATTGACATCAAAACTGAAAAGTGTTACAAGCATTATGGTTTTTTATGCATATGAATGCACCAAGGATCACGGGGTACCAAAACCCCAAAGTCTTATTCTCGCATGAAAATTGCACAATGGGCCGAAAATGAGCCACGGGCACCAAAATTGGACGACGGGGCACCACGGACATCAAAACTGAAAAGTGTTCCTAGAATTATGGTTTTTATGCATAAGAAAGCACCAGGGATCACGAGGCACCAAAATCCAAAAGTCTTATTTTCGCAAGAAAATTGCACAATGAGCCGAAAATGCACCACGGGCACCAAAATTGGACCACGGGGCATCTCGGACGTCAATACTTAAAAGTGGTTCGAGCATTATGGTTTTTGATGTATAGGAATGCACCAGGGATCACGGGGCACCAAAATCCAAAAGTCTTATTTTCGCTCAAAAATATCACAAATGGCCGAAAATGCACCCCCGGCACCAAAATTGGACCACGGGGCACCACGAACATCAAGACTGAAAATAGTTCCAAGAATTATGGTTTTTTATACATAAGAATGCACCAAGGATCACAGGGCACCAAAACTAAAAGTCTTATTTTCGCACGAAAATTGCACAAATGGCCGAAAATGCACCATGTGCACCAAAATTGGACCAAGAGACACCTCGGACCTCGAAACTAAAAAGTGCTCTGACCGTTATGGTTTTTCATGCATAATAATGGACCAGGGTTCAAAGGGCACAAAAACCCAAAAGTCTTATTTTCGCACGAAAATTGCACAAATGGTCGAGAATGCACCCCTGGCACCAAAATTGGACCACCGGGCACCACGAATCTCAAGACTGAAAAATGTTACGGGCATTATGGTTTTTTATGCATAGGAATGCACCAAGGATCACGGGGCACCAAAACCCAAAAGTCTTATTTTCGCACGAAAATTGCACAAATGGCAGGAAATGCAACACCGGCACCAAAATTCGACCACGGGGCATCTCGATTCTCAAAACTGAAAAGTGCTATGAGCATTATGGTTTTTTATGCATAAGAATGCACCAAGGATCATGGGGTACCAAAACCCAAAAGTCTTATTTTCGCACGAAAATTGCACAAATGGCCGAAAATGCACCACCGGCACCAAAATTGGACCACGGGTCACCACGGACATCAAAAATGAAAAGTGTTCCAAGCATTATGGTTTTTTATGCATAAGAATGCACCAAGGATCCCGGGGTACCAAAACCCAAAAGTCTTCTTTTCGCACGAAAATTGCACAAATGGCCGAAAATGCACCACCGGCACCAAAATTGGACCACATACATCAAAACTGAAAAGTGTTCCAAGCAATATGGTTTTTTATGCATAAGAATGCACCAGGGATCACGGGGTACCAAAACCCAAAAGTCTTATTTTCGCACGAAAATTGCACAATGGGTCGAAAATGCGCCACGGGGACCAAAATTGGACCACGGGGCACCCCAAACCTCAAAACTGAAAGTGATCCGAGCATTATGGTTTTTTATGCGTAAGAATGCACCAGGGATCACGGATACCAAACCCAAAAGTCTTATTTTGGCATGAAAATTGCACAATGGGCCGAAAATGCACCACGGGCACAAAAATTGGACCACAGGGCTCCTCGGACCTCAAAACTGAAAAGTACTCTGAGCATTATGGTTTTTTATGCATAAGAATGCACAAGGGATCACAGTGCAACAAAACCCAAAAGTCTTATTTTTGTACGAAAATTGCACAATGGGCCGAAAATGCACCACGGGCACCAAAATTGGACCACGAGGCACCTCGGACTACAATACTTAAAAGTTCTCCGTGTAACACGCTAATTTCTATTATGGAAATATGCGAGGTTTAATTCAATTAATTATTTCATAACACATTTTTATTATTTTACTTACGAAAATCTAGTGAAATTAAGAAAACTTAATTGGGATTTTATGGATATACTTTTTTTTAAAACAAACTTTTTCCTCAATTTTAATTTCGAAAGTTGCGCTTCGTTTTAATACTTATAATGAGTTAATATAATTTGACAGAAAAGGTTGTGGCGTTATTTTGATTGTAAAGGAACGATTTTAATTTTTCGAAGGAGTAGAAATATGTAAATACAATTGATAATTTTAACTAAAATATAACATATGCATATCTGAAAGTGTTTAACATAATGTACCCCGGGAGCATAACAGTAAACACGTAGAAAGGCAAAGTACGGGAAAACTAGAACATAGTCATATGACATGATGACTGACATATACAGATAACAAAAGAAATCTGAGTGCCTATGTATACCCCAACTAGATACATGACAAAGAAAAGAAAGTCCTAGGACTCAGAGTAGTCATCTTCTAACTCCCACCCTATGCAGAGATCCTAAGCCCCAAGGGTCATACGTGGGCATTCGTATGAACCGGATGTAGCCCAAGATGTGATCTACGCCCTGGACCACAACTGTTATCCATCTCCCAAATATGCTCTCAATCCTCCAATGGAGGGTTGAGTCCTCCACTTCCATCTGCCCCTAAAAGAAAATAAACAGAAGGGTGAACTCTCTGCTTCATCAAGCAGCACACAAACAACGACTTTACAAGTCACAAACAAAATCCTGTCCACCATCGCCATGTGGTTGTCTAACGTTCACACTCGTAATCCTAATCATTTCCTTTCACTAATTCTGTAAATCCTTTCTTACTGGCTAGCTGCCACTGGAACTCCTAGAACTCAATGGTCTTACACAATTGAGTTGGATGACTGTTGGGAGTACACCTTTCACCATGGTACTATGGTGGGCTCTCACCAACTGATGATGTCTCATATTTTTGTCAGGGTGGCCGAGTCAGCTATGTGATCTATCGTCAAAACTCAGTGCCTTACCCTCCAAGGTCAATTTGCCTTACGATCATCTCCCAGGTACCAACTGTGATCATCCAATACTTGGAGGACTGACTCCTCCACAACTCTCCTCACAAGGATTATTCTTCCTCGTCACAGTGGGGTTCTGCTGCACATGGTACAGGACGGTCGAATAGACGCCAAGCCTGAGACCCCGTCTCTGCTCAAAAATCATATGTATGAGGACATTTGCCTCCATCACCTTTCTATGGGTGACCATCGCATTACGTCATGACACGTCTTTCGAACTCCCCTCTCTCTTTGTTATTCTCACAGCTGGAACACTCCACGTGACTCTCTTTTCATCTTGCAGTTCCCACGAATCATCGCGCACACGCAGTTCCATTGCACGACTCTCAGAAATCAACATGATTCACAACACGTAAAAAAATCTTGTTAAGTTTTTATTTGTGCCTCGCCCTCTCATTAATTTCTATAATTTTTAATAATTAATAACTTACCATTGATTCATCCACGCCAAGGTCCTAAATTCTTTCTATTTCCAATGTATAAAATAAAGAGTTTGTTAATTAATTTCTATTTAATAAAAATAAAATAAATCTTTTAGTCTAATTAATTGTGCTCACTGTTCAAGTTTCATTTATCTGTTACATGGCAGTCTAGCCAAAAACACTAGAACATAGTTATAGTCCTCACAAGTACTCGCACCCGATTCTTGTGAAACACATCACACAGACAAACAATTTTGTCACAAAGTTCAACCTACAGTCCAAAGGACTGTATCATAAAAGCACACAAAACCACAATTTCAAAGATTAAGTACCCAAGATTCACATTTCTGGGACTTAAACCCAAAATAGAATAGGTCAATGGATATTACATATCCACTGCCTTACAAAATCACAATTAATAATTATAATTGCCACAATTCAAAATAACACACATATGGTAACACAAATGACTAAAAAGACAGATTTCTCTTTGGCAATACTGAATGTGAGCTCTCACTGATTGTAGCAAATGACCTCGGAATTGAAAATTTTTTATATGAAATTGAAGCTCTTGAAATCTAGTTTACAGAAAGGTATCCCACTTATAAAATAAACATCTACAAAATTTTATAAAAAAATTTCTAAGTCTGCAGCCCTGGATTTTGAGTGCTCACTGAACATAGCTCAAAGAAATGTAAATTTCTCCCACTTCCCAAAGCTAAATTAAATGAAACTTTTTACAGTTTAAATATAACATCTTGATATTTCCAAAAAGTTATTTCTTGCTTCCAAATTAATTTTCTATTGTTCCCAGTGAAAATATTCCTAACAGCCTACAATTTTTGACTCAAAACAGGGTCCTAAACCCTTGTTCTGTTTCTTTTTGAAAAATTAATTTGTAAATTGTACTTGGTAATTTTTTTAATATACATGGTTAAAAACCTTATTGTGTCTAGTTTTTAAGGGTTTAATTACATTTCAAAAACATTAAGTACACAGGGAGAATTTTAACAAAAACCGAGCCCTGTTCTAGTGAAACCCCAAAACAGGACAGTCCAATTTTGAGCCATGGATGAACCCAAAGATGAAATTATTTTTCAAAGGTATCAACAAAAAAGTTGTTTCATTTTGTGTCTATTTTTATTCAAAACAAATTTCACAAAAAACTAACCGTCATATCTTCCAAAAATGGCAAAACAGTGAGGGTTGTTCCACACTAAACGAAAATACAGCCACTGCCAACGAATTTTAGTTAACATTTTTAAAGAAAACTTGATCAAACCATTTTGAGAAAATGGTACATGACCTCACTTGTTTCCAGGGCCATTTTCATTCCAATTACAAGGTGAAAAATGAATTTACTCCCCACATGCAAAGGCTCACAACTACTGCCAAAGAGAATTCAACACTACCCGTCCAATTTCAATTCAACAAACAATTCAAACACATCACAATTCTTATCAATGGAGGCATGCATGGATGCTATAGTTAAGGCCCCCAGCCCTTAACCATATTCTCAACAGAAAAAGGAAACAAAGAATCCACAAGAGAGTTCCCCTTACTTAGTGTTGAAATTCAGCCGAAAAGGAGAAGTGGTGAAAGTGGAAATGAGAACTAGAGGATGTGTTGGTGATGATCCAAGCTTTGCATGCAACCACCAAGCTCTTCAATGGCCTCCCTTGCCTTCCTCTAGCTCTCAGCCAAGAGAAGAAAAGAGAGAGATGAGAGGATTTTTTTTTCTTGTTCAAAACTTGGAGATTAAGTTTGGTGTTTAGGTGAGTGAGAGAAAGTGAGATTAGTGTTGTGTTGTTGGGTTTGGCCGTGGGGTTTTGGGTAGCTAGGTGTCAAGCTTAGGTTAAGTGCATGGGATTAGGTGTTGTCTTAGTGATGCTTAGGTGTTGATCATAGATGACATGCATGCATGCATTAGCTTAGGTGTCATTAATTTAGGCTTTGCATGTAATGTTGTGTCATTAGCTTAGGATTAGGGACTTTGGTTACTCAATTTAATTTACACAGTGTAATTTTATACTGTGTAATCGTAAAGAGGTGTGTTTTAAAATTTTAAAACTTAATTTCAAACATCTAATTAATTTTATAAAACTTCTAGTAATAAAAACTTTTCTAGTAGCTCAAATAAAATTTCCTCTGTAAATAAATTATTTACCGATAAACTTTATAAGAGGTAACTTGGTGTGCAAGTTACTAGAATTTAATATAATTAAAATACTTAAAACCAATTTGCAAACAACAGATTAATTAGTGCATAGCAATAGATATTATAAATATTTTACTACTAGTAATTAATCTCAGCTCAATTAATTACTAGCAGGTATAACAGATAAGCATACACAGACAATATACGTACTTGATCATTAAGTACATATTACACTGCACAATTAAATAAATAAATACACAAATAGACAATTCAATCACACAGAATTTTATAGCAACTTACAAACAAAAACACAGGAAAGTAACTACAGAGAATTAATTGTAGAAAATTAATTCCAGAGAGTTACTTACAGAGAATTATATAAATATATACATATTTATAAATATATACGTATATACTTATATAACTGAGATGAAATTTTCAGGGTGTTACAACTCTCCACCCTTTTAGAAATTTCGTCCCCGAAATTTACTAACCTTGGATTAGGTCATCAGATGCAGTGACCTCAGAGCCACTCATAGCAAATACCTTCGCAGCTACCATTGGTCTCCCTTGATTGTCCTTAACCGCATTTTCAGCACCTCTGGTGATCCTTGGAGAAGCCCAACAGTTCTTGGTTGCGTGCCCCATTTTCCCGCAGTTGTTACAGATAACAACTTGTGACTGGTTGCAGTTCCTTGCTAGATGTGGTCCTCCACACCTATAGCACTCTCAGTTGTTGTTGTTGTTGTTGTTGTTGTTCGGGTTGGGATTCTGGTATCCCCCAAAAGTCTTATTTTCACACGACAATTGCACAAATGGCAGAGAATGCACCCCCGGCACAAAAAGTGGTCCATCGGGCACCACGAATCTCAAGACTGAAAACTATTCCGAGCATTATGGTTTTTTATGCATAGGAATGCACCAAGGATCACGGGGCACCAAAACCCAAAAGTCTTATTTTCGCATGAAAATTGCACAAATTGCCGGAAATGCACCACCAGCACCAAAATTGGACCACGGAGCACCACGAACCTCAAAATTGAAAAGTCCTCCGAGCATTCTGGTTTTTTACGCATAAGAATGCATCAAGGATCATGGGGCACCAAAATCCAAAATTCTTATTTTTGCACGAAAATTGCACAAATGGCCGAAAATGCACCACTGGCACCAAAATTGGACAACGGGGCACCACAAACCTCTAAACTGAAAAGTGTTCCAAGCATTATGGTTTTTTATGCATAAGAATGCACCAGGGATCACGGGGCACCAAAATCCAAAAGTCTTATTTTCCCATGAAAATTGCACAATGGGCCGAAAATGCACCACGGGCACCAAAATTTGACCACGGGGCACCTCAGACCTCAAAACTTAAAAGTTCACTGAACATTATGGTTTTTGATGCATAAGAATGCACCAAGGATCACGGGGCACCAAAACCCAAAAGTCTTATTTTCGCACGAAAATTTCACAAATGGCCGAAAATGCACCATAGGCACCAAAATTTGACCACGGGGCACCACGGACCTCAAAACTGAAAAGTACTCCAAGCATTATGGTTTTTTATGTATTAGAATGCACCAGGGATCACGGGGAACCAAAACCCAAAGTCTTATTTTCGCACGAAAATTGCACAATGGGCCGAAAATGCACACGTACACCAAAATTGGACCGCGGGGCACCTCGTACCTCAAAAATTAAAAGTGCTCCGAGCATTATGATTATTTATGCATAAGAAAGCACTAGGGTTCACACGGCACCAAAATTGGACCACGCGGCACCACGACCTCAAAACTGAAAAGTCCTCCAAGCATTATGCTTTTTTATGTATAAGAATGCACCAGGCACCACGGGGCATCAAAACCCAAAAGTCTTGTTTTCGCACGAGAATTGGACAAATGGCCGAATATGCACCACCGGCAACAAAATTGGACCACGGGGCACCACGAACCTCTAAACTGAAAAGTGTTCCAAGCGTTATGGTTTTTTATTCATAAGAATGCACTAAGGATCACGGTGCACCAAAACCCAAAAGTCTTATTTTCGTACGAAAATTTCACAAATGGCCGGAAATGCAGCACTGGCACCAAAATTGGACCACGCGGCAACCCGAACCTCAAAACTGTAAAGTGTTCTGAGCATTATGGTTTTTTATGCATAAGAATGCACCAAGGATCATGGGGCACCAAAACCCAAATTTTTTGCACGAAAATTTCACAAATGGACGAAAATGCACCATAAGCACCATAACTTGACCACGAGGCACCACGGACCTAAAAACTGAAAAGTGCTCCAAGCATTATGGTTTTTTATGTGTAAGAATGCACCAGGGACCATGGGGCACAAAAACCCAAAAGTCTTATTTTCGCACGAAAATTGCACAAATCGCCGAATATGCACCACCGGCACCAAAATTGGACCACGGAGCACCAGGGAACTCAAAACTGAAAAGTGATCCAAGTATTATGATTTTTTATGCATAGGAATGAACTAGGAATCACGGTGCACCAACTCCAAAAAATTGTTATTTTTGCACGAAAATTGCATAATAGGCCAAAAATGCACCACCGGCACCAATATTGGACCACGGGGCACCACGGACCTCAAACCTGAAAAATGCTCCAAGCATTTTGGTTTTTTATGGATAAGAATGCGCTAGGGATCACGGGGCACCAAAAACCGAAAGACTTATTTTCGCACGAAAATTTCACAAATGGCCGAAAATGTAGCACCGACACCAAAATTGGACCACGGGGCAACCCGGACCTCAAAACTGAATAGTGTTCCGAGCATTATGGTTTTTTATGCATAAGAATGCATCAAGGATCACGGGGCACCAAAACCCAAAAGTCTTATTTTCGCACGAAAATTTCACAAATGGCCGAAAATGCACCACAAGCACCATAGCTGGACCACGGGGCACCACGGACCTAAAAACTGAAAAGTGCTCCAAGCGTTATGGTTTTTTATGTATAAGAATGCACCAGGGACCATGGGGCACAAAATCCCAAAAGCATTATTTTCGCACGAAAATTGCACAAATCGCCGAATATCCACCACCGGCACCAAAATTGGATCACGGAGCACCAGGGAACTCAAAATTGAAAAGTGATCTGAGTATTATGGTTTTTTATGCATAGGAATGAACCAGGGATCACGATGTACCAAATCCCAAAACTGTTATTTTTGCACGAAAATTGCATAATGGGCCAAAAATGCACCACCGGCACCAAAATTGGTCCACGAGGCACCTCGGACCTCAAAACTGAAAATTGTTCCCAACGTTATGGTTTTTTATGCATAACAATGCACCAGGGATCATAGGGCAACAAAATCCAAAAGTCTTATTTTCGCACGAAAATTGCACAATGGATCGAAAATGCACCACGGGCACCAAAATTGGACCACGGGGCACCACGGACCGAAAAACTGAAAACTGCTCCTAGCATTATGGTTTTTTATGCATAAGAATGCACCAGGGATCACAGGATAACAAAACCCAAAAGTCTTATTTTCGCACGAAAATTGTACATCGGGCCGAAAATGCATCACGGGCACCAAAATTGGACCACGGGGCACCTCAGACCTCAAAACTTAAAAGTGTTCTGAGCATTATGGCTTTTTATGCATAAAAATGCACCAGGGATCGCGGGGTACCAAAACCCAAATGTCTTATTTTCGCACGAAAATTGCACAATGGGTCGAAAATGCACAACGGGCACCAAAATGGCCGAAAATGCACCACCGACGCCAAAATTGGACCATGGGGCACTACGGACCTCAAAACTAACAAGTGTTCCAAGCGTTATGGTTTTTTATGCATACGAATGCACTAGGGATCACAGCGCACAAAATCCAAAAGTCTTATTTTCGCATGAAAATTGCACAATGGGCCGAAAATGCATCACGGGCACCAAAATTCGACCACGAGGCACCTCGGACCTCAAAACTTAAAAGTTTTCTGAGCATTATGGTTTTTTATGTATAAGAATGCACCAGGGATCACGGGACACCAAAACCCAAATGTCTTATTTTTGCACGAAAATTGCACAATGGGTCGAAAATGCACAACGGGCACCAAAATTGGACCACGGGGCACCTCGGACCTAAAAACTTAAAAGTTCTCCAAGCATTGTCATTTTTTATGCATAATAATGCACCAGGGATCAAAGGGCAACAAAACCCAAAAGTCTTATTTTCGCACGAAAATTGCACAATGGGTCGAAAACGCATCACGGGCACCAAATTTGGACCACGGGGCACGTCGGACCTCAAAACTGAAAAGTGCTATGAGCATTATGGTTTTTTATGCTTAAGAATGCACCAGGTATCATGGTGCACCAAATGCGAAAAGTCTTATGTTCGCACGAAAATTGCACAGTGGGACGAAAATGCACCACAGGCTACAAAGTTGGACCACGGGGCACCTCGGACCTCTAAACATAAAAATTCTCTGAGAATTACGGTATTTTATGCATAAGAATGCACCAGGGATTACCATGCACAAACATCCAAAAGTCTTATTTTTGCACGAAAATTTCACAAATGGCTGAAAATGCACCACCGACCCCAAAACAGGACAACGGGGCACCACGGACCTCAAAATTGAAAAGTGCTCCAATCATTATGGTTTTTGCTGCATAAGAATGCACCAAGGATCACGGCGCGCCAAAACCCAAAAGTCTTATTTTTGCACGAAAATTGTACAAATGGTCGAAATGCACCACCGGCACCTAAATTGGGCCATGGGGCACCACGAACCTCAAAACTAAAAAGTATTCTGAGCATTATGGTTTTTTATGCATAAGAATGCACCAGGGATTACAGGGCACTAAAACCCAAAAGTCTTATTTTTGCACGAAAAATTCACAAATGGCCGAAAATGCACCACCCGCACCAAAATTGGACCACCGGGCTCCACGAACCTCAAAACTAAAAAGTGTTCCGAGCATTACTTTTTTTCTGCATAAGAATGCACCAGGGATCACGGGGCACCAAAACCCGAAAGTCTTATTTTCGCACAAAAATTGCACAATGGTCCGAAAATGCACCATGGGCACCAAAATTGGGCCATGAGGCACCTCGGACCTCAAAACTTAAAAGTTCTCTAAGCATTATGGTTTTTTCTGCATAAGAACGCACTAGGTATCACAGGGCACCAAAACCCAAAAGTCTTATTTTCGCAAAAAACTGCACAATGGGCCGAAAATGCACCACGGGCACCAAAATTGGGCCACGAGGCACCTCGGACCTCAAAACATAAAGGTTCTCTAAGCATTATGGTTTTTTATGCATTAGAATGCACCAGGAATCACGGGACACCAAAACCCAATTGTCTTATTTTCGCACGAAAATTGCACATATGGCCCAAAATGAACCACTGCTCCAAAATTGGACCACGGGGCACCACAAACCTCAAAACTGAAAAGTGTTCCGAGCATTATGGACTTTTCTGCATAAGAATGCACCAGGGATCACGGGGCACCAAAACCCAAAAGTCTTATTTTCGCACGAAAATTGCAATTTGGGCCGAATATTCACCACGGGCACCAAAATTGGACCACGGGGCACCTCGGTCCTCAAAACTTTAAAGTTCTCTGAGCATTATGGTGTTCTATGCATTAGAATGCTCCAGGGATCACGGGACACCAAAATCCAAAAGTCTTATTTTTGCACAAAATTTTCACAAATGGCAACAAATGAACCACCGGCACCAAAATTTAGCCATGGGGCACCACGGACCTCAAAACTGAAAAGTGCTCCAAGCATTATGGTTTTTTATAAATAAGAATGCCCGAGGGATCACGGGGCACCAAAACCCAAAAGTCTTATTTTCGCACGAAAATTGCACAAACGGCCGAAAATGCACCACAGGCACCAAAATTGGACCACGGTGAACCACAAACCTCAAAACTGAAAAGTGTTCCAAGCATTCTCATTTTTTCTGCATAAGAATGCACCAGGGTTCACGGGGCACCAAAACCCAAAAGTCTTATTTTCGCACAAAAATTGGACACTGGGCAGAAAATGCACCACAGGCACCAATATTGGACCACGGGGCACCTCGGACCTCAAAGCTTAAAAGTTCTCTGAGAATTATGATTTTTTATACATTAAAAAATGCTCCAGGGATCACAGGACACCAAAACACAAAAGTCTTATTTTTGCCCGAAAATTTCACAAATGGCCAAAAATGCACACCGGCACCAATATTGGACCACGGGGCACCACGGACCTCAAACCTGAAAAATGCTGCAAGCATTATGGTTTTTTATGGATAAGAATGCGCCAAGGATCACGGGGCACCAAAACCCAAAAGTCTTGTTTTCGCACAAAAATTGTACAATGGGCCGAAAATACACCACAAACACCAAAATTGGGCCACAAGGCACCTCGGACCTCAAAACATAAAAGTTCTCTAAGCATTATGGTTTTTTATGCATTAGAATGCACCAGGAATCATGGGACACCAAAACCCAAATGTTGTATTTTCGCACGAAAATTGCACATATGACCCAAAATGAACCACCGCGCCAAAATTGGACCACGGGGCACCACAAACCTCAAAACTGAAAAGTGTTCCGAGCATTATGGTTTTTTCTGCATAAGAATGCACCAGGGATCACGGGGCACCAAAACCCAAAAGTCTTATTTTCGCACGAAAATTGCACATTGGGCCGAATATTCACCATGGGCACCAAAATTGGACCACGGGGCACCTCGGTAGCATTATGGTTTTTATCCATTAGAATGCTCCAGGGATCACGGGACACCAAAACCCAAAAGTCTTATTTTTGCACAAAAATTTCACATATGGCCAAAAATGCACCACCGGCACCAAAATTGGACCATGGGGCACCACGAACCTCAAAACAGAAAAGTGCTCCAAGCATTATGGTTTTTTATGGATAAGAATGCCCCAGGGATCATGGGGAACCAAAACCCAAAAGTCTTATTTTCGCACGAAAATTGCACAAACGGCCGAAAATGCACCACCGGCTCCAAAATTGGACCACGGTGCACCACAAACCTCAAAACTGAAAAGTGTTCTGAGCATTATCATTTTTTCTGCATAAGAATGCACCAGGGATCACGGGGCACCAAAAGCCAAAAGTCTTATTTTCGTACGAAAATTGCACAATGGGCCGAATATTCACCACGGGCACCAAAATTGGACCACGGGGCACCTCGGTCCTCAAAACTTTAAAGTTCTCTGAGCATTATAGTTTTCTATGCATTAGAATGCTCCAGGGATCATGGGACACGAAAATCCAAACGTCTTATTTTTGCACAAAAATTTCACAAATGGCAACAAATGCACCACCGGCACCAAAATTGAACCATGGGGCACCGCGGACCTCAAAACTGAAAAGTGCTCCAAGCATTATGGTTTATTTATGGATAAGAATGCCCCAGGGATCACGGGGCACCAAAACCCAAAAGTCTTATTCTCGCACGAAAATTGCACAATGGGCCGAATATTCACCACGGGCACCAAAATTGGACCACGGGGCACCTCGGTCCTCAAAACTTTAAAGTTCTCTGAGCATTATAGTTTTCTATGCATTAGAATGCTCAAGGGATCATGGGACACGAAAATCCAAAAGTCTTATTTTTGCACAAAAATTTCACAAATGGCAACAAATGCACCACCGGCACCAAAATTGAACCATGGGGCACCACGGACCTCAAAACTGAAAAGTGCTCCAAGCATTATGGTTTATTTATGGATAAGAATGCCCCAGGGATCATGGGGCACCAAAACCCAAAAGTCTTATTTTCGCACGAAAATTGCACAAACGGCCGAAAATGCACCACGGGCACCAAAATTGGACCACGGTGCACCACAAACCTCAAAACTGAAAAGTGTTCCGAGCATTCTTATTTTTTTTGCAAAAGAATGCACCAGGGTTCACGGGGCACCAAAACCCAAAAGTCTTATTTTCGCACGAAAATTGCACAAACGGCCGAAAATGCACCACGGGCACCAAAATTGGACCACGGTGCACCACAAACCTCAAAACTGAAAAGTGTTCCGAGCATTCTTAGTTTTTTTGCAAAAGAATGCACCAGGGTTCACGGGGCACCAAAACCCAAAAGTCTTATTTTCGCACGAAAATTGCACACTGGATCGAAAATGCACCAAAGGCACCAATGTTGGACCACGGGGCACCTCGGACCTCAAAGCTTAAAAGTTCTCTGAGAATTATGATCTTTTATGCATTAAAATGCTCCATGGATCACAGGACACCAAAACACAAAAGTCTTATTTTTGCACGAAAATTTCATAAATGGCCAAAAATGCACCACTGGCACCAATATTGGACCACGGGGCACCACGGACCTCAAACCTGAAAAATGCTGCAAGCATTATGGTTTTTTATGGATAAGAATGCGCCAGGGATCACGGGGAACCAAAACCCAAAACTCTTATTTTCGCACAAAAATTGCACAATGGGCCGAAAATGCACGACGGGCACCAAAATTGGGCCACGAGGCACCCCGGACCTCAAAACATAAAAGTTCTCTAAGCTTTATGGTTTTTTATGCATTAGAATGCACCAGGAATCACAGGACACCAAAACCCAAAAGTCTTATTTTCGCACGAAAATTGCACTTATGGCTGAAAATGAACCACCGACACCAAAATTGGACCACGGGGCACCACAAACCTCAAAACTGAAAAGTGTTCCGAGCATTATGGTTTTTTCTGCATAAGAATGCACCAGGGATCACGGGGCACCAAAACCCAAAAGTCTTATTTTCGCACAAAAATTGCACAATAGGCCGAAAATGCACCACGGACACCAAAATTGGGCCACGAGGCACCTTGGACCTCAAAACATAAAAGTTCTCTAAGCATTATGGTTTTTTAGGCATTAGAATGCACCAGGAATCACGGGACACCAAAACCCAAACGTCTTATTGTCGCACGAAAATTGCACATGTGGCCCAAAATGAACCACCGCACCAAAATTGGACCACGGGGCACCACAAACCTCAAAACTGAAAAGTGTTCCGACCATTATGGTTTTTTCTGCATAAGAATGCACCAAGGATCACGGGGCACCAAAACCCAAAAGTCTTATTTTCGCACGAAAATTGCACATTGGGCCGAATATTCACCACGTGCACCAAAATTGGACCACGGGGCACCTCGGTCCTCAAAACTTTAAAGTTCTCTGACCATTATGGTTTTTTATGCATTAGAATGCTCCAGGGATCACGGGACACCAAAATCAAAAAGTCTTATTTTTGCACAAAAATTCACATATGGCAAAAAATGCACCACTGACACCAAAATTGGACCATGGGGCACCACGAACCTCAAAACTGAAAAGTGCTCCAAGCATGATGGTTTTTTATGGATAAGAATGCCCCAGGGATCATGGGGAACCAAAACCCAAAAGTCTTATTTTCGCACGAAAATTGCACAAACGACCGAAAATGCACCACCGCCACCAAAATTGGACCACGGTGCACCACAAACCTCAAAACTGAAAAGTGTTTCGAGCATTATCATTTTTTTTGCATAAGAATGCACCAGGGATCACAGGGCACCAAAACCCAAAAGTCTTATTTTCACACGAAAATTGCACACTGGGCCGAAAATGAACCCCAGGCACCAATATTGGACCGCGGGGCACCTCGGACCTCAAAGCTTAAAAGTTCTATGAGAATAATGATTTTTTATGCATTAGAATGCTCCAGGGATCATAGGGCACCAAAACCCAAAAGTCTTACTTTCGCAAGAAAATTGCACAAATGGCCGAAAATGCACCACCCGCACCAAAATTGGATCACGGGGCACCTCGGACCTCAAAACTTAAAAGAGCTCTGAGCATTAAGGTTTTTTATTCATAAGAATGGACTAGGGATCACGGGGCACCAAAACCCAAAAGTCTTGTTTTTGTACGAAAATTGCACAGATGGGTGAAAATGCACCACCGGCACCGAAATGGGACCACGGGGCACCACGAACCTCAGGACTGAAAAGTGTCCGGAGCATTATGGTATTTTATGCATAAGAATTCACCAAGGATCACGGGGCACCAGAACCCAAAAGTGTTATTTTCGCACGAAAATTGCACAATGGGATGAAATTGAACCACGGGGCACCTAGAACCCAAAATTCTTATTTTCGCAAAGTGATCTGAGCATGATGGTTTTTTATGCACAAGATTGTACCAGGGATCACGGGGCACCAAAACCCAAAATTCTTATTTTCGCACAACAATTGAACAATGGGCCGGAAATGCACCACGAGCACCAAAATTGGACCACGGGGCACCTCAGACCTCAAAACTGAAAAGTACTTCGAGCATTATGATTTTTTATGCATAAGAGTGCACCAGGGATCACGGGGCACCAAAACCCAAATGTCTTATTTTTGCACTAAAATTGTACAAATCGCCGAAAATGAACCCCCGGCACCAAAATTGGACCACGGGGTACCACGAACCTCAAGATTGAAAGGTGTTCCGAGCATTATGATTTTTTATGCATAAGAATGAACGAAGGATCAAGGGGCACCAAATCCCAAAAGTATTAATTTCGCAAAAAAATTGCACAAATGGCTGAAAATGCCCCCTGGGCACCAAAATTGGACCACGGGGCACCTCGGACCTCCAAACTGAAAATTGCTATGAGCATTATTATTTTTTAGGCATAACAAAGCAGCAGGGTTCACAGGGCACCAAAACCCAAAAGTCTTATTTTCGTACGAAAATTGCACAATGTGAGTAAAATGCACGACGGCCACCAAAATTGGACCACGAGGCACCTCAAACCTTAAAACTGAAAAGTGCTCCGAGCATTATGGTTTTTATGCACAAGAATGACAAGGGATAATGGGGCGCCCAAACCCAATAGTCTTATTTTCACACAAAAATTGTACAATGGGCAATAAATGCATCACGGGCACTAGAATTGGACGACGGGGCACCTCGGACCTCAATACTTAAAAGTGCTTTGAGCATTATTGTTTTTTATGCATAAGAATGCACCAGGGATCACGGGGCACCAAAACCCAAAAGTCTTATTTTCATAAGAAAATTTCCTAAATGGCCGAAAATGCACCACCGACACCAAAATTGGACCACGGGGCACCTCGGACCTCAATACTTAAAAGTGGTCCAATAATTATGGTTTTTTATGCATAAGAATGAACTAGGGATCACGGGGCACCAAAATCCAAAAGTCTTATTTTGGCACGAAAATTGCACAAATGGCCGAAAATACATTACTGACACCCAAATTGGACCACGGGACACCAAGAACATCAAAACTGAAAAGTGCTCCAAGTATTATGGTTTTTTATGCATAAGAATGCGCCAATGATCCCGGGGCACCAAAACCCGCAAGTCTTATTTTCGCACAAAAATGCACAAATGGCATAAAATGCATTATCGGCACCAAAATTCGACCACAGGGCACCAAGGACCTCAAAACTGAGAAGTGTTCCGAACGTTATGGTTTTTTATGCATAAGAATGCACTGGGGATCACGGCGCAACAAAACCCAAAAGTCTTATTTTTGCACGAAAATTGCACAAATGGACGAAAATGCACCCATGGCACCAAAATTGGACCACGGGGCACCACGGACGCCAAAACTGAAAAGTGCTCCATGCATTGTAGTTTTTTTATATATATGAAAGCACCAGGAATCATGGGGAACCAAAACCCAAAAGTTTTATTTTCGCACGAAAATTGCACAATGGACCGAAAATGCACCATGGGCACCAAAATTGTACCACGGGGCACCTCGGACCTCAATACTTAAAAGTGCTCCGAGCATTATGGTATTTATGCATAAGAATGAACCAGGGATCACAGGGCACCAAAACTCCAAAGTCTTATTTTCGCACGAAAATGTACAAATGGCCAAAAACACACCACAGGCACCAAAAATTAGACCACGGGGCACCACAGACCTCAAAACTGAAAAGTGTTCCAAGCATTATGGATAAGAATGCACCAAGGATCACGGGGCACCAAAATCCAAAAGTCTTATTTTCGCACGAAAATTACACAAATGGCCGAAAATGCACCACCGGTACCAAAATTGGACCACGGGGCACCACGAACCTCAAGACTGAAAAGTGCTCCGAGAATGATGGTAGTTTTTATGCATAAGAATGCACCAAGGATCACGGGGCTCCAATACCCAAAAGTCTTATTTTTGCACGAAAATTGCACAAAGGACCGAAAATGCACCACAGGCACCAAAATTGGACGACGGGGCACCTCGGACCTCAAAACTGAAAGTGCTATGAGCATTATGGTTTTTATGCTTAAGAATGCACCAGGGATCACGGGGTACCAAAACCCAAAAGTCTTATTTTTGGACGAAAATTACAAAATGGGTCGAAAATGCACCACAGGCACCAAAGTTGGACCACGAGGCACCACAAACATCAGAACTGAAAAGTGTTCCAAGCATTATGGTTTTTTATGCATAAGAATGCACTAGGGATCACGGGGCACCAAAACCCAAAAGTCTTATTTTCGCTCAAAAATTTCACAAAGGGTCGAAAATGCACCACGGGCACCAAAATTGGACCACGGGGCACCTCAGACCTCAAAATTGAAAAGTGCTATGAGCATTATGATTTTTTATGGATAAGAATGCACCAGGGTTCACAGGGCACCAAAACCAAAAAGTCATATTTCTGCACGAAAATTGCACCAATGGCCGAAAATGCACCACCGGCACCAAAATTGGACCACGGGGCGCCACGGACCTCAAAACTGAAAAGTGGTCGAAGCATTATGGTTTTATATGAATAAATATGCACTTGGGATCACGGGGCACCAACACCCAAAAGTCTTATTTTCGCACGAAAATTGCACAAATGGCGAAAAATGCACCCCCGACAACAAAATTGGACGACGGGGTACCACGAACTTCAAGACTAAAAAGTGTTCCAAGCATTATGGTAGTATTTATGCATAAGAATGCACCAAGGATCACTGGGCACCAAAACCCAAAAGACTTATTTTAGCACGAAAATTGCACAAAGGACCGAAAATGCACCACGGGCACCAAAATTTGACCACCGGGCACCTCGGACCTCAAAACTGAAAATTGGTATGAGCATTATGGTTTTTTATGCATAAGAATGCACCAGGGATCACGGGTACCAAAATCCAAAAGTCTTATTTTCGCACGAAAATTGCACAATGGGTCGAAAATGCACCATGGGCACCAAAGTTGGACCACGAGGAACCACGAACCTCAGAACTGAAAATTTTTCCAAGCATTATGGTTTTTGATGCATAAGAATGCACCAGGGATCACGGGCACCAAAACCCAAACGTCTTATTTTCGCTCGAAAATTGCACAAAGGGCCGAAAATGCACCACGGGCACCAAAATTGGACCACGGTGCACCTCAGACCTCAAAAATGAAAAGTACTATGAGCATTATGGTTTTTTATGGATAAGAAAACACCAGTGTTCACAGGGTACCCAAACCAAAAAGTCATATTTCCGCACGAAAATTGCACCAATGGCCTAAAATGCACCACCGGAACCAAAATTGGACCACGGGGCGCCACGAACCTCAGAACAGAAAAGTTGTCGAAGCATTATGGTTTTTTATGCATAAGAATTCACCAGGGATCACGGGGCACCGAAACCCAAAGGTCTTATTTTCGAACGAAAATTGCACAATAGGGCGAAAATGCACCACGGGCACCAAAATTGGACCACGGAGCAACTCCGACCTCAAAACTTAAAAGTTCTCCGAGCATTATGGTTTTCTACGCAGAAGAATGCATTAGGGATCACGGGGCACCAAAACCCAAAAGTCTTATTTTCGCACAAAAATTGCATAAATGGCGGAAAATGCACCCCCGGCACCAAAATTGGACCACAGAGCACCACGAACCTCAAGACTGAAAAGTGCTCCGAGCATTATGGTAGTTTTTATGCATATGAATGTTCCAAGGATAACGGGGCACCAAAACCCAAAAGTCTTATTTTCGCACGAAAATTGCAAAAAAGGCCGGAAATGCACCACGGGCATCAAAATTGAATCACGAGGCACCACGGACCTCAGAACTGAAAAGTGTTCCAAGAATTACGGTTTTTTATGCATAAGAATGCTCCAGGGATCACTGGGTACCAAAATCCAAAAGTCTTATTTTCGAACGAAAATTACACAATGGGTCGAAAATGCAGCACGGGCACCAAAGTTCGACCACGAGGTACCACAGACCTCAAAACTGAAAAGTGTTCCAAGCATTATGGTTTTTTATGCATAAGAATGCACCAGGGATTACGAGGCACCAAATTCCAAAAGTCTTATTTTCGCTCGAAAATTGCGCAAAGGGCCGAAAATGCACCACGATCACCAAAATTAGACCACGGGGCACCTCAGACCTCAAAACTTAAAAGTGCTATGAGCATTATGATTTTCTATGCATAAGAATGCACCAGGGATCACAGGGCACCAAAACCCAAAAGTCTTATTTTCGCACAAAAATTGTACAAAGGGCCGAAAATGTACCACGGGCACCAAAATTGGACCATGGGGCGCGTCGGACCTCAAAACTGAAAAGTGCTATGAGAATTATGGTTTTTTATGCATAAGAATGCACCAGGGATCACTAGGTACCAAAACCCAAAAGTCTTATTTTCACACGAAAATTGCACAATGAGTCGAAAATACACCACAGGCACCAAAGATGGACCACGAGGCACCACGGACCTCAGAATTGAAAAGTGTTCCAAGAATTATGGTTTTTTAAGCATAAGAATGCCCCAGGGAACACTGGGCACCAAAACCCAATAGTCTTATTTTCGCACGAAAATTGCAAAATATGCTGAAAATGCACCACGGGCACCAAAATTGGACCACGGGGCACCTCAGACCTCAAAACATAAAAGTGCACCAAGCATTATGGGTTTTTATGCATAAGAATGCACCAGGGATCACGAGGTACCAAAACCCAAAAGTCTTATTTTCGCATGAAAATTGCACAATGGGCCGAAAATGCACCATGGGCACCAAAATTGGACCACAGGGCACCTCAGACCTCACCTCAGACCTCATAACTTAAAAGTTCTCCGAGCATTATGGTTTTTTATGTATAATAATGCACCAAGGATCACGGGGCACCAAAACCCAAAAGTCTTATTTTCGCACGAAAATTTCACAAATGGCCGAAAATGCACCACGGGCACCAAAATTGGACCACGGGGCACCTCGGACCTCAATACTTAAAAGTGCTTTGACCATTATAGTTTTTTATGCATAAGAATGCACTAGGGATCACGGGGCACCTAAACCCAAAAGTCTTATTTTCGCTCGAAAATTGCACAAATGACCGAAAATGCACCCCCGACACCAAAATTGGACCACAGCACACCACGAACCTCAAGACTGTAAACTATTCCAAGCATTATGGTTTTTTATGCACAACAATGCACCAAGAATCACGGGGCACGAAAACTAAAAATTGTTATTTTCGCACGAAAATTGCACAATGGGCCGAAAATGCACCACGTGCACCAAAATTGGACCACGGGGCCCCTCGGACCTCAAAACTTATAAGTGCTTTGAGAATTATGGTTTTGTATGCATAAGAATGCACAAAGGATCATGGGGCGCCAACACCCAAAAGTCTTATTTTCGCACGAAAATTGCACAAATGGCCGAAAATGCACCACCGGCACCAAAATTGGACAACGGGGCACCATATACCTCTAAACTGAAAAGTGTTCCAAACATTATGATTTTTTTTATGCATAAGAATGCACCAGGGATCACGTGGCACCAAAACCCAAAAGTCTTATTTTTCGTACGAAAATTGCACAATGGGCCAAAAATGCACCACGTGCACCAAAATTGGACCACGGGGCACCTCGGACCTCAAAACTGAAAAGTGTTCCAAGCATTATGGTTTTTTATGCATAAGAATGCACCAGGGATCACGGGGCACCAAAACCCAAAAGTCTTATTTTCCCATGAAAATTGCACAATGGGCCGAAAATGCACCACGGGCACCAAAATTTGACCACGGGGCACCTCAGACCTCAAAACTTAAAAGTTCACTGAGCATTATGATTTTTGATGCATAAGAATCCACCAGGGATCACGGGGCACCAAAACCCAAAAGTATTATTTTCGCACGAAAATTTCACAAATGGCCGAAAATGCACCACAGGCACCAAAATTTGACCACGGGGCACCACGGACCTCAAAACTGAAAAGTACTCCAAGCATTATGGTTTTTTATGTATTAGAATGCACCAGGGATCATGCGGAACCAAAACCCAAAGTCTTATTTTCGCACGAAAATTGCACAATGGGCCGAAAATGCACACGTACACCAAAATTGGACCGCGGGGCATCTCGTACCTCAAAACTGAAAAGTGCTCCGAGCATTATGGTTATTTATGCATAAGAAAGCACTAGGGTTCACATGGCACCAAAATTGGACCACGCGGCACCATGGACCTCAAAACTGAAAAGTCCTCCAAGCATTATGGTTTTTTATGTATAAGAATGCACCAAGGATCACGGGGCACCAAAACCCAAAAGTCTTATTTTCGCACGAAAATTTGACAAATGGCCGAAATGCAGCACCGGCACCAAAACCCAAAAGTCTTATTTTCGCACGAAAATTTGACAAATGGCCGAAATGCAGCACCGGCACCAAAATTGGACCACGGGGCACCACGGACCTCAAAACTGAAAAGTGTTCTGAGCATTATGGTTTTTTATGCATAAGGATGAACCAGGTATCGCGGGACACTAAAACCCAAAAGACTTATTTCCGCACGAAAATTGTACAATGCGCCGAAAATGCACCACGTGGACCAAAATTGGACCACGGGGCACCTCAGACCACAATACTTAAAAGTGCTTCGACCATTATGGTTTTTTATGCATAAGAATGCATCACGGATCACAGGGCATCAAAACTATAAAGTCTTATTTTCGCATGAAAATTGCACAATGGGCCGAAAATGCACCACGTGCACCAAAATTGGACCATGGGGCACCTCGGAACTCAAAACTGAGAAGTACTCCAGGCATTATGTTTTTTTATGCATAAGAACGCACCAGGGTTCACGGGGTACCAAAACCAAAAAGTCTTATTTTCGCACGAAAATTGCACAAATGGCCGAAAATGCACCCTCGGCACCAAAATTGGACCACGGGACACCACGAACCTCAAGACTGAAAACTGTTCCGAGCATTATGGTTTTTGATGCATAAGAATGCACCAAGGATGACGGGGCACCAAAACCAAAAATTCTTCTTATCGCACAAAAATTGTAAAATGGGTCGAAAATGCACCACAGGCACCAAAATTGGACCACGGGGCACCACAGACCTCAAAACTGAAAAGTTCTCCAAGGATTATGGTTTTTTATGTTTAAGAATCCACCAGGGATCATGGGGCACCAAAATCCAAAAGTCTTATTTTCGCATGAAAATTGTACAATGGATTGAAAATGCACCACGGGCACCAAAATTGGGCCACGGGGTATCTCGGACCTCAAAACTTGAAAGTGCTCAGAGCATTATGGTTTTTTATTCATAATAATGCACCAGGGATCATGGGGCACCAAAACCCAAAAGTCTTATTATCGCACGAAAATTGCACAATGGGCCGAAAATGCACCACAGGGACCAAAATTGGGCCACGGGGCACGTCAGACCTCAACACTGAAAAGTGCTCCAAGCATTATAATATTTTATGCATAAGATTGCACAAGGGATCACGGGGCATCAAAACCCAAAAGACTTATTTTCGCACGAAAATTGCACAAATGGCCAACAATGCACCACCAGCACCAAAATTGGACCACAGGACACCACGAACCTCTAAATTGAAAAGTATTCTGAGCATTATGGTTTTTTATGCATAAGAATGCACTAGGGATCATGGGGCACCAAAACCCAAAAGTCATATTTTCGCACGAAAATTTCACAAATGGCCGAAAATGCCCCACAGGCACCAAAATTGGACCACGGGGCACCACGGACCTCAAAACTAAAAAGTCCCCCAAACATTATGGTTTTTTATGTATAAGAATGGACCAGGGATCACGGGGCATCAAAAACCAAAAGTCTTATTTTCGCACGAAAATTGCACAAATGGCCGAGTATGCACCACCGGCACCTAAATTGGACCACGAGGCATTACGAATCTCAAAACTGAAAAGTACTCCAAGCATTATGGTTTTTGTGCATAGGAATGCACCAGGGATCACGGGGTACCAAAACCCAAAAGTCTTATTTTCGCATGAAAACTGCACAATGGGATGAAAATGCACCACGGGCACCAAAATGGACCACGGGGCACCTCGGACCTCAAAACTGAAAAGTGCTCTGAGCATTATGGTTTTTTATCCATAAGAATGCACTAGGGATCTCGGGTCACCAAAATCCAAAATTCTAATTTTCGCGCGAAAATTGCACAAATGGTCGAAAATGCACCACCGGTACCAAAATTGGACCACGGGGCACCCCGGACATCAAAACTGAATAGTGCTCCTAGCATTATCATTTTTTATGCATAAGAATGAAGCAGGGATCACGGGGCGCCAAAAATCAAAAGTCTTATTTTCGCACGAAAATTGTACATTGGGCCGAAAATGCACCACGAGCCCCAAAATTGGATCACGGGGCACCTCGGACCTCAAAACAGGAAAGTGCTGTGGGCATTGTGGTTTTTTAAGTATAAGAATGCACCAAGGATCACGAGGCACCAAAACCTAAAAGTCTTATTTTCGCATGAAAATTGCACAATGGGACGAAAATGCACCATGGGTACCAAAATTGGACCACGGGGCACCTCGGACCTCAAAACTGAAAAGTGCTCTGAGCATTATGGTTTTTTATGCATAAGAATGCACCAAGGATCACGGGGAACCAAAATCCAAAAGTCTTATTTTCACATGAAAATTGCACAATGGGCCGAAAATGCACCACAGGCACCAAAATTGGACCACGAGGCACCTCGGACCTCAATACTTAAAAGTGCTTCGAGCAGTATGGTGTTTTATCCATAAGAATGCACCAAGGTTTGCAGGGCACGAAAACCCAAAAGTTTTCGCACGAAAATTGCACAAATGGCCTAGAATGCACCCCCAGCACCAAAATTGGACCATCGGGCACCACGAATCTCAAGACTGAAAACTGTTCCGAGCATTATGGTTTTTTATGCATAAGAATGCACCAAGGATCACGGGGCACCAAAACCCAAAAGTCTTATTTTCGCATGAGAATTGCACAATGGGCCGAAAATGCACCACATGCACCAAAATTAGACCGCGGGGCACCATGGACCTCTAAACTGAAAAGTGTTCCAAGAATTATGGTTTTTTATGCATAAGAATGCACCAGGGATCACAGGGCACCAAAACCCAAAAGTCTTATTTTTGCACAAAATTGCACAATGGGCCGAAAATGCACCACGGGCACCAAACTTTGACAACGAAGCACCTCGGACCAGAATTCTTAAAAGTCCTCCGAGCATTATGGCTTTTTATGCATAAGAATGCACCAGGGATCACGGGGCAGCAAAACCCAAAATTCTTATTTTCGTACGAAAATTGTACAATGGGCCGAAAATTTACCACTGGCACCAAAATTGGACCGCGGGGCACCACAGACCTCTAAACTGAAAAGTGTTCCAAGCATTACGGTTTTTTTATCCATAAGAATGCACCAGGGATCACGGGGCACCAAAATCCAAAAGTCTTATTTTCGCACGAAAATTCCACAATGGGCCGAAAATGCACCACGGGCACCAAAATTGGACCACGGGTCACGTCGAAGCTCAAAACTTAAAAGTTCACCGAGCCTTATGGTTTTTATGCATAAGAATGCACCAGGGATCACGGGGCACCAAAACCAAAAGTCTTATTTTTGCACGAAAATTTCACAAATGGATGAAAATGCACCACTGGCACCAAAATTGGACCACGGGGCACCACGGACCTCAAATCTGAAAAGTCCTCTGAGCATTATGGTTTTTTATGTGTAAGAATGCACCAGGGATCACGGGGTACCAAAACCCAAAAGTCTTATTTTCGCATGAAAATTGCGCAAATGGCCAAAAATGCATTACCGGCACCAAAATTGGACCACGGGGCACCATAGACCTCAAAATTGAAAAGTGTTAGGAGCATTATGGTTTTTTATGCAAAACAATGAACCAGGGATCATGTGGCACCAACACCCAAAATCTTATTTTCTCACGAAAATTGCACAATGGGCGGAAAATGCACGACGGGCACCAAAATTTGACCATGGGGCACCTTGGACCACAAAACTGAAAAGTGCTATAAGCATTATGGTTTTTTATGCATAAGAATGCAGCAAGGTTCACAGGGCACCCAAACCCAAAAGTCTAATTTTCACACGAAAATTGCACAACGGGCCGAAAATGCACTACGGGCACCAAAATCGGACCACGGGGCACCTCGGACATCAAAACCTAAAAGTGCTTCGAGCATTATGGTTTTTTATGCATAAGAAAGCAGCAGGGTTCACAAGGCACCAAAACCCAAAAGCCTTATTTTCACATGAAAATTGCACAAATGGCCGAAAATGCACCATCGGCACCAAAATTGGACCACAGGGCACCACGGACCTCAATACTGAAAAGTGTTCCAAGCATTATGGTTTTTTATGCATAAGAATGCACCAGTGATCACGGGGCTCCAAAACCCAAAAGTCTTATTTTCGCACGAAAATTGCTCAATGGGCCGAAAATGCACCACGTACACCAAAATTGGACCACGGGGCTCCTCGGACCTCAAAACTTAAAAGTGCTCCGAGTATTATGGTTTTTTATGCATGAGAATGCACCATGGATATGGGGTACCAAAACCCAAAAGTCCTATTTTCGCACGAAAATTGTACAATGGGACGAAAATGCATCACAGGCACCAAAATTGGACCACAGGGCACCTCAGACCTCAAAACTTAAAAGTACTCAAGCATTATGGTAGTTTTTATGCATAATAATGCACCAAGGATCACGGGGCACCAAAACCCAAAAGTCTTATTTTCGCACGAATATTGCACAAATGGCCGAAAATGCACCACCGGCACCAAAATTGGACCACGGGGCACCACGGACCTCAAAACTGAAAAGTGCTCCAAGCATTATGGTTTTTTATGCATAAGAATGCACAGTGATCACGGGGCTCCAAAACCAAAAAGTCTTATTTTCCCACAAAAATTGTTCAAATGCCCGAAAATGCATTACCGGCACCAAAATTGAAAAGTGTTAGGAGCATTATGGTTTTTTATGCATAACAATGCACTAGGGATCACGGGGCACCAATACCCAAAAGTTTTATTTTCGCACGAAAATTGCAAAGTAGGCCGAAAATGCACCACAGGCACCAAAATTGGACCACGGGGCACCTCGGACCTCAAAATTGAAAAGTGCTTTGAGCATTATGGTTTTTTATGCATAACAATGCACCAGGCATAACGGGGCACCAAAACCCAAAAGTCTTATTTCCGTACGAAAATTACACAAATGGCCGAAAATGCACCCCAGGTACCAAAATTGGACCACAGGGCACCATGGACCTCAAATCTGAAAAGTGTTCCTAGCATTATGGTTTTTTAGGCATAGGAATGCACCAGGGATTACGGGGCACCGAAACACAAAAGTCTTATTTTCGCACGAAAATTGCACAAATGGCCGAATATGCAGCACCGACACCAATATTGGACCACGAGGCACCACGAACCTCAAAACTGAAAAGTGTTCCGAGCATTATGGTTTTTTATGCATAAGGATGCACCAGGGATCACGGGGCACCAAAATTGAAAAGTTTTCTTTTCGCACGAAAATTGCGCAATAGGCCGAAAATGCACCATAGGCACCAAAATTGTACCATGTGATACCTTGGACCTCAAAACTTAAAAGTGCTTTGAGCATTATGGTTTCTTATGCATAAGAATGCTGCAGGGACCACGGGGCACCAACAACCAAAATTCTTATTTTCGCACCGAAGTTTCACAAATGGCCGAAAATGCAACCCCGGCACCAAAATTGGTGCACGGGGCATCACGAACCTCAAGACTGAAAACTGTTCCTAGCATTATGGTTTTTTATGCATAAGAATGCACCAAGGATCACGGGGCACCAAAACCCAAAAGTCTTATTTCCGTATGAAAATTGCACAAATGGCCGAAAATGCACCCCCGGTACCAAAATTGGACCACGGGGCACCACGGACCTCAAAACTGAAAAGTGTTCCGAGCATTATGGTTTTTTAGGCATAGGAATGCACCAAGGATCACGGGGAAACAAAACCCAAAAGTCTTATTTTCGCTCGAAAATTGCTCAAATGGCCAAAAATGCACCATGGGCACCAAAATTGGACCACGGGGCACCTCGGACCTCAAAACTGAAAAGTTCTGCGAGCATTATGGTTTTTTATGCATAAAAAGGCACTAGGGATCACGTGGAAGCAAAACCCAAAAGTCTTATTTTCGCACGAAATTGCTAAAATGGCAGAAAATGACCACCGGCACCAAAATTGGACCACGAGACACCACGGACCTCAAAACTGAAAACTGCTCCAAGCGTTATGGTTTTTCATGCATAAGAATGCACCAGGGATCACGGGGCACCAAAACCCAAATGTCTAACTTTTGCACGAAAATTGTACAATGGGCCGAAAATGCACCACGGGCACCAAAATTGGACCATAGGGCACCTCAGACCTCAAAACTGAAATATTATCCTAGCATTATGGTTTCTTATGCATAAGAATGCACCAGGGATCAAGGGGAACCAAAACCCAAAAGTCTTATTTTCGCACAAAAATTGCTCAAATGGCTAAAAATGCACCATGGGCAAGAAAATTGGACCACGGGGCACCTCGGACTTCAAAACTGAAAGGTTTTGCGAGCATTATGATTTTTGGTTATTGGCAAAGTTACAGATCCCACAACGGATATCTTCACCAAGCTGCCTATAAATACAGGAACAAGCTCATGTTTTGAAGAGAGAATTTTTCAAGTTTTTAGAAGAGCTGTAACTCTGCCAAATCGATTGGACGACCTACACTTGTTCGAAAAGAGGAATCTACTTAGCTTTGCTAAGTTATTATGTGTAATTGAGTTTTTATTGTAATATCCTCTCTGTGAGAGCTGTTTATTTAACTTGTACTCAAACAGTTTCTGTTTGGAAAGCCAGGAGTGGCTTAGGGACAAAGAATACTTGGGTGTTCTTTAATCTCAAGGGGAGATTAAAGGTGTGCCAAAAGTGGCCTAGAGAATACTTGTAGCCAGGAGTGGCAGGGTATATAATACTTGTTTGTAATCAGAACTTGATTAGTGGAACCCTTCAAAGTTTTTGAAGGAGAACTGGACTAGCTCAGGTTGAGTGAACCAGTATAAACCAAGTGTTTTTACTCTATCGCTTTCAAGCTTACTTGCTATTCTCATAAGTTATTTCTTCACACTTTGCGCACAAGGTTCTTTATATCCTATTTACGAAAATCTCTTATTTACGCCTGGACAATTAACAAGAAAATGCAGTTTCACTAAACTGTCATTTTAACTATTGGACGATACCTGTGATCTTGTGTTTTACAAGCCCCTTGTGAAACCTAAGATATTTTATCTCCATCTTTGCGAAAGTTTTTTTTTAATAATATAACTTTCACACTATTTAATCCCCCTTCTAGTGTGAATCTCTACATTTCAGTTGGCATCAGAGCTCGGCCTCTCGGGTTGAGTACTTGGCAGTATAGAGGAAACCAGATTCTAAGAAAGATGGAAAATGAGGGACAAGCTGTGAACAGACCACCACTCTTCAACGGTGTCAAATATGATTATTGGAAGCAAAGAATGATAGCATTCTTTGAATCCTGTCATATTGATATGTGGGACATTGTGGAGATAGGCGACTACATTCCAGTTGATGAGAGTCTCAATGAGATCCCAAAGGCTAGATGGACGGAGGAGCAGAAACAAAGATTTCATCTCAACTCCAGAGCCAGAAATATCATCATGTGTGCACTATCTGAACAAGAATACAACAAAGTGCACAGTTTCAAAAGCGCAAAACAAATGTGGGACACTCTTGCGTTAACGTATGAGGGTTCCACCTAGGTAAAACGTAAAAAACTTAGCCTTCTTACTCGTCAATATGAATTGTTTAGAATGGAAGGAAACGAGGACATACAAAGTATGTTTGGACGGTTTCAAACCATACTAAATGAACTTAGAGCACATGGTAAAGATTACAATAACTATGAACATATTGACAAAATTCTGAGGAGTTTGCCTAAGCAATGGAGACCACAGGTTACAGCCTTGAGAGCAACCAAAGGACTGGATGACATGTCCTTAGAAGAGCTTGTGGGAATCCTTCAGGTGCATGAGCTGGAACTGCAACAAGATGGTGATGACAAGAAAAGCAAGTCTCTGGCACTCAGCGTCCAGAAGCCAAAGAAAGCATCATCGTCCAAAGCCATGCAAGCTGAAGCATCATCAGACAAACAATCAGAAGATGATGACTCAGACGAGGATGATGAGTTATCCTTCATATCCAAGAGAATCCACTCTATGTGGAAGAAGAAAGGTGGATCCAGATGGAGAAACCCGAACAAGAAAGGTCTCAAAGAAAAGAAGGAGAAGAGTCCAATCGTATGCTACGAATGCAAAAAGCCCAGACACTTCAAATAAGAATGCCCAGATCTTGACAAGAGCAAGGACAAGAAAAAGAAAAGCTTCAACAAAAAGAAGGGCAAAAAGGTTCTGATGTCCACATGGGAAGATCTGGATGACGACTCATCATCGGACGATGAAGAGGAAGAGGAAGCACACATATGTCTGATGGCAGACACTACATCAGATTCTTCAGAACCAGAAGAAGAAGATGAGGTAAACTTTAATGCTCTAAATTCACTTCAAGAAGCTTATCATAATTTGCTTTCAAACTCTTCTATTATGACAAAGGCCTACAAAACCTTGAAAAAATCGTCCAAGTCACTTTCAAAAGAAAAAGAAGTTTTAGAAAATAGTCTCAAACAACTTGAAAGTGAAAAGAAAGATTTACAGAAAAAGTTAACAGAGCTCTCAAAAGAACATGTAGCCTTAAATGAGGATAGACGAACTCTCTGGAAAGATACTGCTCGAGCCTATAAATCCTATGAGGATTCAAGGACTAGAGAAATGAATCTTTCCATAGAGATTCGAACTCTAAAAGCAGAAAACAAAAGGCTAGTTGAGAAGCTTCTGAAAGTTGATGCAGATACTTCCTTAAGAGGTCAACCACATGATGTTGTAAAACTTCATGAAGAGATTGACAGCCTAAAGAAGGATCTGTCCAACTTTGTCAAGGGATCTGACAACCGTAAGATGCTTTTAAAATATGAAGGTTGTAGGAGACCAAATGACAGGTCAGGGCATGGATATAAGCGAAAGAAATATATTAATGACGAAGATGCAGATGTGTGTTACTTCTGTGGGAAACCTGGACATATAACGTCCAAATGCAGACACCTGCCTAAGAGGGGAGCGTCCAGTGCCTTTCAAACTAACAAGAAAGGACCCAAGTCAATCTGGGTACCTAAGGATAAAATTGTTTCTGTTGCAGACATGCTTAACAGCAGGAAAGAAACTCCAGTCATGGTACATGGACAGTGGGTGCTCGCATCACATGATAGGAGAAAGGTGTATGTTCCAAAGCCTCCAACCCAAGACTGGTGGGACAATCACTTTTGGAGGGAATCAGAAAGGGATGATAGCTGGCATGGGTAAGATTGGTATACCACCCTATCCTTATATTGATAATGTTCTTTATGTTAAAGGTCTCAAGCATAATCTACTTAGCATAAGTCAATTATGTGATAGTGGATATGATGTTAACTTTAACAAAGGTGAATGTATAGTCAAGAACTCTAATGGATCCCTTCTCTTTACTGTAAAGAGGCAAGGTAATCTCTACAAGATTAAACTTGGGGAACTATCAAGTCAAAATGTTTCATGCTTAGTTTCAGTTAAAGAAAATCATTGGCTATGGCATAAAAGACTTGGGCATGCCAACTTGAGATTAATCTCAAAGCTTAATAGGCACAACCTCGTGAGAGGATTACCAAGTATGTCATATAAAGATGATCTTCTTTGTGAAGCCTGTCAGAAAGGGAAACAAGTAAAAAATTCTTTTCAAAGTAAAAACATTGTTTCCACTTCTAGACCTCTTGAGCTGTTACATATTGACCTATTTGGACCCACAAGAACAACCTCTGTAGGTGGTAAGAGGTACGGATTAAATGTAGTGGATGACTATACTAGATGGACATGGGTGATGTTCCTATCTCACAAAGATGAGTCTTTTAAGGCCTTCTATAACTTCTGCAAAAGAATTCAAAATGAAAAAGGAGTATGCATTATTTCGATCCGAAGTGATCATGGGGGAGAATTCGAAAATGAAAGTTTTCAAAGGTTCTGTGAAGAAAATGGTATCCTTCACAACTTCTCAACACCCAGAACACCACAACAGAATGGTGTTGTTGAGAGGAAGAACAGGTCACTCCAAGAGATGGCCAGAACCATGTTGAATGATAATTCAAACCCAAAACACTTTTGGGCTGAAGCAGTGAATATTGCCTATTATTTACATAACAAAATCTATATTAGGCCAATCTTTAAAAAGACTTCATATGAATCGTGGAAAGGGAGAAGACCCAACATATCCTACTTCCATCCATTTGGATGTCAATGCTTCATTCTGACCACTAACGATAACTTGGGAAATTTGGTTCTAAGTGTGATGAAGGAATATTGCTTGGATATTCTGAAACTTCAAAGGCATATAGAGTTTATAATTCTAGAACCTTAGTTGTTGAAGAAGCTATCCATGTGAAGTTCAATGACACTAAGCCTGATAAGAAAATATCATAGCTAGATGAATCATTTGCAGAACTTAGGTTGGATGATACAAGGAAATCATCAGACACGTCCAACAGTGATGTCACAATTGAAGAGTCTAATGTTCCCCTGGATGGTCCAACAGAAGAACAAAGGGAACCAACTGGACGCAACTGGCAAATGAAGAAGCATCATCTAGAAGACCAAATCATTGGTGATCCAAAGGATAGAGTCAGAACCAGATCTTCACTTCAACAACAAGGTCACACAACACTCATATCACAGATAGAACCTAAGACTGTGGACGATGCTCTGGAAGATGAAAGCTGGGTCAAAGCAATGCAAGATGAACTTGACCAGTTTCAAAAGAACGATGTCTGGAAACTTGTAGAACTCCCTAATAATAAAGAAGTCGTAGGAGCTAAATGGGTGTTCAGAAACAAATTGGAGGAAACAGGTAATGTTGTGAGAAACAAAGCCAGAATGGTAGCCAAAGGTTACTCATAACAAGAAGGTATAGATTATACTGAAACTTATGCACCTGTTGCACGTCTAGAGGCAATTCGCATTTTACTATCATTTGCAGCTCATAGCAATATGAAGCTATATCAAATGGACGTAAAAAGTGCGTTCCTCAATGGACTGATAAAAGAAGAAGTCTATGTGGAGCAACCCCAAGGTTTGAGAGTGATGCTTTTCCTAATCATGTTTTCAAACTTAACAAAGCATTATATGGACTAAAACAAGCACCGAGAGCTTGGTATGAAAAACTCAGCTCATTTCTTTTAGAAAATGGTTTCTTAAGAGGAAAAGTAGACACTACACTATTTCGCAAAGATTATTCTTCTATTTTCATTATTGCTCAAGTATATGTTGATGATATCATATTTGGTGCTACTAACGAATCTCTTTGTGAAGAATTTGCTAAGTTAATGCAAACAGAATTCGAGATGAGCATGATGGGAGAACTAAAATTCTTCCTTGGATTGCAAATCAAGCAAACTGATAAAGGCATATACATACATCAGACCAAGTATGTGAAGGAGCTTCTCAAGAAGTTCAAAATGGATGATGCAAAGCCAATGAAAACTCCTATGCACCCAACAACAATACTTGGACTGGATGATGGTTCAAAGAAGGTGGACAACACCCTATACAGAGGAATGATAGGATCACTCCTATACCTCACAACGTCCAAACCTGACATCATGTTCAACGTATGCTTATGTGGCAGATTCCAATTTGACCCAAGGGAAGTTCACTTAATTGCTGTTAAAAGAATCTTTCGATATCTTGTTGGAACAACTAATCTTGGTCTACATTTCAAAAGGCAGAAGGATTTCAGATTAGTTGGATATTGTGATGCTGACTATTCTGGAGGCAGAATTGAAAGAAAAAGCACTAGTGGAGGATGTCACTTCATTGGTGGAAACTTAGTCTCCTGGATATGCAAGAAGCAAGGAACAATTGCACTTTCCACCGCTGAAGCAGAGTATATTTCAGCTGCAAAGTGCTGCTCTCAAATCCTATGGATCAAACATCAACTTGAGGACTACAACATATATGAGAGTAACATTCCTATCTTCTATGATAGCAAAGTTGCAATTGATCTTTCTAAAAACCCAATATTGCATTCAAGGGCAAAACATATAGAAATTAAACATCACTTTATAAGAGATCATGTTCAGAAGGGTACTGTGGAATTACATTTTGTAACCACAGATAATCAGCTAGCTGATATATTTACAAAACCCCTTACTGAAGACAAGCTAGTCCTTCTGAGGAATAGACTTTGCATGAGTCTTGTAAAAGAATGATTAAAATCCATATGTAGCGTCCAATGTGACAAACAGCATCTAATGGACATGTGTCCAAAGGTAACTTTGACATGCATGTGCACTACATATGCTACACTTAAGTCCAATGACTGGACGATATATTTTTTTTTTCTAATTAACATTGTTCTAATAGCCAAAACGGTTTCATTTTGTGTAATTGCAAATTAACGCCCTATGCTGAGTCACCTAGTTGTTAATAACCGTACACAGTTACCCATATCCTCAACATGTCTCATCATGGCGGGTCTTATGGCATAACCTCCATTTCAAATATTCACAAAAGCCCAAAATTGTTTCGTGTTCTCCAAACAGAGCCTATACTTAAACTGACAAATTCACTCAGAAAATTACTTTACCAAATTTCCTTTCTCCGAAATTATCTTCTACCTCCAGCATTCTCCTTCTTTCTCTCTCAGAAAACCTAAACACTATATGCAAAACCTAAAAATCAAACCTTTATCATCATGACGAACTCTGCTAACTCAAGCAACTACAAACTTGATGTTCATACTACCCTGAAACCACTATAGTGTCTCAAGGTGCTGCCATTGTTCACGTTGAGCACTTCTTCAACATTGGAAAACTAGAAAAGTTGGGTCTAAATCTCGATGAAAGTCTTCTAAAATGCGGAATCAGAGAATACTTCAACGAAAACCAGAAGATGTTTCCAGAACTGATCAGAATGTTCTGGAGGAATGCAAGATTCCAGAACTTAAGGGAACTCGTGTCCACTATGCTTGGACGAGAAGTGATTTTGTCTACTGAATCTATAGCCAAAGTCACTGGCTGTATCAGGGAACAAAATCAGTACAAGTCAGAGTGGACGAAGCAATAAGGAAACTATGTTGGAAAGGTACTGTGCAAGAACAAGTCTACAGATTCATCCAAGATTGAGTACAAGAATCTATGCCCTAAACCCTAAACCCTAAATTGAAAAGTGCTCCAAACATTATGGTATTTTATACATAAGAATACACCAGGGATCACGGGGCACCAAAACCCAAAAGTCTTATTTTTGCACCAAAATTGCTCACATGGCCGAAAATGACCCACTGGCACCAACATTGGACCACGGGGTACCATGGACCTCAAAACTGAAAAGAGTTCCGAGCATAATTGTATTTTATGGATAAGAATGCACCAGGGATCACGGGGCACCAAAATCCAAAAGTCTTACTTTCGCACGAAAATTGTACAATGGGCCGCGGGCACCAAAATTGGACAACGGGGCACCTCGAACCTCAGAACAAAAAAGTGTTCCAAGCATTATGGTTTTTAATGCATCAAAATGCACCAAGGATCACGGGGCACCAAAACCCAAAAGTCTTATTTTCGCACCAAAATTGGTCACATGGCCGAAAATGCCCAATCGGTACCAACATTGGATCACGGGGCACCACGGACCTCAAAACTGAAAAGAGTTCTGAGCATAATGGTTTTTTATGCATAAGAATGCACTAGGGATCACGGGGCACCAAAACCCAAAAGTCTTATTATCACACTAAAATATCACAATGGGCCGCGGGCACAAAAATTGGACCACAAGGCACCTTGGACCTCAAAACTGAAAAGTGCTTTGAGCATTATGGGTTTTTATGCATAAGAATACACCAGAGATCACGATGCAGCAAAATCCAAAACCCTTATTTTCTCACGAAAATTGCACAAATGGCCGAAAATGCATCCCTGGTACCAAAATTGGACCACGGGGCACCGCGAATCTCAACACTGAAAACTGTTCTGTGCATTATGGTTTTTTATGCGTAAGAATGCACCAAGGATCACGGGGCACCAAAACCCAAAAGTCTTATTTTCACCGAAAATTGCACAATGGGCCGAAAATAGACCGCGTGCACCAAAATTGGACAACGGGGCACCTCGGGCCTCAAAACTGAAAAGTGCTCCAACCATTATGGATTTTTATGCATAACAATGCACCAGGGTTCACAGGGCACCAAAACCCAAAAGTCTTATTTTCATACGAAAATTGCACAAATGGCCTAAAATGCACCCCCGACACCAAAATTGGACCACCGGGCACCTCGGACCACAAGACTCAAAAGAGTTTCGAGCATTATGGTTTTTTATGCAAAAGAATGCACCAAGGATCACGGGGCACCAAAACCCAAAAGTCTTATTTTTGCACGAAAATTGCACAATTGGCCGAAAATGCACCACGGGCACCAAAATTGGACCACGGGGCACCTCAGACCTCAATACTTAAAAGTGCTCCAAGAATTATAGTTTTTTATGCATAAGAATGCACTAGGGTTCACAGGGCACCAAAACCCAAAAGTCTTATTTTCGCACAAAAATTTCACAAATGGCCGAAAATGCACCACTGGCACCAAAATTGGACCACGGGGCAGCACGAACCTCAAGACTGAAAACTGTTTCTAGCATTATAGTTTTTTATACATAAGAATGCACCAAGGATCACGGGTCACCAAAACCCAAAAGTCTTGTTTTCGCACAAAAATTTCCCATAGGGCCGAAAATGCAACACGTGCACTAAAATTGGACCACGGGGTACCTCGAACCTCAAAAGTAAAAAGTGCTTCGAGCATTATGGTTTTTTATGCCATAAATGCACCACAAGCACCAAAATTGGACCACGGGGCACCACGGATCTCAAAACTAAAAAGTGCTCCATGCATTATGGTTTTTTATGTGTAAGAATGCTCTAGGGATCACGGGGCACCAAAACCCAAAAGTCTTATTTTCGCACGAAAGTTATACAAATGGCCGAAAATGCACCACCGGCACCTAAATTGGACCATGGGGCACCACGAACCTCAAAACTAAAAAGTGTTTCGAGCATTATGGTTTTTTGTGCATAAGAATGCCCCAGGAATCACAGGGCACCAAAACCAAAAAGTCTTTTTTCGCATGAAAATTGCAAAGTGTGCCAAAAATGCACCACGGGCACTAAAATTGGACCACGGGGCACCACGGATCTGAAAACTGAAAAGTGCTCCAAGCATTATGGTTTTTTATGGATAAGAATGCTTCAGGGATCACGGGGCTCCACAACCCAAAAGTCTTATTTTCGCACGAAAATTGCACAAATGGCCGAAAATGAACCACCAACACCAAAATTGGACCACGGGGCACCACGAACCTCAAAACTTAAAAGTTCTCTAAGCATTATGGTTTTTTCTGCATAAGAACGCACTAGGGATCACGGGGCACCAAAACCCAAAAGTCTTATTTTCACACAAAAATTGCACAATGGGCCGAAAATGCAACACGAGCACCAATATTGGGGCACGAGGCACCTCGGACCTCAAAACAGAAAAGTTCTCAAAGCATTATGGTTTTTTATGCATTAGAATGCACCAGGAATCATGGGACACCAAAAACCAAAAGTCATATTTTCGCACGAAAATTGCACATATGGCCGAAAATGAACCACCAACACCAAAATTGGACCACGGGGCACCACAAAGCTCAAAACTAAAAAGTGTTCTGAGCATTATGGTTTTTTTTGCATAAGAATGCACCAGGGATCACGGGGCAGCAAAACCCAAAAGTCTTATTTTCGCACAAAAATTGCACAATGGGTCGAAAATGCACCACGGGCACCAAAATTGTGCCACGAGGCACCTCGGACCTCAAAACCTAAAAGATCTCTAAGCATTATGGTTTTTTATGCATTAGAATGCACCAAGAATCACGGGACACCAAAACCCAAAAGTCTTATTTTCGCACGAAAATTGCACATATGGTCGAAAATGTACCACCGACACCAAAATTGGACCACGGGGCACCACAAACCTCAAAACTGAAAAGTGTTCAGAGCATTATGATTTTTTTTGCATAAGAATGCACCAGGGATCACGGGGCACCAAAACCCAAAAGTCTTATTTTCGCACGAAAATTGCACAATGGGCCGAATATTCACCACTGGCACCAAAATTGGACCACGGCACACCTCGGTCCTCAAAATTTTAAAGTTCTCTGAGCATTATGGTTTTTATGCATTAGAATGCTCCAGGGATCATGGGACACCAAAACCCAAAAGTCTTATTTTTGCACAAAAATTTCACAAATGTCAAAAAATGAACCACTGGCACCAAAATTGGACCACAGGGCACCACAGACCTCAAACCTAAAAAGTGCTCCAAGCATTATGGGTTTTTATGGAAAAGCATGCGCCAGGGATCACAGGGCACCAAAACACAAAAGTCTTATTTTTGCACGAAAATTGCACAAATGGCCGAAAATGCACCACCCGCACCAAAATTGGACCGCGGTGCTCCACGAATCTCAAAACTAAAAAGTGTTCCGAGCATTATTTTTTTCTGCATAAGAATGCACCAGGGATCACGGGGCACCAAAACCCAAAAGTCTTATTTTCACACAAAAATTGCACAATGGGCCGAAAATGCACCACGGGCACCAAAATTGGGCCACGAGGCACCTCAGACCTCAAAACTTAAAAGTTCTCTAAGCATTATGGTTTTTTCTGCATAAGAACGCACTAGGGATCACGGGGCACCAAAACCCAAAAGTCTTATTTTCACACAAAAATTGCACAATGGGCCGAAAATGCACCACATCCACCAAAATTGAGTCACGAGGCACCTCGGACCTCAAAACAGAAAAGTTCTCTAAGCATTATGGTTTTTTATGCATTAGAATGCACCAGGAATCACGGGACACCAAATCCCAAAAGTCTTATTTTCGCATGAAAATTGCACATGTGGCCGAAAATGAACCAGCGACACCAAAATTGGACCACGGGGCACCACAAACCTCAAAACTGAAAAGTGTTCCAAGAATTATGGTTTTTTCTGCATAAGAATGCACCAGGGATCACGGGGCACCAAAACCCAAAAGTCTTATTTTCGCACGAAAACTGCACAATGGGCCTAAAATGCACCACGGGCACGAAAATTGGGTCACGAGGCACCTCGGACCTCAAAACAGAAAAGTTCTCTAAGCATTATGGTTTTTTCTGCATAAGAATGCACCAGGGATCACGGGGCACCACGAACCTCAAAACTGAAAAGTGTTTTCGACCATTATGGTTTTTTCTGGATAAGAATGCAGTAAGGATCACGGGGCACCAAAACCCAAAAGTCTTATTTTCGCACGAAAATTGCACAAATCACCAAAAATGCAACCCCGGCACCAAAATTGGACCACAGGGCACCACAGACCTCAAACCTAAAAAGTGCTCCAAGCATTATGGGTTTTTATGGAAAAGCATGCGCCAGGGATCACAGGGCACCAAAACACAAAAGTCTTATTTTTGCACGAAAATTGCACAAATGGCCGAAAATGCACCACCCGCACCAAAATTGGACCGCGGTGCTCCACGAATCTCAAAACTAAAAAGTGTTCCGAGCATTATTTTTTTCTGCATAAGAATGCACCAGGGATCACGGGGCACCAAAACCCAAAAGTCTTATTTTCACACAAAAATTGCACAATGGGCCGAAAATGCACCACGGGCACCAAAATTGGGCCACGAGGCACCTCAGACCTCAAAACTTAAAAGTTCTCTAAGCATTATGGTTTTTTCTGCATAAGAACGCACTAGGGATCACGGGGCACCAAAACCCAAAAGTCTTATTTTCACACAAAAATTGCACAATGGGCCGAAAATGCACCACATCCACCAAAATTGAGTCACGAGGCACCTCGGACCTCAAAACAGAAAAGTTCTCTAAGCATTATGGTTTTTTATGCATTAGAATGCACCAGGAATCACGGGACACCAAATCCCAAAAGTCTTATTTTCGCATGAAAATTGCACATGTGGCCGAAAATGAACCAGCGACACCAAAATTGGACCACGGGGCACCACAAACCTCAAAACTGAAAAGTGTTCCAAGAATTATGGTTTTTTCTGCATAAGAATGCACCAGGGATCACGGGGCACCAAAACCCAAAAGTCTTATTTTCGCACGAAAACTGCACAATGGGCCTAAAATGCACCACGGGCACGAAAATTGGGTCACGAGGCACCTCGGACCCCAAAACAGAAAAGTTCTCTAAGCATTATGGTTTTTTCTGCATAAGAATGCACCAGGGATCACGGGGCACCACGAACCTCAAAACTGAAAAGTGTTTTCGACCATTATGGTTTTTTCTGGATAAGAATGCAGCAAGGATCACGGGGCACCAAAACCCAAAAGTCTTATTTTCGCACGAAAATTGCACAAATCACCAAAAATGCAACCCCGACACAAAAATTGGAACACGGGGCACCACAGACCTCAAAACTGAAAAGTGCTCCAAGCATTACGGTTTTTTATGGATAATAATACACCAGGGATCACGGGGCACCAAAGCACAAGATTCTTATTTTCGCACGAAAATTGCACATATGGCCGGAAATGAACCACCGACACCAAAATTGGACCACGGGGCACCACAAACCTCAAAACTGAAAAGTGTTCAGAGCATTATGATTTTTTTTGCATAAGAATGCACCAGGGATCACGGGGCACCAAAACCCAAAAGTCTTATTTTCGCACGAAAATTGCACAATGGGCCGAATATTCACCACTGGCACCAAAATTGGACCACGGCACACCTCGGTCCTCAAAATTTTAAAGTTCTCTGAGCATTATGGTTTTTATGCATTAGAATGCTCCAGGGATCATGGGACACCAAAACCCAAAAGTCTTATTTTTGCACAAAAATTTCACAAATGTCAAAAAATGAACCACTGGCACCAAAATTGGACCACAGGGCACCACAGACCTCAAACCTAAAAAGTGCTCCAAGCATTATGGGTTTTTATGGAAAAGCATGCGCCAGGGATCACGGGGCACCAAAACACAAAAGTCTTATTTTTGCACGAAAATTGCACAAATGGCCGAAAATGCACCACCCGCACCAAAATTGGACCGCGGGGCTCCACGAATCTCAAAACTAAAAAGTGTTCCGAGCATTATTTTTTTCTGCATAAGAATGCACCAGGGATCACGGGGCACCAAAACCCAAAAGTCTTATTTTCACACAAAAATTGCACAATGGGCCGAAAATGCACCACGGGCACCAAAATTGGGCCACGAGGCACCTCAGACCTCAAAACTTAAAAGTTCTCTAAGCATTATGGTTTTTTCTGCATAAGAACGCACTAGGGATCACGGGGCACCAAAACCCAAAAGTCTTATTTTCACACAAAAATTGCACAATGGGCCGAAAATGCACCACATCCACCAAAATTGAGTCACGAGGCACCTCGGACCTCAAAACAGAAAAGTTCTCTAAGCATTATGGTTTTTTATGCATTAGAATGCACCAGGAATCACGGGACACCAAATCCCAAAAGTCTTATTTTCGCATGAAAATTGCACATGTGGCCGAAAATGAACCAGCGACACCAAAATTGGACCACGGGGCACCACAAACCTCAAAACTGAAAAGTGTTCCAAGAATTATGGTTTTTTCTGCATAAGAATGCACCAGGGATCACGGGGCACCAAAACCCAAAAGTCTTATTTTCGCACGAAAACTGCACAATGGGCCTAAAATGCACCACGGGCACGAAAATTGGGTCACGAGGCACCTCGGACCTCAAAACAGAAAAGTTCTCTAAGCATTATGGTTTTTTCTGCGTAAGAATGCACCAGGGATCACGGGGCACCACGAACCTCAAAACTGAAAAGTGTTTTCGACCATTATGGTTTTTTCTGGATAAGAATGCAGCAAGGATCACGGGGCACCAAAACCCAAAAGTCTTATTTTCGCACGAAAATTGCACAAATCACCAAAAATGCAACCCCGACACAAAAATTGGAACACGGGGCACCACAGACCTCAAAACTGAAAAGTGCTCCAAGCATTACGGTTTTTTATGGATAATAATACACCAGGGATCACGGGGCACCAAAGCACAAGATTCTTATTTTCGCACGAAAATTGCACATATGGCCGAAAATGAACCACCGACACCAAAATTGGACCACGGGGCACCACAAACCTCAAAACTGAAAAGTGTTCAGAGCATTATGATTTTTTTTGCATAAGAATGCACCAGGGATCACGGGGCACCAAAACCCAAAAGTCTTATTTTCGCACGAAAATTGCACAATGGGCCGAATATTCACCACTGGCACCAAAATTGGACCACGGCACACCTCGGTCCTCAAAATTTTAAAGTTCTCTGAGCATTATGGTTTTTATGCATTAGAATGCTCCAGGGATCATGGGACACCAAAACCCAAAAGTCTTATTTTTGCACAAAAATTTCACAAATGTCAAAAAATGAACCACTGGCACCAAAATTGGACCACAGGGCACCACAGACCTCAAACCTAAAAAGTGCTCCAAGCATTATGGGTTTTTATGGAAAAGCATGCGCCAGGGATCACGGGGCACCAAAACACAAAAGTCTTATTTTTGCACGAAAATTGCACAAATGGCCGAAAATGCACCACCCGCACCAAAATTGGACCGCGGGGCTCCACGAATCTCAAAACTAAAAAGTGTTCCGAGCATTATTTTTTTCTGCATAAGAATGCACCAGGGATCACGGGGCACCAAAACCCAAAAGTCTTATTTTCACACAAAAATTGCACAATGGGCCGAAAATGCACCACGGGCACCAAAATTGGGCCACGAGGCACCTCAGACCTCAAAACTTAAAAGTTCTCTAAGCATTATGGTTTTTTCTGCATAAGAACGCACTAGGGATCACGGGGCACCAAAACCCAAAAGTCTTATTTTCACACAAAAATTGCACAATGGGCCGAAAATGCACCACATCCACCAAAATTGAGTCACGAGGCACCTCGGACCTCAAAACAGAAAAGTTCTCTAAGCATTATGGTTTTTTATGCATTAGAATGCACCAGGAATCACGGGACACCAAATCCCAAAAGTCTTATTTTCGCATGAAAATTGCACATGTGGCCGAAAATGAACCAGCGACACCAAAATTGGACCACGGGGCACCACAAACCTCAAAACTGAAAAGTGTTCCAAGAATTATGGTTTTTTCTGCATAAGAATGCACCAGGGATCACGGGGCACCAAAACCCAAAAGTCTTATTTTCGCACGAAAACTGCACAATGGGCCTAAAATGCACCACGGGCACGAAAATTGGGTCACGAGGCACCTCGGACCTCAAAGCAGAAAAGTTCTCTAAGCATTATGGTTTTTTCTGCGTAAGAATGCACCAGGCATCACGGGGCACCACGAACCTCAAAACTGAAAAGTGTTTTCGACCATTATGGTTTTTTCTGGATAAGAATGCAGCAAGGATCACGGGGCACCAAAACCCAAAAGTCTTATTTTCGCACGAAAATTGCACAAATCACCAAAAATGCAACCCCGACACAAAAATTGGAACACGGGGCACCACAGACCTCAAAACTGAAAAGTGCTCCAAGCATTACGGTTTTTTATGGATAATAATACACCAGGGATCACGGGGCACCAAAGCACAAGATTCTTATTTTCGCACGAAAATTGCACATATGGCCGAAAATGAACCACCGACACCAAAATTGGACCACGGGGCACCACAAACCTCAAAACTGAAAAGTGTTCAGAGCATTATGATTTTTTTTGCATAAGAATGCACCAGGGATCACGGGGCACCAAAACCCAAAAGTCTTATTTTCGCACGAAAATTGCACAATGGGCCGAATATTCACCACTGGCACCAAAATTGGACCACGGCACACCTCGGTCCTCAAAATTTTAAAGTTCTCTGAGCATTATGGTTTTTATGCATTAGAATGCTCCAGGGATCATGGGACACCAAAACCCAAAAGTCTTATTTTTGCACAAAAATTTCACAAATGTCAAAAAATGAACCACTGGCACCAAAATTGGACCACAGGGCACCACAGACCTCAAACCTAAAAAGTGCTCCAAGCATTATGGGTTTTTATGGAAAAGCATGCGCCAGGGATCACGGGGCACCAAAACACAAAAGTCTTATTTTTGCACGAAAATTGCACAAATGGCCGAAAATGCACCACCCGCACCAAAATTGGACCGCGGGGCTCCACGAATCTCAAAACTAAAAAGTGTTCCGAGCATTATTTTTTTCTGCATAAGAATGCACCAGGGATCACGGGGCACCAAAATCCAAAAGTCTTATTTTCACACAAAAATTGCACAATGGGCCGAAAATGCACCACGGGCACCAAAATTGGGCCACGAGGCACCTCAGACCTCAAAACTTAAAAGTTCTCTAAGCATTATGGTTTTTTCTGCATAAGAACGCACTAGGGATCACGGGGCACCAAAACCCAAAAGTCTTATTTTCACACAAAAATTGCACAATGGGCCGAAAATGCACCACATCCACCAAAATTGAGTCACGAGGCACCTCGGACCTCAAAACAGAAAAGTTCTCTAAGCATTATGGTTTTTTATGCATTAGAATGCACCAGGAATCACGGGACACCAAATCCCAAAAGTCTTATTTTCGCATGAAAATTGCACATGTGGCCGAAAATGAACCAGCGACACCAAAATTGGACCACGGGGCACCACAAACCTCAAAACTGAAAAGTGTTCCAAGAATTATGGTTTTTTTTGCATAAGAATGCACCAGGGATCACGGGGCACCAAAACCCAAAAGTCTTATTTTCGCACGAAAACTGCACAATGGGCCTAAAATGCACCACGGGCACGAAAATTGGGTCACTAGGCACCTCGGACCTCAAAACAGAAAAGTTCTCTAAGCATTATGGTTTTTTCTGCATAAGAATGCACCAGGGATCACGGGGCACCACGAACCTCAAAACTGAAAAGTGTTTTCGACCATTATGGTTTTTTCTGGATAAGAATGCAGCAAGGATCACGGGGCACCAAAACCCAAAAGTCTTATTTTCGCACGAAAATTGCACAAATCACCAAAAATGCAACCCCAACACAAAAATTGGAACACGGGGCACCACAGACCTCAAAACTGAAAAGTGCTCCAAGCATTACGGTTTTTTATGGATAATAATACACCAGGGATCACGGGGCACCAAAGCACAAGATTCTTATTTTCGCACGAAAATTGCACATATGGCCGAAAATGAACCACCGACACCAAAATTGGACCACGGGGCACCACAAACCTCAAAACTGAAAAGTGTTCAGAGCATTATGATTTTTTTTGCATAAGAATGCACCAGGGATCACGGGGCACCAAAACCCAAAAGTCTTATTTTCGCACGAAAATTGCACAATGGGCCGAATATTCACCACTGGCACCAAAATTGGACCACGGCACACCTCGGTCCTCAAAATTTTAAAGTTCTCTGAGCATTATGGTTTTTATGCATTAGAATGCTCCAGGGATCATGGGACACCAAAACCCAAAAGTCTTATTTTTGCACAAAAATTTCACAAATGTCAAAAAATGAACCACTGGCACCAAAATTGGACCACAGGGCACCACAGACCTCAAACCTAAAAAGTGCTCCAAGCATTATGGGTTTTTATGGAAAAGCATGCGCCAGGGATCACGGGGCACCAAAACACAAAAGTCTTATTTTTGCACGAAAATTGCACAAATGGCCGAAAATGCACCACCCGCACCAAAATTGGACCGCGGGGCTCCACGAATCTCAAAACTAAAAAGTGTTCCGAGCATTATTTTTTTCTGCATAAGAATGCACCAGGGATCACGGGGCACCAAAACCCAAAAGTCTTATTTTCACACAAAAATTGCACAATGGGCCGAAAATGCACCACGGGCACCAAAATTGGGCCACGAGGCACCTCAGACCTCAAAACTTAAAAGTTCTCTAAGCATTATGGTTTTTTCTGCATAAGAACGCACTAGGGATCACGGGGCACCAAAACCCAAAAGTCTTATTTTCACACAAAAATTGCACAATGGGCCGAAAATGCACCACATCCACCAAAATTGAGTCACGAGGCACCTCGGACCTCAAAACAGAAAAGTTCTCTAAGCATTATGGTTTTTTATGCATTAGAATGCACCAGGAATCACGGGACACCAAATCCCAAAAGTCTTATTTTCGCATGAAAATTGCACATGTGGCCGAAAATGAACCAGCGACACCAAAATTGGACCACGGGGCACCACAAACCTCAAAACTGAAAAGTGTTCCAAGAATTATGGTTTTTTCTGCATAAGAATGCACCAGGGATCACGGGGCACCAAAACCCAAAAGTCTTATTTTCGCACGAAAACTGCACAATGGGCCTAAAATGCACCACGGGCACGAAAATTGGGTCACGAGGCACCTCGGACCCCAAAACAGAAAAGTTCTCTAAGCATTATGGTTTTTTCTGCATAAGAATGCACCAGGGATCACGGGGCACCACGAACCTCAAAACTGAAAAGTGTTTTCGACCATTATGGTTTTTTCTGGATAAGAATGCAGCAAGGATCACGGGGCACCAAAACCCAAAAGTCTTATTTTCGCACGAAAATTGCACAAATCACCAAAAATGCAACCCCGACACAAAAATTGGAACACGGGGCACCACAGACCTCAAAACTGAAAAGTGCTCCAAGCATTACGGTTTTTTATGGATAATAATACACCAGGGATCACGGGGCACCAAAGCACAAGATTCTTATTTTCGCACGAAAATTGCACATATGGCCGGAAATGAACCACCGACACCAAAATTGGACCACGGGGCACCACAAACCTCAAAACTGAAAAGTGTTCAGAGCATTATGATTTTTTTTGCATAAGAATGCACCAGGGATCACGGGGCACCAAAACCCAAAAGTCTTATTTTCGCACGAAAATTGCACAATGGGCCGAATATTCACCACTGGCACCAAAATTGGACCACGGCACACCTCGGTCCTCAAAATTTTAAAGTTCTCTGAGCATTATGGTTTTTATGCATTAGAATGCTCCAGGGATCATGGGACACCAAAACCCAAAAGTCTTATTTTTGCACAAAAATTTCACAAATGTCAAAAAATGAACCACTGGCACCAAAATTGGACCACAGGGCACCACAGACCTCAAACCTAAAAAGTGCTCCAAGCATTATGGGTTTTTATGGAAAAGCATGCGCCAGGGATCACGGGGCACCAAAACACAAAAGTCTTATTTTTGCACGAAAATTGCACAAATGGCCGAAAATGCACCACCCGCACCAAAATTGGACCGCGGGGCTCCACGAATCTCAAAACTAAAAAGTGTTCCGAGCATTATTTTTTTCTGCATAAGAATGCACCAGGGATCACGGGGCACCAAAACCCAAAAGTCTTATTTTCACACAAAAATTGCACAATGGGCCGAAAATGCACCACGGGCACCAAAATTGGGCCACGAGGCACCTCAGACCTCAAAACTTAAAAGTTCTCTAAGCATTATGGTTTTTTCTGCATAAGAACGCACTAGGGATCACGGGGCACCAAAACCCAAAAGTCTTATTTTCACACAAAAATTGCACAATGGGCCGAAAATGCACCACATCCACCAAAATTGAGTCACGAGGCACCTCGGACCTCAAAACAGAAAAGTTCTCTAAGCATTATGGTTTTTTATGCATTAGAATGCACCAGGAATCACGGGACACCAAATCCCAAAAGTCTTATTTTCGCATGAAAATTGCACATGTGGCCGAAAATGAACCAGCGACACCAAAATTGGACCACGGGGCACCACAAACCTCAAAACTGAAAAGTGTTCCAAGAATTATGGTTTTTTCTGCATAAGAATGCACCAGGGATCACGGGGCACCAAAACCCAAAAGTCTTATTTTCGCACGAAAACTGCACAATGGGCCTAAAATGCACCACGGGCACGAAAATTGGGTCACGAGGCACCTCGGACCCCAAAACAGAAAAGTTCTCTAAGCATTATGGTTTTTTCTGCATAAGAATGCACCAGGGATCACGGGGCACCACGAACCTCAAAACTGAAAAGTGTTTTCGACCATTATGGTTTTTTCTGGATAAGAATGCAGCAAGGATCACGGGGCACCAAAACCCAAAAGTCTTATTTTCGCACGAAAATTGCACAAATCACCAAAAATGCAACCCCGACACAAAAATTGGAACACGGGGCACCACAGACCTCAAAACTGAAAAGTGCTCCAAGCATTACGGTTTTTTATGGATAATAATACACCAGGGATCACGGGGCACCAAAGCACAAGATTCTTATTTTCGCACGAAAATTGCACATATGGCCGGAAATGAACCACCGACACCAAAATTGGACCACGGGGCACCACAAACCTCAAAACTGAAAAGTGTTCAGAGCATTATGATTTTTTTTGCATAAGAATGCACCAGGGATCACGGGGCACCAAAACCCAAAAGTCTTATTTTCGCACGAAAATTGCACAATGGGCCGAATATTCACCACTGGCACCAAAATTGGACCACGGCACACCTCGGTCCTCAAAATTTTAAAGTTCTCTGAGCATTATGGTTTTTATGCATTAGAATGCTCCAGGGATCATGGGACACCAAAACCCAAAAGTCTTATTTTTGCACAAAAATTTCACAAATGTCAAAAAATGAACCACTGGCACCAAAATTGGACCACAGGGCACCACAGACCTCAAACCTAAAAAGTGCTCCAAGCATTATGGGTTTTTATGGAAAAGCATGCGCCAGGGATCACGGGGCACCAAAACACAAAAGTCTTATTTTTGCACGAAAATTGCACAAATGGCCGAAAATGCACCACCCGCACCAAAATTGGACCGCGGGGCTCCACGAATCTCAAAACTAAAAAGTGTTCCGAGCATTATTTTTTTCTGCATAAGAATGCACCAGGGATCACGGGGCACCAAAACCCAAAAGTCTTATTTTCACACAAAAATTGCACAATGGGCCGAAAATGCACCACGGGCACCAAAATTGGGCCACGAGGCACCTCAGACCTCAAAACTTAAAAGTTCTCTAAGCATTATGGTTTTTTCTGCATAAGAACGCACTAGGGATCACGGGGCACCAAAACCCAAAAGTCTTATTTTCACACAAAAATTGCACAATGGGCCGAAAATGCACCACATCCACCAAAATTGAGTCACGAGGCACCTCGGACCTCAAAACAGAAAAGTTCTCTAAGCATTATGGTTTTTTATGCATTAGAATGCACCAGGAATCACGGGACACCAAATCCCAAAAGTCTTATTTTCGCATGAAAATTGCACATGTGGCCGAAAATGAACCAGCGACACCAAAATTGGACCACGGGGCACCACAAACCTCAAAACTGAAAAGTGTTCCAAGAATTATGGTTTTTTCTGCATAAGAATGCACCAGGGATCACGGGGCACCAAAACCCAAAAGTCTTATTTTCGCACGAAAACTGCACAATGGGCCTAAAATGCACCACGGGCACGAAAATTGGGTCACGAGGCACCTCGGACCTCAAAACAGAAAAGTTCTCTAAGCATTATGGTTTTTTCTGCGTAAGAATGCACCAGGGATCACGGGGCACCACGAACCTCAAAACTGAAAAGTGTTTTCGACCATTATGGTTTTTTCTGGATAAGAATGCAGCAAGGATCACGGGGCACCAAAACCCAAAAGTCTTATTTTCGCACGAAAATTGCACAAATCACCAAAAATGCAACCCCGACACAAAAATTGGAACACGGGGCACCACAGACCTCAAAACTGAAAAGTGCTCCAAGCATTACGGTTTTTTATGGATAATAATACACCAGGGATCACGGGGCACCAAAGCACAAGATTCTTATTTTCGCACGAAAATTGCACATATGGCCGAAAATGAACCACCGACACCAAAATTGGACCACGGGGCACCACAAACCTCAAAACTGAAAAGTGTTCAGAGCATTATGATTTTTTTTGCATAAGAATGCACCAGGGATCACGGGGCACCAAAACCCAAAAGTCTTATTTTCGCACGAAAATTGCACAATGGGCCGAATATTCACCACTGGCACCAAAATTGGACCACGGCACACCTCGGTCCTCAAAATTTTAAAGTTCTCTGAGCATTATGGTTTTTATGCATTAGAATGCTCCAGGGATCATGGGACACCAAAACCCAAAAGTCTTATTTTTGCACAAAAATTTCACAAATGTCAAAAAATGAACCACTGGCACCAAAATTGGACCACAGGGCACCACAGACCTCAAACCTAAAAAGTGCTCCAAGCATTATGGGTTTTTATGGAAAAGCATGCGCCAGGGATCACGGGGCACCAAAACACAAAAGTCTTATTTTTGCACGAAAATTGCACAAATGGCCGAAAATGCACCACCCGCACCAAAATTGGACCGCGGGGCTCCACGAATCTCAAAACTAAAAAGTGTTCCGAGCATTATTTTTTTCTGCATAAGAATGCACCAGGGATCACGGGGCACCAAAACCCAAAAGTCTTATTTTCACACAAAAATTGCACAATGGGCCGAAAATGCACCACGGGCACCAAAATTGGGCCACGAGGCACCTCAGACCTCAAAACTTAAAAGTTCTCTAAGCATTATGGTTTTTTCTGCATAAGAACGCACTAGGGATCACGGGGCACCAAAACCCAAAAGTCTTATTTTCACACAAAAATTGCACAATGGGCCGAAAATGCACCACATCCACCAAAATTGAGTCACGAGGCACCTCGGACCTCAAAACAGAAAAGTTCTCTAAGCATTATGGTTTTTTATGCATTAGAATGCACCAGGAATCACGGGACACCAAATCCCAAAAGTCTTATTTTCGCATGAAAATTGCACATGTGGCCGAAAATGAACCAGCGACACCAAAATTGGACCACGGGGCACCACAAACCTCAAAACTGAAAAGTGTTCCAAGAATTATGGTTTTTTCTGCATAAGAATGCACCAGGGATCACGGGGGCACCAAAACCCAAAAGTCTTATTTTCGCACGAAAACTGCACAATGGGCCTAAAATGCACCACGGGCACGAAAATTGGGTCACGAGGCACCTCGGACCCCAAAACAGAAAAGTTCTCTAAGCATTATGGTTTTTTCTGCATAAGAATGCACCAGGGATCACGGGGCACCACGAACCTCAAAACTGAAAAGTGTTTTCGACCATTATGGTTTTTTCTGGATAAGAATGCAGCAAGGATCACGGGGCACCAAAACCCAAAAGTCTTATTTTCGCACGAAAATTGCACAAATCACCAAAAATGCAACCCCGACACAAAAATTGGAACACGGGGCACCACAGACCTCAAAACTGAAAAGTGCTCCAAGCATTACGGTTTTTTATGGATAATAATACACCAGGGATCACGGGGCACCAAAGCACAAGATTCTTATTTTCGCACGAAAATTGCACATATGGCCGGAAATGAACCACCGACACCAAAATTGGACCACGGGGCACCACAAACCTCAAAACTGAAAAGTGTTCAGAGCATTATGATTTTTTTTGCATAAGAATGCACCAGGGATCACGGGGCACCAAAACCCAAAAGTCTTATTTTCGCACGAAAATTGCACAATGGGCCGAATATTCACCACTGGCACCAAAATTGGACCACGGCACACCTCGGTCCTCAAAATTTTAAAGTTCTCTGAGCATTATGGTTTTTATGCATTAGAATGCTCCAGGGATCATGGGACACCAAAACCCAAAAGTCTTATTTTTGCACAAAAATTTCACAAATGTCAAAAAATGAACCACTGGCACCAAAATTGGACCACAGGGCACCACAGACCTCAAACCTAAAAAGTGCTCCAAGCATTATGGGTTTTTATGGAAAAGCATGCGCCAGGGATCACGGGGCACCAAAACACAAAAGTCTTATTTTTGCACGAAAATTGCACAAATGGCCGAAAATGCACCACCCGCACCAAAATTGGACCGCGGGGCTCCACGAATCTCAAAACTAAAAAGTGTTCCGAGCATTATTTTTTTCTGCATAAGAATGCACCAGGGATCACGGGGCACCAAAACCCAAAAGTCTTATTTTCACACAAAAATTGCACAATGGGCCGAAAATGCACCACGGGCACCAAAATTGGGCCACGAGGCACCTCAGACCTCAAAACTTAAAAGTTCTCTAAGCATTATGGTTTTTTCTGCATAAGAACGCACTAGGGATCACGGGGCACCAAAACCCAAAAGTCTTATTTTCACACAAAAATTGCACAATGGGCCGAAAATGCACCACATCCACCAAAATTGAGTCACGAGGCACCTCGGACCTCAAAACAGAAAAGTTCTCTAAGCATTATGGTTTTTTATGCATTAGAATGCACCAGGAATCACGGGACACCAAATCCCAAAAGTCTTATTTTCGCATGAAAATTGCACATGTGGCCGAAAATGAACCAGCGACACCAAAATTGGACCACGGGGCACCACAAACCTCAAAACTGAAAAGTGTTCCAAGAATTATGGTTTTTTCTGCATAAGAATGCACCAGGGATCACGGGGCACCAAAACCCAAAAGTCTTATTTTCGCACGAAAACTGCACAATGGGCCTAAAATGCACCACGGGCACGAAAATTGGGTCACGAGGCACCTCGGACCTCAAAACAGAAAAGTTCTCTAAGCATTATGGTTTTTTCTGCGTAAGAATGCACCAGGGATCACGGGGCACCACGAACCTCAAAACTGAAAAGTGTTTTCGACCATTATGGTTTTTTCTGGATAAGAATGCAGCAAGGATCACGGGGCACCAAAACCCAAAAGTCTTATTTTCGCACGAAAATTGCACAAATCACCAAAAATGCAACCCCGACACAAAAATTGGAACACGGGGCACCACAGACCTCAAAACTGAAAAGTGCTCCAAGCATTACGGTTTTTTATGGATAATAATACACCAGGGATCACGGGGCACCAAAGCACAAGATTCTTATTTTCGCACGAAAATTGCACATATGGCCGAAAATGAACCACCGACACCAAAATTGGACCACGGGGCACCACAAACCTCAAAACTGAAAAGTGTTCAGAGCATTATGATTTTTTTTGCATAAGAATGCACCAGGGATCACGGGGCACCAAAACCCAAAAGTCTTATTTTCGCACGAAAATTGCACAATGGGCCGAATATTCACCACTGGCACCAAAATTGGACCACGGCACACCTCGGTCCTCAAAATTTTAAAGTTCTCTGAGCATTATGGTTTTTATGCATTAGAATGCTCCAGGGATCATGGGACACCAAAACCCAAAAGTCTTATTTTTGCACAAAAATTTCACAAATGTCAAAAAATGAACCACTGGCACCAAAATTGGACCACAGGGCACCACAGACCTCAAACCTAAAAAGTGCTCCAAGCATTATGGGTTTTTATGGAAAAGCATGCGCCAGGGATCACGGGGCACCAAAACACAAAAGTCTTATTTTTGCACGAAAATTGCACAAATGGCCGAAAATGCACCACCCGCACCAAAATTGGACCGCGGGGCTCCACGAATCTCAAAACTAAAAAGTGTTCCGAGCATTATTTTTTTCTGCATAAGAATGCACCAGGGATCACGGGGCACCAAAACCCAAAAGTCTTATTTTCACACAAAAATTGCACAATGGGCCGAAAATGCACCACGGGCACCAAAATTGGGCCACGAGGCACCTCAGACCTCAAAACTTAAAAGTTCTCTAAGCATTATGGTTTTTTCTGCATAAGAACGCACTAGGGATCACGGGGCACCAAAACCCAAAAGTCTTATTTTCACACAAAAATTGCACAATGGGCCGAAAATGCACCACATCCACCAAAATTGAGTCACGAGGCACCTCGGACCTCAAAACAGAAAAGTTCTCTAAGCATTATGGTTTTTTATGCATTAGAATGCACCAGGAATCACGGGACACCAAATCCCAAAAGTCTTATTTTCGCATGAAAATTGCACATGTGGCCGAAAATGAACCAGCGACACCAAAATTGGACCACGGGGCACCACAAACCTCAAAACTGAAAAGTGTTCCAAGAATTATGGTTTTTTCTGCATAAGAATGCACCAGGGATCACGGGGCACCAAAACCCAAAAGTCTTATTTTCGCACGAAAACTGCACAATGGGCCTAAAATGCACCACGGGCACGAAAATTGGGTCACGAGGCACCTCGGACCTCAAAACAGAAAAGTTCTCTAAGCATTATGGTTTTTTCTGCGTAAGAATGCACCAGGGATCACGGGGCACCACGAACCTCAAAACTGAAAAGTGTTTTCGACCATTATGGTTTTTTCTGGATAAGAATGCAGCAAGGATCACGGGGCACCAAAACCCAAAAGTCTTATTTTCGCACGAAAATTGCACAAATCACCAAAAATGCAACCCCGACACAAAAATTGGAACACGGGGCACCACAGACCTCAAAACTGAAAAGTGCTCCAAGCATTACGGTTTTTTATGGATAATAATACACCAGGGATCACGGGGCACCAAAGCACAAGATTCTTATTTTCGCACGAAAATTGCACATATGGCCGAAAATGAACCACCGACACCAAAATTGGACCACGGGGCACCACAAACCTCAAAACTGAAAAGTGTTCAGAGCATTATGATTTTTTTTGCATAAGAATGCACCAGGGATCACGGGGCACCAAAACCCAAAAGTCTTATTTTCGCACGAAAATTGCACAATGGGCCGAATATTCACCACTGGCACCAAAATTGGACCACGGCACACCTCGGTCCTCAAAATTTTAAAGTTCTCTGAGCATTATGGTTTTTATGCATTAGAATGCTCCAGGGATCATGGGACACCAAAACCCAAAAGTCTTATTTTTGCACAAAAATTTCACAAATGTCAAAAAATGAACCACTGGCACCAAAATTGGACCACAGGGCACCACAGACCTCAAACCTAAAAAGTGCTCCAAGCATTATGGGTTTTTATGGAAAAGCATGCGCCAGGGATCACGGGGCACCAAAACACAAAAGTCTTATTTTTGCACGAAAATTGCACAAATGGCCGAAAATGCACCACCCGCACCAAAATTGGACCGCGGGGCTCCACGAATCTCAAAACTAAAAAGTGTTCCGAGCATTATTTTTTTCTGCATAAGAATGCACCAGGGATCACGGGGCACCAAAACCCAAAAGTCTTATTTTCACACAAAAATTGCACAATGGGCCGAAAATGCACCACGGGCACCAAAATTGGGCCACGAGGCACCTCAGACCTCAAAACTTAAAAGTTCTCTAAGCATTATGGTTTTTTCTGCATAAGAACGCACTAGGGATCACGGGGCACCAAAACCCAAAAGTCTTATTTTCACACAAAAATTGCACAATGGGCCGAAAATGCACCACATCCACCAAAATTGAGTCACGAGGCACCTCGGACCTCAAAACAGAAAAGTTCTCTAAGCATTATGGTTTTTTATGCATTAGAATGCACCAGGAATCACGGGACACCAAATCCCAAAAGTCTTATTTTCGCATGAAAATTGCACATGTGGCCGAAAATGAACCAGCGACACCAAAATTGGACCACGGGGCACCACAAACCTCAAAACTGAAAAGTGTTCCAAGAATTATGGTTTTTTCTGCATAAGAATGCACCAGGGATCACGGGGCACCAAAACCCAAAAGTCTTATTTTCGCACGAAAACTGCACAATGGGCCTAAAATGCACCACGGGCACGAAAATTGGGTCACGAGGCACCTCGGACCCCAAAACAGAAAAGTTCTCTAAGCATTATGGTTTTTTCTGCATAAGAATGCACCAGGGATCACGGGGCACCACGAACCTCAAAACTGAAAAGTGTTTTCGACCATTATGGTTTTTTCTGGATAAGAATGCAGCAAGGATCACGGGGCACCAAAACCCAAAAGTCTTATTTTCGCACGAAAATTGCACAAATCACCAAAAATGCAACCCCGACACAAAAATTGGAACACGGGGCACCACAGACCTCAAAATTGAAAAGTGCTCCAAGCATTACGGTTTTTTATGGATAATAATACACCAGGGATCACGGGGCACCAAAGCACAAGATTCTTATTTTCGCACGAAAATTGCACATATGGCCGAAAATGAACCACCGACACCAAAATTGGACCACGGGGCACCACAAACCTCAAAACTGAAAATTGTTCTGAGCATTATGGTTTTTTCTCCATAAGAATGCACTAGGGATCACGGGGCACCAAAACCCAAAAGTCTTATTTTCCCACAAAAATTGCACAATGGGCCGAATATTAACCACGGGCACCAAAATTGGACCACGGGGCACCTCGAACCTCAAAACTTAAAAGTTCTCTAAGCATTATGGTTTTTTATGCATTAGAATGCTCCAGGGATCATGGGACACCAAAACCCAAAAGTCCTATTTTTGCACAAAATTTCACAGATGGCCAAAAATGCACCACCGGCACCAAAATTGGAGCATGGGGCACCACGGACCTCAAAACTGAAAAGTGCTCCAAGCATTATGGTTTTTTATGGATAAGAATGCACCAGGGATCATAGGGTACCAAAACCAAAAACTCTTATTTTCGCACGAAAATTGTACAAATGGCCGAAATTGCACGACCGGCACCAAAATTGGACCACGGTGCACCACACACCTCAAAACTGAAAAGTATTCCGAGGATTATGATTTTTTCTGCATAAGAATGCACCAGGGATCACGGGACGCCAAAACCAAAAAGTCTTATTTTCGCACGAAAATTGCACACCGGGCCGAAAATGCACTACAGGCACCAGTATGGGACCACGGGGCACCTCGGACCTCAAAGCTTAAAAGTTCTCTGTGATTATGGTTTTTTATGCATTAGAATGATCCAGGGATAACAGGACACCAAAACCCAAAAGTCTTATTTTTGTACGAAAATTTCACAAATGGCCAAAAATGCACCACCGACACCAAAATTGGACCATGGGTCACCACGGACCTCAAAACTGAAAAGTGCTCCAAGCATTATGGTTTTTTTATGGATAAGAATGCACCAGGGATCACGGGGCACAAAAATTGGACCATGGTGCACCACAAACCTCAAAACTGAAAAGTGTTTCGAGCATTATGGTTTTTTCTGCATAAGAATGCACCAAGGATCACGGGGCACCAAAACCCAAAAGCCTTATTTTTGCACGAAAATTGCACACTGGGCCGAAAATGCAACACAGGCACCAATATTGGACCACGGGGCACCTCGAACCTCAAAGCTCAAAAGTTCTCTGAGAATTATGGTTTTTTATGCATTACAATGCTCCAGGGATCACAGGACACCTAAACCAAAAAGTCTTATTTTTGCACGAAAATTTCACAAATGGCCAAAAATGCACCACCGGCACCAAAATTGGACCACAGGGCACCACGGACCTCAAACCTGAAAAGTCCTCCAAGCATTATGGTTTTTCATGGATAAGAATGTGTCAGGGATCACGGGGCACCAAAACCCAAATGTCTTATTTTCGCACGAAAATTGCACAAATGGCCGAAAATGCACCACCCGCACCAAAATTGGACCACGGGGCTCCACGAACCTCAAAACTAAAAAGTGTTCCGAGCATTATTTTTTTCTGCATAAGAATGCACTAGGGATCACGGGTCACCAAAACCTAAAAGTCTTATTTTCGCTCGAAAATTGCACAAATGGCCGAAAATGCATTACCGACACCAAAATTGGTCCACGGGGCACCATGGAGCTCAAAACTAAAAACTGTTCCGAGTATTATGGTTTTTTCTGCATAAGAATGCACCAGGAATCACGGGGCACCAAGACCCAAAAGTCTTATTTTCGCACAAAAATTGCACAATGGGCCGAAAATGCACCAGGGGCACCAAAATAAGACCACGAGGCACATCGGACCTCAAAACTTAAAAGTTCTCTAAGCATTATGGTTTTTTATGCATTAGAAAGCACCAGGAATCACGGGACTCCAAAACCCAAAAGTCTTATTTTCGCACGAAAAATTCACAAATGGCCGACAATACACCACCGGCACCAAAATTGGACAACGGGGCACCACAGACATCACAACTGAAAAGTGCTCCAAGCATTATGGTTTTTTATCGATAAGAATGCACCAGGGATCACAGGGAACCAAAATCCAAAAGTCTTATTTTCGCACGAAAGTTGCACAAATGGCCGAAAATGAACCACCGACACCAAAATTGGACCAAGGGGCACCACGAACCTTAACAGTGAAAAGTGTTCTGAGCATTATGATTTTTTATGCATAACAATCCACCAGGGATCATGGGGGCACCAAAACCCAGAAGTCTTATTTTCGAACGAAAATTGCACAATGGGCCGTAAATGCACCACGGGCTCCAAAATTGGACCATGGGGCACCTCGGACCTCAATACTTAAAAGTGGTCCGAGCATTATGGTTTTTTATGCATAAGAATGCACCCGGGATCACGGGACACCAAAACCCAAAAGTCTTATTTTCGAACGAAAATTGCATAATGGGCCGAAAATGCATCACGGGCACCAAAATTGGACCACGGGGCAACTCGGACCTCAAAACTTAAAAGTGCTCCGAGCATTGTGGTTTTTTATGCATAAGAATGCACCAGGGATCACGAGGCACCAAAACCCAAAAGTCTTCTTTTCGAACGAAAATTGCATAATGGGTCGAAAATGCATCACGGGCACCAAAATTGGACCACGGGGCAACTCGGACCTTAAAACTTAAAAGTGCTCCGAGCATGATGGTTTTTTATGCATAAGAATGCACCAAGGATCACGGGGCACCAAAACCCAGAAGTCTTATTTACACAAGAAATTTGAACAATGGGTTGAAAATGCACCACGGGCACCAAAATTGGACCACGGGGCACCTCGGACCTCAAAACCTAAAAGTTCCCTGCGCATTACGGTTTTTTGTGCATTAGAATGCACCAGGGATGACTGGACACCAAAACCCAAAAGTCTTATTTTTGCACGAAAATCTCACAAATGGCCGAAAATGCACCAGCGACACCAAAATTGGACCACTGGCCACCACGAACTTCAAAACTGAAAAGTGTTTCGAGCATTATGGTTTTTTCTGCATAAGAATGAACCAGGGATCACGGGGCACCAAAACCCAAAAGTCTTATTTTCGCAAGAAAATGCACCCCCGACACAAAAATTGGAACACGGGGCACCACGGACCTCAAAACTGAAAAGTGCTCCAAGCATTAAGGTTTTTTATGCATAATAATGCACCAAGGATCACAGGGCCCCAAAACCCAAAAGTCTTATTTTCGCACGAAAATTGCACAATGGCCGAAAATGCACCATTGGCACCAAAATTGGACCACGGGGCACCACGGACCTTAAAACTGAAAAGTGCTCCAAGCATTACGATTTTTTATGGATAAGAATGCACCAGGGATCACGGGGCACAAAAACCCAAAATTCTTATTTTCGCACGACAATTGCCCGAATGGCAAAAAATGCACCAACGACACCAAAATTGGACCACGGGGCACCATGAACCTCAAAACTGAAAAGTGTTCCCAGCATTATGGTTTTTTCTGTATAACAATGCACCAGGGAATACGGGGCACCAAAACCCAAAAGTCTTATTTTCGCACGAAAATTGCACAAATGGCCGAAAATGCACCCCCGGCACCAAAATGCGACCACGGGGCACCACGAACCTCAAGACTGAAAAGTGTTTCGAGCATTATAGTATTTTATGCATAAGAATGCACAAAGGATCATGGGGCACCAAAACCCAGAAGTCTTACTTTCGCACAAAAATTGCACAATGGGACGAAAATGCACCACAGGCACCAAAATTGGACCACAAGGCACCTCGGACCTCAAAACTTAAAATTTCTATGAGCATTGTGGTTTTTTATGCATTAGAATGCATCAGGGATCACGGGACACCAAAACCCAAAAGACTTATTTTCGCACGAAAATTGCAGAATGGGCCGAAAATGCACCACGGGCACCAACATTGGACCACGTGGCACCTTGTACTTCAAAACTTAAAAGTTCTCTGAGCATTATGGTTTTTTATGCATAAGAATTCACCAGGGATCACGGGGCACCAAAACCCAAAAGTCTTATTTTCGCACGAAAATTGCATAAATATCTGAAAATGCACCCCCCGCACCAAAATGGGACCACGGGGTACCACGAGCCTCAAGGCTAAAAAGTGTTTCGAGCATTATGGTTTTTTATGCATAAGAATGCACCAAGGATCATGGGGCACCAAAACCAAAAAGTCTTATTTTCGCACGAAAAATGTACAATGTGTTGAAAATGCACCACGAGTAAAAAAATTGGACCACGGCGCACCTAGGACTTCAAAACTGAAAAGTGCTCCAAGCATTATGGTTTTTTATGAATAAGAATGCACCAGGGATCACGAGACACCAAAACCCATAAGTCTTATTTTCGCACGAAAATTTCATAAATGGCTGAAAATGCACCACCGGCACCAAAATTGGACCACGGGGCACCACGAACCTCAAAACTGAAAAGTACTCCAAGCATTACGGTTTTTTATGGATAAGAATGCACCAGGAATCATGGGGCACCAAAACCCAAAAGTCTTATTTTTGCATGAAAATTGCACAATTTGCAGAAAATGCACCAACGACACCAAAATGGGACCACGGGGAACCACGAACCTCAAAACTTAAAAGTGTTCCCACCATGATGGTTTTTTCTGCATAAGAATGCACCAGGGATCACGGGGCACCAAAACCCAAAAGTCTTATTTTCGCACGAAAATTGCACAAATGGCCGAAAATGCACCCCCGACACCAAAATAGGAGCACGGGGCACCACGAACCTCAAGACTGAAAAGTGTTCCGAGCATTATGGTATTTTATGCATAAGAATCCGCAAAGGATTACGGGGCACCAAAACCCAGAAGTCTTATTTTCGTACGAAAATTGCACAATGGAACGAAAATGCACCACAGGTACCAAAATTGGACCACGGGGCTTCTGGGACCTGAAAACTTAAAAGTGCTATGAGCATTATGGTTTTTTATCCTTTAGAATGCACTAGGGATCACGGGGCACCAAAACCCAAAATTCTTATTTTCGCACGAAAATTGCCCAAATCGCCGAAAATGAACCCCCGGCACCAAAATTGGACCACGAGGCACCACGAACCTCAAGACTGAAAAGTGTTCCGAGCATTATGGTTTTTTATGCATAAGAATGCACGAAGGATCAAGGGGCACCAAAATGCACCACGGGCACCAAATTTGGACCACGGGGCACCTCAAACCTCAAAACTTAAAACTGTTCTGAGCATTATGGTTTTTATGCATAAGAATAACCAGGGATTGCGAGTCGCCCAAACCCAATAGTCTTATTTTCGCACGAAAATTGCACAATGGGCAATAAATGCACCACGGGAACCAGAATTGGACCACGGGGCACCACGAAACTTAAGACTGAAAAGTGTTCCAAGCATTATGGCTTTTTATGCATAACAATGCACGAAGGATCAAGGAGCACCAAAATCCAAAAGTATTATTTTCGCACAAAAATTCAACATATGGCCGAAAATGCTCCCTGGGCACCAAAATTCGACCACAGGGCACCTCATACCTCAAAACTGAAAATTGCTATGAGCATTATTGTTTTTTATGCATAAGAAAGTAGCAGGGTTCAGAGGGCACCCAAACCCAAAAGTCTTATTTTCGTATGAAAATTGAATAATGGGTCAAAAATGCACCACGGGCACCAAAATTGGACCACGGGGCACCTCGGATCACAAAATTGAAAAGTGCTCAGAGCATTATATTTTCTTATGCATAAGAATGTACCAGGGATAATGGGGCACCAAAACCCAAATGTCTTATTTTCGCACGAAAATTGCACAAATCGCCGAAAGTGAACCCTCAACACGAAAATTGGACTATGGGGCACCACGAACCTCAACACTGAAAAGTATTCCGAGCATTATGATTTTTTATGCATAAGAATGCACGAAGGATTAAGGGGCACCAAAAGCCAAAAGTATTATTTTCGCACAAAAATAGCACAAATGGCTGAAAATGCACCAAGGGCACTGAAATTGGACCACGGGGCACCTCGGACCTCAAAACTGACAAGTGCTCCAAGCATTATGGTTTTTTTTTTTTGCATCAGAATACACCAGGGATCACGGGGCACCAAAACCCAGAAGTCTTATTTTCGTACGAAAATTGCACAAATGGCCGAAAATGCACCCCCGACACCAAAATGGGACCACGGGGCACCACGAACCTCAAGACTGAAAAGTGTCCCGAGCATTATGGTATTTTATGCATAAGAATGACCAGGGATTACGGGGTGCCCAAACCCAATAGTCTTATTTTCGCACGAAAATTGCACAATGGGCAATAAATGCACCACGGGCACCAGAGTTGGACCACGGGGCGCCACGAACCTCAAGACTGAAAAGTGTTCCCAGAATTATGGTTTTTTATGCATAAGAATGCACGAAGGATCAAGGAGCACCAAAACCCAAAAGTATTATTTTCGCACAAAATTTCCACATGTGGCCGAAAATGCACCCTGGGCACCAAAATTGGACCACGGGCACCTCGGAACGCAAAATTGAAAATTGCTATGAGCATTATTGTTTTTTATGCATATGAAAGCAGCAGGGTTCACAGGGCACCAAAACCCAAAAGTCTTATTTTCGTACGAAAATTGAATAATGGGTTGAAAATGCACCATGGGCACCAAAATTGGACCACGGGGCACGTCGGACCTCAAAACTGAAAAGTGTTCTGAGCATTATGGTTTTTATGCATAAGAATGACCTGGGATTACGGGGAGCCCAAACCCAATAGCCTTATTCTTGCACGAAAATTGCACAATGGGTAATAAATGCACCACGGGCACCAGAATTGGACCACGGGGCACCTCGAACCTCAATACTTAAAAGTGCTCTGAGCATTAGTGTTTTTTATGCATAAGAATGCACCAGGGATCACGGGGCACCAAAACCCAAAAGTCTTATTTTCGCACAAAAATTGCACAAATGGCCGAAAATGCACCCCCGGCACCAAAATTGGACCACGGGGCACCACGAACGTCAAAACTGAAAAGTGCTCCAAGCATTGTAGTTTTTTTATACATATGAAAGCAAGAGGAATCACGGGGCACCAAAACCCAAAAGTTTTATTTTCGCACGAAAATTGCACAATGGACCGAAAATGCACCACGGGCACCAAAATTGTACCACGGGGCACCTTGGACCTCAATACTTAAAAGTGCTCCAAGCATTATTGTTTTTATGCATAAGAATGCACCAGGGATCACAGGGCACTAAAACCCAAATGTCTTATTTTCGCACTAAAATGCACAAATGGCCAAAAACACACCACCGGCACCAAAAATTAGACCTAGGGGCACCACGGACCTCAAAATTGAAAAGTGTTCCAAGCATTATGGATAACAATGCGCCAAGGATCACGGGGTACCAAAACCCGCAACTCTTATTTTCGCACGAAAATTACACAAATGGCCGAAAATGCACCACCGACACCAAAATTGGACCACGGGGCACCGCGAACCTCAAAACTGAAAAGTGCTCCAAGCATTATGGTTTTTTATGAATAAAAATGCACCAGGGATCACGACGAACCAAAACCCAAAAGTCTTATTTTTGCACGAAAATTGCACAAATGGCCGAAAATGCACCCCCGGCACCAAAATTGGACCACGGGGGACCACAAACGTCAAAAATGAAAAGTGCTTCAAGCATTGTGGTTTTTTATACAAATGAATGCACTAGGAATCACGGGGCACCAAAACCCAAAAGTTTTATTTTCGCATGAAAATTGCACAATGGGTGAAAAATGCACCACGGGCACCAAAGTTGGATCACGGGGCACCTTTAGTATGCACCACCGGCAGCAAAATTGGACCACGGTGCACCTCGAACCTGAAAACTGAAAAGTACTCCAAGCATTATGGTTTTTTACGCATAAGAATGCATCAGGGATCACGGGGCACCAAAATCCAAAAGTCTTATTTTCGCTCGAAAATGCACCACGGGCACCAAAGTTCGACCACGAGGCACCACGAACCTCAAAACTGAAAAGTGTTCCAAGCATTATGGTTTTTTATGCATAAGAATGCACCAGGGATCATGGGGCACCAAAACCCAAAAGTCTTATTTTCGCTCGAAAATTGCCCAACGGGCCGAAAATGTACCAATGGCACCAACATTAAACCACGGGGCACCTCGGACCTCAAAACTGAAAAGTGGTCGAAGCATTATCGTTTTTTATGCATAAGAATGCACCAGGGATCACAAGGCACAAAAACCCAAAAGTCTTATTTTCGAACGAAAATTGCACAATGGGCCGAAAATGCACCGCGGGCACAAAAATTGGACAACGGAGCAACTCGGACCTCAAAACTTAAAAGTTTTCCGAGCATTGTTGTTTTCTATGCATAAGAATGCACCAGGGATCATGGGGCACCAAAACCCAAAAGTCTTATTTTCGCACGAAAAATGCACAAATGGCGGAAAATGCACCCCGGAACCAAAATTGGACCACGGGCACCACGAACCTCATGACTGAAAAGTGCTCGGAGCATTATGGTAGTTTTTATGCATGAGAATGCACCAAGGATCATGGGGCACCAAAACCCAAAGGTCTTAATTTCAAACGAAAATTACACAATGGCCGAAAATGCATAAGAATGCAGCAGGGATCACGGGGCAGCAAAACCCAAAAGTCTTATTTTCGCACGAAAATTTCACAAATCGCAGAAAATGCACCACCAGCACCAAAATTGCACCACGGGGCACCTCGGACCTCAAAAGTAAAATGTGCTCCGAGCATTATGGTTTTTTATGCATAAGAATGCACCAGGGATCAAGGGGCACCAAAACCCAAAAGCCTTATTTTCGCACGAAAGATGCACAATGGGCCAAAATGCACCACGTGCACCAAAATTGGACAACGGGGCACTACGGACCTCAAAATTGAAAAATCTTCTGAGCATTATGGTTTTTTATGCATAAGAAAGCACTAGGGATCACGGGGCACCAAAATCCAAATGTCTTATTGTCGCACGAAAATTGCACAATGGGCCGAAAATGCACCACGAGCACCAAAATCGGACCACGGGGCACCTCGGACCTAAAAACTGAAAAGTGCTTTGATCATTATGGTTTTTAATGCATAAGAAAGAACCAAGGATCACAGGGCACCAAAACCTAAAAGTCTGATTTTCACAAGAAAATTGCACAATGGCCCGCAAATGCAGCACCGGCACCAAAATTGGACCATGGGGCACCACGAATTTCAAGACTGGAAACTGTTCCGAGCATTAACGTCTTTTATGCAAAAGAATGCCCCAGGGATCATGGGGCACCAATACCCAAAAGTATTATTTTCGCATGAAAATTGTTCAAATGGCCGAAAATGCACCACAGGCACCAAAATTGGACCACAGGGCACAACGGACCTAAAAATTGAAAAGTGTTCCGAGCATTATGGTTTTTTATGCATAAGAATGCACCAAGGATCAAGGGGCACCAAAACCCAAAAGTATTATTTTCGCACGAAAAGTGCACAATGGGCTGACAATGCACCACCGGCACCAAAATTTGACCACAGGGTACCTCGGACCTCAAAACTGAAAAGTGCTTTGAGCATTATGGTTTTTTATGCATAAGAATGCACCAGGGATCACGGGGCACCAAAACCCAAATGTCTTAATTTCGCACGAAAATTGCACAAATGGTCAAAAATACACCCACGACACCAAAATTGGACCACGGGACACCACGAACCTCAAGACTGAAAAGTGTTCCGAGCATTCTGGATTTTTATGCATAAGAATGCACCAAGGATCACGGGGTTTCAAAACCCAAAAGTATTATTTTCGCACGAAAATTGCACAATGTGCTGAAAATGCACCACGGGCACGAAAATTGGACCATGGGGCACCTCAGACCTCAAAACTGAAAAGTGCTTCAAGCATTACGGTTTTTTATGTATAAGAATACACCAGGGATCACGGGGCACCAAAACCTAAAAGTCTTATTTTCGCATGAAAAATGCACAATGGGCCGAAAATGCACCATGGGCACCAAAATTGGACCACGGGGCACCTCGGACCTCAAAAATGAAAAGTGCCCCGAGCATTATGGTTTTTTATGCATAAGAACGCACCAGGGATCACGGGGCACCAAAACCCAAAAGACTTATTTTCGCACGAAAATTGCTCGAATGGCCGCAAATGCACCACCGGCACCAAAATTGGACTACGGGGCAACACAGACCTCAAAATTAAAAAGTGTTCCGAGCATTATGTTTTTTTATGCATAAGAATGCTCCAGGGATCAAAGGGAACCAAAACACAAAAGTCTATTTTCGCACAAAAATTGCACAATGGGAAGAAAATGCACCATGGGCACCAAAATTAGACGACGGGGCACCACGGACAACAAACTGAAAAGTGTTACGAGCATTATGGTTTTTTATGCATAAGAATGCACCATGGATCACGGGGCACCAAAACCCAAAAGTCTTATTTTCGCACGAAAATTGCATAATGTGCCGAAAATGCACCATGGGCACCAAAATTGGACCACGGGGCTCCACAGACCTCAAAACTGAAAAGTGCTCCGAGCATTATGGTTTTGTATGCATAAGATTGCACCAGGGATCATGGGGCACCAAAACCCTAAAGTCTTATTTTCCCATGAAAATTACACAAATGGACCAAAAATGCACCATGGGCACCAAAATTGGACCACGGTGCACGTCGGACCTCAAAAATGAAAAGTGCACCAAGCATTATGCTTTTTTAAGCATAAAAATGCACCATTGAGCAATGGGCACAAAAACCTAAAAGTCTTATTTTCGCACGAAAATTGCACAATGGGACGAAAATGCACCACGGGAACAAAAATTGGACAACGGGGCACCTCGGACCTCAAAACTGAAAAGTGGTTCTAGCATTATGGTTTTTTATACGTAAGAATGTTCGAGGGATCACGGGGAACCAAAAGCCAAAAGCCTAATTTTCGCACAAAAATTGCACAAATGGTTGAAAATGCACCATGGGCACCAAAATTGGACCACAGGGCACCACGGACCTGAAAACTGAAAAGTGTTTCGAGCATTATGGTTTTTTATGCATAAGAATGTACCAGGGATAACGGGGCACCAAAATCCAAATGTCTTATTTTCGCACGAAAATTGCACAATGGGCCGAAAATGAACCACGGGCACAAAAATTGGTCTACGGGGCACCTCAGACCTCAAAACTGAAAGGTGCTTCGAGCATTATGGTTTTTTATGCATAAGAATGCACCATGGATCACGGGGCACCAAAACCCAAAAGTCTTATTTTCGCACGAGAATTGCACCATGGGCTGAAAATGCACCACGATTACCAAAGTTAGACAACGGGGCACCTCGGACCTCAAAACTAAAATGTGCTACAAGCATGATGGTTTGTTATACATAAGAATGCACCAGGGATCATGGGGCACGAAAACCCTAAAGTCTTATTTTCCCATGAAAATTACACAAATGGTCGAAATGCACCACCGGCACCAAAATTGGACGACGGGGCACCACGGACCTCAAAACTTAAAAGTGTTTCGAGCACTATGGTTTTTTATGCGTAAGAATACACCATGGATCACGGGGCACCAAAATCCAAAAGTCTTATTTTCTCACGAAAATTGCACAGTAGGTCGAAAATGCACCGTGGGCACCAAAATTGGACCACGGGGCTCCACGGACCTTTAAACTGAAAAGTGCTCCAATCATTATGGTTTTTTATGCCTAAGAATTCACCATGGATCATGGGGCACCAAAACCCAATAGTCTTATTTTCGCACCAAAATTGCACAATGGGCCGAAAATGCACCACGGGCACCCAAATTGGACCACGGGGCACCTGGGACATCAATACTTAAAAGTGCTCCATGCATTATGGGTTTTTATGCATAAGAATGCACCAGGGATCACAGGGCACCAAAACCCATAAGTCTTATATTCGCACGAAAACTTCTCAAATGGCCTACAATGCACCACCGACACCAACATCGGACCACAGGGCACCATGGACCTCAAAATTGAAAAGTGCTCCAAGCATTATGCTTATTTATGCATAAGAATGCAGCAGGGATCACAGGCACCAAAACCCAAAAATCTTATTATCGCACGAAAATTGCACAAATGGCCGAAAATGCACCACCGGCACCAAAATTGGACCACTGGGCACCTCAGACCTCTAAACTGAAAAGTGCTCCGAGCATTGTGGTTTTTTATCCTTATGAATGCACCAGGGAGCACGGGGCACCAATACCCAAAAGTCTTATTTTCACACGAAAATTGCACAAAGAGTCGAAAATGCACCACGGGCACCAAAAATGGGCCACGGGGCACCACGGACGTCCAAACTGCAAATTGCTCCAAGCATTATGGTTTTTTATGCATAAGAATGCCCCAGGGATCACTGGGCACCAAAACCCAATAGTCTTATTTTCGTATTAAAATTGCACAATGGGTCAAAAATGCACCATGGGCACCAAAATTGGACCACGGGGCACCTCGGACCTCAAAACATAAAAGTTCTCTGAGCATTATGGTTTTTTTTTCATAACAATGAACCAGGAATCACGGGGCACGGAAACCCAATAGTCTTATTTTCGCACGAAAATTTAACAAATGGCCGAAAATGTACCACAGGCAACAAAATTGGACCACGAGGCACCACGGACCTCAAAACTGAAAAGTTCTCCAAGCATTATATTTTTTTTATTCATAAGAATGCACCAGGGATCAGGGGGTACCAAAACCCAAAAGTCTTATTTTCGCACGAAAAATGCACAAATGGCCGAAAATGCACCACGGACACCAAAATTAGACCACGGGGCACCTCGAACCTCAAAACTGAAAAGTGCTATGAGCATTATGATTTTTTATGCATAAGAATGCACCAGGGAGCACGGGGCACCAAAACCCAAAAGTCTTATTTTTGCACGAAAATTGCACAAATGTCCGAAAATGCACCACCGGCACCAAAATTGGACCACGGGGTACCACGGAGCTGAAAACTTAAAAGTGCTCTGAGCATTATGCTTTTTTATGCATAATAATGCACCAGGATCGTGGGGCACCAAAACCTAAAAGTCTTATTTTCGCACGAAAATTTCACAAATGGCCTAAAATGCACCACTGACACCAACATCGGACCACAGGGCACCACGCACCTCAAAACTGAAAAGTGTTGTGAGCATTATGGTTTTTTATGCATAATAAGGCACCAGGGTTCACAGGGCACCAAAACCCAAAAGTCTTTTTTTCGCACGAAGATTGCACAATGGGACGATAATGCATCACGGGCACCAAAATTGGACCACGGGGCACCTCGGACCTCAAAACTTAAAGGTGCTCCGAGCATTATGGTTTTTTATGCATAAGAATGCACCAGGGATCACATGGCACCAAAACCCAAAAGTCTTATTTTCGCATGAAAATTGCACAAATGTTTGAAAATGCACCACCGGCACCAAAATTGGACCACGGGGCACCACGAACCTTGAAACTGAAAAGTGGTCCAAGCATTATGGTTTTTCATGCATTAGAATTCACCAGAAATCACGGGGTACCAAAATCCAAAAGTCTTATTTTCGCACAAAAATTGCACAAATGGCCAAAAATGCACCACGGTCCCCAACATTGGATCATGGGGCACTACGGACCTCAAAACTGAAAAGTGCTTTGAGCATTATGGTTTTTTATGCATAAGAATGCACCAAGGATCATGGGGCACCAAAACCGAAAAGTCTTATTTTCGCACGAAAATGGCACAAAGGTCCTAAAATGCACCACCGACACAAAAATTGGACCACGGGGCACCACGAAGCTAAAAACTGAAAAGTGTCCCAAGCATTATGCCCTTTTATGCATAAGAATGCACCATGGATCACGGGGCACCAAAACCCAAAGGTCTTATTTTCGCACAAAAAATAGTACAAATGGACGAAAATGCACTATCGGCACCAAAATTGGACCACGGGGCACCACGAACCTCAAAACTGAAAAGTATTCTAAGCATTATGTTTTTTTTTTTTTGCATAAGAACTCACTAGGGATCATGGGGCACCAAAACCCAAAACTCTTATTTTCGCACGAAAATTTCACAAATGGCCAAAAATGCACCACCGGCACCAAAATTGGACCACGGGGCACCACGGACCTCAAAACTGAGAAGTGCTCCAAGAATTATGGTTTTTTGTGGATAAGAATGCACAAGCGATCATGGGGCACAAAAATCGAAAAGTCTTATTTTCGCACGAAAATTGCACAAATGGCCGAAAATGCACCACCGACACCAAAATTGGACCACGGGGCACCATGGACCTCAAAACTGAAAAGTGCTCCAAGCATTATGGTTTTTTGTGGATAAGAATGCACCAGGGATCATGGGGCACAAAAACCCAAAAGTCTTATTGTCGCATGAAAATTGCACAAATTGCCGAAAATGAACCACCGACACCAAAATTGTACCACGGGGCACCACAATCCTCAAAATTGTAAAGTGTTCCGAGCATTATGGATTTCTCTGCATAAGAATTCACCAGGGATCACGGGGCACCAAAACCCAAAAGTCTTATTTTCGCACGAAAATTGCACAATGGGCCGAAAATACACCACGAGCACCAAAATTGGACAACGGGGCACCACAGACCTCAAAACTGAAAAGTGCTCCAAGCATTATGGTTTTTTATGCATTAGAATCCTCCAGGGATCACGGGACACTAAAACCCAAAAGTCTTATTTTCTCATGAAAATTTCACAAATGGCCAAAAATGCACCACCGACACCAAAATTGGACCGCAGGGCACCACGGACCTCAAAGCTGAAAAGTGCTCCAAGCATTATGCTTTTTTATGGATAAGAATGTACCAGGGATCACGGGGCACCAAAACCCAAAAGTCTTATTTTCGCACGAAAATTGCAAAAGTGGCCGAAGATGTACCACCGGCACCAAAGTTGGACCACGGGTCACCACGAACCTCAAAACTGAAAAGTGTTCTGAGCATTATGGCTTTTTCTACATAAGAATGCACCAGGGATCACGGGGCACAAAAACCCAAAATTCTTATTTCGCACAAAAATTGCACAAATGGCTGAAAATGAACCACCGGCACAAAAAATTGACCAAGGGTCACCACAAAGCTCAAAATTGAAAAGTTTTCCGAGCATTATGGTTTTTTCTGCATAAGAATGCACCGGGAATCACGGCGCACCAAAACCCAAAAGTCTTATTTTCGCACAAAAATTGCACAATGGGTCGAAAATGTACCACGGGCACCAAAATTGGACCCCGAGGCACCTCGGACCTCAAAACTTAAAAGTTCTCTGAGTATTATGGTTTTTTATGCATTAGAATCCTCAAGGAATCATGGGAAACTAAAATAAAAAAGTCTTATTTTCGAACGAAAATTTCACAAATGGCCGAAAAGGCACCAATGCATTACCGACACCAAAATTTGACCACTGGGCACCACAGACCTCAAAACTGAAAAGTGTTCCGAGCATTATGGTTTTTTATGCATAAGAATGCACTAGGAATCACGGGGCACCAAAACCCAATAGTCTTATTTTCGCATGAAAATTGCACAATGGGCCAAAAATGCATCACGGGCACCAAAATTGGACCACGGGGCAGCTCGGACCTCAATACTTAAAAGTGTTTCGAGCATTATGGTTTATTCTGCATAAGAATGCACCAGGGATCATGGGGTACCAAAACCCAAAAGTCTTACTTTCGCACGAAAATTGCACAAATGGCCAAAAATGCACCACCGGCACCAAAATTGGACCACGGGGCACCATGGACCTCAAAACTTAAAAGTGCTCCAAGCATTATGGTTTTTTATGCATAAGAATGAACCAGGGATCTCAGGGCACCAAAACCCAAAAGTCTTATTTTCGCACGAAAATTGCACAATGGGCAAAAGATGCACCACTGGAACAAAAAATTCAGCACTGGGCACCTCAGACCTCAATACTTAAAAGTGCTCCAAGCATTAGGGTTTTTTATGCATAAGAATGCACCACGGATCACAGGGCACGAAAACCCAAAAGTCTTATTTTTGCACGAAAATTGCACAAACGGCCGAAAATGCACCACTAACACCCAAATTGGACCAAGGGTACCACGGACCTCAAAACTGAAAATTTTTCCAAGAATTATGGTTTTTTATGCATAAGAATGCACCAAGGATCACGGGGCACCAAAACCCAAAATTCTTATGTTCGCACGAAAATTGCACAATCGGCAGAAAACGCACCAAGGGCAGCAAAATTGGACCACGGGGCATGTCGGAACTCAAAACTGAAAAGTGTTCTGAGCATTATGGTTTTTTAGACATAAGAATTCACCACAGTGTCGATGGTGCATTTTCGACCATTTGTGCAATTTTCGTTCGAAAATAAGACTTTTTGATTTTGCCCTGTGATCCCTGGTGAATTCTTATCCATAAAAAATCATAATACTTGGAGCACTTTTAAGTTTTGAGGTCCATAGTGCCCCGTGGTCCAATTTTTGTGCCCAGTGATCCCTGGGTCATTCTTATGTATAAAAAACCATAACGCTCGGAACACTTTTCAGTTTTGAGGTCTGTGGTGCCCAGTGGTCAAATTTTGGTGTCAGTAATGCATTGTCGGCTATTCGTACAATTTTCGTGCGAAAATAAGACTTGTGGGTTTTGGTGCCCTGTAATCCCTGGTGCATTCTTATGCATAAAAAAGCATAATTCTTGGAACACAATTAAATTTTGAGGGCTGCGGTTCCCCGTGGTCCAATTTTGGTGCCAATAATGCATTATCGGCCATTTGTGTAATTTTTGTGCGAAAATAAGACTTTTGGGTTTTGGTGCCCCGTGATCCTTGGTGCAATCTTATGCATAAAAAAACCATAATGCTTGTAGGACTTTTCAGTTTCGAGGTCTGTGGTGTCCCATGGTCCAATTTTGGTGCCAGTGGTGCATTTTCGGCCCTTTCTGCAATTTTTGTGCGAAAATAAGACTTTTGGGTTTTGATGCCCCGTGATCCCTGGCGCATTCTTATGCATAAAAAACCTTAATGCTTGGAGCACTTTTCAGTTTTGATATCCGTGGTGCCCCGTGGTCCAATTTTGGTGCCTGTGGTGCATTTTCGGCCATTTCAGTAATTTTCGTGTGAAAATAAGACTTTTGGGTTTTGGTGCCCCATGATCCCCGGTGCATTCTTATGCATAAAAAACCATAATGCTCAGAGTACTTTTAAGTATTGAGGTTCGAGGTGCCCTGTGGTCCAATTATGGTGCCCGAGGTGCATTTTCGGCCATTTGGTTAATTTTTGTGCGAAAATAAGACTTTTGGGTTTTTGTGCCCCTTGATCCCTGCTGCATTCTTATGCATAAAAAATCATAATTCTCATAGCACTTTTCAGTTTTGAGGTCCGAGGAGCCCCGTGGTCCAATTTTGGTGCTCGTGGTACAATTCCGGCCATTTGTGCAATTTTCGTGCGAAAATAAGACTTTTGGATGTTGGTGCCCCGTGATCCCTGCTGCATTCTTATGCATAAAAAACCATAATGCTCGGAACATTTTTCAGTTTTGGGTCCGTGGTGCCCCGTGGTCCAATTTTGGTGCTGGTGGTGCATTTTCGGCCATTGGTGCAATTTTCGTTCGAAAATAAGACCTTTGGATTATGGTTACCCGTTATCCCTGCTGCATTCTTATCCATAGAAAATCATAATGCTCGGAGCACTTTTCAGTTTTGAGGTCCGAGGAGCCCTGTGGTCCAATTTTGGTGCACGCGGTGCATTTTCCGACCATTGTACAATTGTCGTGTGATCAGTGCATCTTCATGCACATTCTTCTACTGTTATTCTTAGGCATTTCCTTAGTTTATTTCATTAGTTTCACCATTTTAGTGTGTTTTCATATTTAAGTTTGTTTCTAGCTTTATTTAATTTTCGTATTTTATTTTCAGCATTAGCAGCTTTCAATGGAAAATTCATAACTGGAGCTACAGGAATCGGATTGAGGCGTTCTAATATTCGTTGGAAACCTTTGTCTGGAATACCACGGCCGTGGTAGCCTAAGCACGGCCGTGCTAAGCCACCACAGTCGCGGTGAAATAACCACGGCCAAGCAGAAATCACTGAAAGTTTTGCATCAGCGTCAACTTTCCGAGCACAGCCGTGGTTAATTTACCACGACCGTGCTCGTAATGCACGCAGATTGGACCTCCAGACTATGCAAGGACCACGGCCGTGGTCATCTGATCAGCACGGCCGTGGTGATCCGCGTCAGCAGTTTAAAACTTTATAAAATAAGTGCTGAAAACCCTTATAAAAGGGGGAGAACCAGAGGGCCGCGGACTGTTGACTCATTCACTGTTCACGAAATTATTTTGGAAGGTTTTGAACAATTGTAATGGAGAACTAATTTCCGAAGAATCGATCTACTGTAATCGGATTCCACTTTGAGGTTCTTTTATAAATTCCATATCAATCTGTTTCCTTTGATTTATTCCAATAATCTCAATTAATTGCTTAATTTGATTGTTGTTATAGGATATAATTCTTAAATTCGATTGGTTATTTGATCTTGAATCAATTTCGCGTTAACGTAGCTTTTGCATTATCGCGTTTGATCAGATTGCGTTTGCTTAATCCGAAATTCAGGAACATACGCCATATAATTTCTATTGCGCTTGTCAGTAGTTATTATAGTCGAATAGGATCAAATCTGTTTAGGGAATTGGAATTTATAGGGATCAATGATAAGTCGGAAGTCGATACAGTAGGTTGATTCGCTTTAGCTTATTCGATAATCACAATTTATTTTAATCCCTTTTTCTTGAAATCGTAATCGAAACCCCCCATTAATCGTTTTTGTATTGATTGATAATAATACAAGAATCCTTGAGAACGATACTCGAGTTGTCGCTACCGTAACTATATTTTCAAAATCACTCGTTTTGATCCGTGCGCGACAGCGGATCAAATTGGCGCCGTTGCCGGGGATTCTTGTCGTTATTAATCGATATTAGAGTCATAGGTTTAGTGTTCTCGCGTTTAGGCCCTAGTTTCCCCACGGTTTTGGCCAATTCGCGTTAGAGTCGAAAAAATCGATTTTTGGAAAAATTGTGTCCGATTGCAAATTTTTTTTCCCTGCTGGGACCAGAAAAATTACTCTGGAAGAGTTACGGGACGCCGACCTCAAATTGCCAAATTCCTCTTTTTTCTATTTTTAATTAATTTTTTACTGTTTTCATAGTGTCGAAAAAATCCAAAAAAATTCTCAAAATTCTAATTTCACTTCATTAGATTAATTTTGGTGTTTTTATTTTTTTTTTGAATTTATTTTAATCATTTTCCTTCATTCTGTTTGTTTTTGCATTTTAGGGACATTGTTGGCATTTAGACAATTGTTGCTGCATTGCTGCATTAGTCCTGGCTACTAGGTCTTCTTGTTCTGATCTTTTTGATTTTGATCCTGAGGTAGAAAGAACTTTTCGCACACGACGTAGAGCAGTCCAGGCTAGCAATAGTTTACCACCTGTAATTGATTCTGACACTGATTCCGATTACTTGCATAACTTGTTTGATTCAGATTCTGAAATTGTTTTTGATATGGCTGACCAAAGAACTTTGAGGCAGTTGGCTGCCCCTGATGTGAATTACAATGGTTTATGCATTGAGTATCCTGAAGCTGTTGCACCTTTTGAATTAAAATCTGGTTTGATACACTTGTTGCCAAAGTTTAATGGTCTTGCAGGTGAGGATCCGCATAAGCATCTGAAAGAATTCCAGGTTGTGTGTTCTACACCTTTGAGGCCTGAAGGAATCACTGAAGACCATATCAAGCTGAGAGCCTTTCCGTTTTCACTACAGGGTGCTGCCAAGGATTGGTTATACGATCTTGAACCGCATTCTATCACAACTTGGAATGATTTGAAAAAAGTCTTCCTAGAGAGATACTTTCCTGCCTCCAGAGCTGCATCAATCAGAAAGGATATATGTGGTATTAGACAAGGTAATGAGACATTGGCTGAGTATTGGGAAAGATTCAAACAGTTGGTATCCAGTTGTCCTCAGCATCAGATTACCGAGCAGTTACTTATCCAATACTTTTATGAAGGATTGCTACCTATGGATAGAAACATCCTTGATGCTGCTAGTGGTGGAGCACTTGTTGATAAGACTCCAGCAGATGCCAAAACCTTAATTCAGAACATGTCACTCAACTCCCAACAGTTCACAACCAGAAATAATTCTGCGGTCCAAACAAGGAGTGTGAACGAAATTCAGGTTTCCTCCAACAAAGCTTTAGAAACCAGAATTGACGAGCTCACCTCCTTAGTGAAACAGTTGGCAGTAGGTAAACCTCAACCAGCAACCTTGTGTGGTATTTGTACTTCCGCCGAACACCCGACCGACACATGACCTATTTTGCAAGATGAGTCGATTACCGAGTTACCCCAAGCTTATGCAGCAGCCCTTTACGGAAACAATCAGAACAGGTACAACAACACTCCTGACCTGTCCACCAACAAATACCATCCCAATTGGAGGAACCATCCCAACCTTCGATATGGAAACCAGCAGCCCACACAACAACAGCTAGTGTTACCCCTTCCGCGACCACAGAACACTCCACCAGCTACCACTTATGTACCTTCTGGACCTTCATTAGAGGACCTGGTCAAGCAACTAGCTGTTAACAATCTTCAGTTTCAACAAAGAACAGAATCTAGTATTCAAACCTTGCAGACACAGATTGGACAGCTTGCCACCTCAATGAATGCCATGCAAGCCCAAGGATCGAACCAACTTCCTGCCCAAACAGTTGTGAATCCAAAAGGTCCTAATGCTGATGTGAGTGCAATTTCCTTGCGATCCGGAAAGGTTACAGAACCAGCCCCCGAAAAAAATAAAAAAATTATTGAGGCAACATCTGAACCTTCTCCATCTGAACCTTCTCCACCTTCTTCTGTTGTGATAGAAATTGAAAAAAATAAAGAAAAAGAGTATGTTCCACCAGTCCCCTTCCCACATAGAGTTCTGAAAAATAAAAGGATTGAGGAGGGTGACAAAGAGAGAGAGATCTTGGATGTTTTCAGAAAAGTTACGGTAAACATTCCGCTTCTTGATGTAATTAAGCAGGTTCCAAGGTATGCAAAGTTTCTGAAAGATTTGTGTACAAATAAGAGGAGGATGAAGGGAAGTGAAAGAGTCAACTTGGGAAGAAATATTTCTGCTTTTATTCAGCCCAAGCCTTCATGTGAAAAAGTTACCGGCGAGCAAAATGTTTCAGCTCTCACTCAAGTCTTGCCGCAAAAGTGCAAGGACCCGGGAACTTTTGCTATTCCTTGTACCATCGGGGATAGTAAATTCGAGAATTGCATGCTTGATTTAGGAGCGGGCATTAATGTTATGCCTACTTCTGTTTATAATAACCTTTGTCTTGGTCCTTTGCAGCATACAGGTTTAATCATTCAACTGGCGAACAGGAGCAATGCCCGCCCCACGGGAGTAATGGAAGATGTCCTTGTTCAAGTTAATGATTTGATTTTTCCTGCAGATTTCTACATTCTGGACATGGAAGGAGAAACTAAGTCAAGCAGAGCTCCCATCATTTTAGGCAGACCGTTCATGAAAACGGCGAAAACAAAAATTGATGTTGACGATGGAACCATGTCCATGGAATTTGGTGACATTGTCGCGAAATTTAACATTTTCGATGCCATGAAACATCCCTTGGAAGAGCATTCCGTTTTTCATATTGAATTGATCTCTGAATTGGTTGATGACACTTGTTCTGAATTATTTTCACTTGATTTTCCATCTTTATCGGGTTTTGATGATGTTTACTCATGTGCTGATTGTACTGACACTAACCTTTGTGTTGTATGTGCTGAGATTGATTCTGCCTTGCAGGGTAATATGTTTCCTACAGGTGAAGTTGTTGTCGATGAAGTTGTTTATCCCGCTGATGCGCTCGACATCCCGGCTGCCCCAAACACTCCATCCATCGAGCAGCCCCCGTCCTTGGAGTTGAAACAACTCCCTGAAAACCTGAAATATGCTTATTTGGAGAGTAATGAAAAACTCCCTGTTATAATTTCTTCTAACCTTGATTTCGATCAAGAAAATAAGCTTTTGCAGGTTTTGAAGAAGCACAAGAAGGCGATTGGGTGGACATTAGCTGACATCCCAGGTATTAGTCCTTCCATGTGTATGCACAGGATTTTGCTTGAGGATGGTGCGAAAACAGTAAGGCAGCCCCAAAGGAGGCTTAATCCTTTGATCCTCGATGTGGTGAAGAAAGAGGTAACCAAACTCTTGCAACCAGGTATCATTTATCCTATCTCTGACAGTAAATGGGTAAGCCCAGTGCAGGTTGTACCTAAGAAATCTGGACTCACCGTGGTGAAAAATGAAAAGAATGAACTTGTTCCCACTAGAGTTCAGAACAGTTTGAGAGTTTGTATTGATTACAGAAGGTTGAACCAAGCTACTAGAAAGGATCACTTTCCTTTACCGTTCATTGACCAAATGCTTGAACGGCTTGCTGGTAAATCACATTACTATTTTCTTGATGGTTTTTCAGGTTATTTTCAGATTCATATTGCACCTGAAGATCAAGAAAAGACCACTTTTACTTGCCCATTCGGTACTTTTGCTTACAGGAGGATGCCTTTTGGTCTTTGCAATGCTCCTGGCACTTTCCAGCGATGCATGATTAGCATTTTTGCTGATTTTATTGAAAATTGCATGGAAGTGTTTATGGATGATTTCACTGTTTATGGTTCTTCTTTTGATGCATGTTTGAATAGTTTGAATATGGTTTTAGAGAGATGCATCGAAACTGACCTTGTTTTGAATTATGAAAAATGCCATTTTATGGTTGAGCAGGGAATTGTTTTAGGTCACATTATTTCTGAAAAAGGAATTTCTGTTGACCCTGCTAAGATTGATGTGATTTCTACACTGCCTTACCCCTCTTGCATTCGCGAGATTCGTTCTTTTCTTGGTCATGCAGGTTTTTACAGGCGTTTCATCAAGGATTTCAGCAAGATAGCTCTTCCGCTGTCGAACTTGTTGAAGAATGACGTCACTTTCAACTTCGATGACAAATGCAAACAAGCATTTGACTTCTTGAAGAAAGCATTGACCTCCGCTCCCATCATCCAGCCCCCTGACTGGACCTTCCCCTTTGAGATTATGTGTGATGCTTCTAACTATGCTGTTGGAGCGGTCCTTGCACAAAGGTTTGACAAGGCTGCCCATGTTATTTATTATGCTTCTAGGACTCTAGATTCTGCACAGTCAAATTACACCACCACTGAAAAAGAACTTCTAGCTATTGTTTTTGCTCTTGATAAATTCAGATCATATTTGCTAGGTTCCAAGGTTGTTGTTTTTACTGACCATGCAGCTTTAAAGTACTTGTTGAAGAAGCCGGAAGCAAAACCGAGATTGATTCGGTGGATGTTGTTGCTCCAAGAGTTTAATGTAGAGATTAAAGACAAAAATGGAGCTGAGAACTTAGTGGCTGATCACTTGAGCAGGATAGAGAGGGATGAAGATCCTTTTCCGATTCAGGATGACTTTCCTGATGAGCAGCTTTTACTTTTGCATGGAGTTACTCCTTGGTTTGCTGATATTGTTAATTATCTTGTTGCTGGTGTTTTTCCTACAGGTGCATCCAAGGTACAAATTCACAAACTCAAGAGTGATGCCAAATATTATGTTTGGGATGATCCATATCTTTGGAAGTTTGGTAGTGATCAGGTGATTAGGAGATGTGTCCCCGACTATGAGATTGAATCTATTTTACATTTTTCTCATGCATCTCAAGTAGGGGGACACTTTGGTCCGCAAAGGACTGCAAGAAAAGTCCTAGACTCAGGTTTCTACTGGCCCACTGTTTCTAAAGATGCTTATGAGACTTACCGCACTTGTAAAGAGTGCCAGATAGCAGGTACAGCCATCACTCGTAAGAGTGAAATGCCTCAGCAACCTATGCTTTTCTGTGAGGTATTTGATGTATGGGGAATCGACTTCATGGGTCCTTTTCCTGTATCATTTGGTTTTCTCTACATTTTACTTGCTGTTGATTACGTTTCAAAGTGGGTAGAAGCTATCCCCACTAGGACTAATGATTCAAGAGTTGTTGCAGATTTTGTCAGGTCCAATATCTTTTGCAGGTTTGGAATACCCCGAGCCATCATAAGTGACCAAGGCACTCACTTCTGTAACCGCACCATGGAAGCTTTGCTCTGGAAGTATGGAGTTGTGCACAGAGTCTCTACTGCATATCACCCACAAACTAATGGGCAAGCTGAGATCTCAAACAGGGAGATCAAACAGGTTTTAGAGAAAATAGTGCAGCCAAACAGGAAGGATTGGAGCCGCCGTCTAGAAGACGCACTTTGGGCTCAAAGAACAGCTTTCAAGACACCCATAGGGATGTCTCCTTATCGACTTGTTTTCGGTAAGGCATGTCACCTTCCTGTAGAGATAGAACACCGTGCTTATTGGGCAGTGAAAAGTTGTAACTTGGAAATGCAACAAGCAGGTATTGAAAGAAAACTCCAATTACAACAGCTTGAAGAGTTTCGGCTAGAGGCTTATGAAAGCTCTAGGATTTATAAAGAGAAAACCAAACACTTCCATGATAAAATGATTTCTAGGAAGGAATTCTCTGTGGGCCAACAGGTTTTACTGTTTAACTCCCGCCTTAAGCTTATGGCTGGGAAACTTCGATCCAAATGGATTGGCCCTTTTGTTGTTACTAACGTTTTCCCTTATGGTGCAGTAGAAATTAAAAGTGCAGGTACTGACAAAGTTTTCAAGGTCAATGGGCAGCGCCTGAAGCTATTCCATGAAAGTTCAGTGCCTGAAAATGCAACCATAGAAGAGCTTTCTTTGGAAGCGCCCAACTACACTGCAACTTGATCAGGGGGCACGCTTTCCTTTCTCTCATTCTTACTTTATAATTGAGTTCTTTTCATTGAGGACAATGTATGTCTTAAGTGTGGGGGAGGGAACCATTTGTTTTTGTTTTTGTTAGTTTTTTGTTTTTGTTTGTTTTTGATTTAAAAAAATAAAAAATAAAAAATAAAAAATGGAAATTGCATGCTTTTTCATTGATTATCTTGCTACAATTGTGAGTATTCTCTCTGTTCTTTGTCGAAAGAGTTGTGGTGTGATATGACTGATTCTTTTTGCGCATTCTTAGTTTGTATGTTTGACTAAACTCTAAATTGTACATCACTAGTGGAAGATCACTAACCCTTGTGAGATTTTGAGCCTAATAATGGATAACATCAAAAATCCATCTCTTTCTTTCTTGTGTGATTTCACTCATGTTTGTTAGTCTCTAGAACTTGAATTGACTCTTGTTGAAGTTTTTTTGTTTACCTGTGCACACTGAAATGATAAAGGCATCTTGTTTTGTTTTTTTTTTTTTTTACCTAGTTAGCCAAAAAGCCAACCTTGATAATATCATCCCTTTGTTTGGAAGCCCCTTTGAGCCTATTATCCTTTTTTGTGTTTAAAACTCATTACAAGCCGAAAAGTGAAAAACAATGTTATCACCCTATTCAAAGGGTTGAAAGGGTCTTGTATAGAGTTGTGTGGGGTTGAACATTGTTGTTATGATGTTGGTTGGCAGAAAAGAAAAGAAAAATAAAAATAAAAAAATAAAAAAATAGAGAAGGATGTCAATGCTAGTCCTTCTGAAAAAAAAAGAAGAAAGAGAAGAATAAAAGGAAAAGGAGAAGAGAAATAAGTTGTGAGGTTGTTGTTCAATCGCCATTGAGATATTATTTAGTTCAACTCCCGCAATTCTTTCAATTTTCTTTTAACTCTTTGAATTTTAGCTTAGTACCCCTTTAGGATGTATCTCACCCTGACCTTGGCCAAGTTACAACCATAATAAAAGTCCTTTTGATCTTTGTGTGCAATGTATTTCAAATTGTGAATGTTAGAGTCTTTTCAATCTTATGGTAGTACTATCTCTCATGTTGTGCTTTGAGTGTAAACAGTAACCTAAACACTTGAGAGTTGAGTGGAAACAGTTTATCTTGTGAGGATCTTGATGCTTTTGATGCACTTTTTGGTAATCTGTTTTTCATATTTACTTTGACTGTCACAAAAGAGTTACTCACTAATGTCATATTCTTTAAGCTTAGAATTAGGAGTTTGCTTGCACTTTGTACCCTGATAACCTCTAAGTTTGCATGCTCTGTTTCGTTTTTGTTTTGAAGTTTTTCAGTTTTGAATTTTTAATTTTGCTCGGAGTGCAAAAGTTTAAGTGTGGGGGAATTTGATCAGTGCATCTTCATGCACATTCTTCTACTGTTATTCTTAGGCATTTCCTTAGTTTATTTCATTAGTTTCACCATTTTAGTGTGTTTTCATATTTAAGTTTGTTTCTAGCTTTATTTAATTTTCGTATTTTATTTTCAGCATTAGCAGCTTTCAATGGAAAATTCATAACTGGAGCTACAGGAATCGGATTGAGGCGTTCTAATATTCGTTGGAAACCTTTGTCTGGAATACCACGGCCGTGGTAGCCTAAGCACGGCCGTGCTAAGCCACCACAGTCGCGGTGAAATAACCACGGCCAAGCAGAAATCACTGAAAGTTTTGCATCAGCGTCAACTTTCCGAGCACAGCCGTGGTTAATTTACCACGACCGTGCTCGTAATGCACGCAGATTGGACCTCCAGACTATGCAAGGACCACGGTCGTGGTCATTTGATCAGCACGGCCGTGGTGATCCGCGTCAGCAGTTTAAAACTTTATAAAATAAGTGCTGAAAACCCTTATAAAAGGGGGAGAACCAGAGGGCCGCGGACTGTTGACTCATTCACTGTTCACGAAATTATTTTGGAAGGTTTTGAACAATTGTAATGGAGAACTAATTTCCGAAGAATCGATCTACTGTAATCGGATTCCACTTTGAGGTTCTTTTATAAATTCCATATCAATCTGTTTCCTTTGATTTATTCCAATAATATCAATTAATTGCTTAATTTGATTGTTGTTATAGGATATAATTCTTAAATTCGATTGGTTATTTGATCTTGAATCAATTTCGCGTTAACGTAGCTTTTGCATTATCTCGTTTGATCAGATTGCGTTTGCTTAATCCGGAATTCAGGAACATACGCCATATAATTTCTATTGCGCTTGTCAGTAGTTATTATAGTCGAATAGGATCAGATCTGTTTAGGGAATTGGAATTTATAGGGATCAATGATAAGTCGGAAGTCGATACAGTAGGTTGATTCGCTTTAGCTTATTCGATAATCACAATTTATTTTAATCCCTTTTTCTTGAAATCGTAATCGAAACCCCCCATTAATCGTTACTGTATTGATTGATAATAATACAAGAATCCTTGAGAACGATACTCGAGTTGTCGCTACCGTAACTATATTTTCAAAATCACTAGTTTTGATCCGTGCGCGACAGCGGATCATCGTGCGAAACTAAGACTTTTGGATTTTGGTGCCCCGTGATCCCTACTGCATTCTTATGCATAAAAAACCATAATGCTCGGAGCACTTTTCAGTTTTTAGGTCCGAGGTGCCCCGTGGTCCAATTTTTGTGCCGGTGGTGCATTTTCGGACATATGGGCAATTTTCGTGCGAAAATAAGACTTTTGGGTTTTGGTTCCCCATGATCCCTGGTGCATTATTATCCATAACAAATGATAATGCTCGGAGCACTTTTCAGTTTTGAGGTCCGAGGTGCCCCGTGGTCCAATTTTGGTAGCCGTGGTGCATTTTTCGCCCATTGTAAAATTTTTGTGCGACAATAACGCTTTTGGGTTTTGGTGCCCCGTGATGCCTGGTGCATTCTTATGCATAAAAAACCATAATGTTCGGAGCACTTTTCAGTTTTGAGGTCCGAGGTGCCCCGTGGTCCAATTTTGGTGCTCGTGGTACAATTTCTGCCATTTGTGCAATTTTCATGCGAAAATAAGACTTTTGGATGTTGGTGCCTCGTGATCCCTGCTGCATTCTTATGCATAAAAAACCATCATGCTCAGGGCACTTTTCAGTTTTGGGGTCCGTGGTGCCCCGTGATCCAATTTTGGTGCCGGTGGTGCATTTTCGGCCATTGGTGCAACTTTCGTGAGAAAATAAGACCTTTGGATTTTGGTTCCCCGTGATCCTTGGTGCATTCTTATCCATAGAAAATCATAATGCTCGGAGCACTTTTCAGTTTTGAGGTCCGGGGAGCCCCGTGGTCCAATTTTGGTGCCCGCGGTGCATTTCCGACCATTGTGCAATTGTCGTGCAAAAACAAGGCTTTTGGGTTTTGGTGCCACGTGATCCCTGGTGCATTCTTATTTATAAAAAAAACATAATGCTCGAGGTACTTTTCGGTTTTGGGGTCCGTGGTGCCCGTGGTCCAATTTTGGTGCTGGTGGTGCATTTTCGGCCATTTGTGCAATTTTCGTGGGAAAATAAGACTTTTGGGGTTTTGGTTCCCCGTGATCCCGGGTGCTTTCTTATCCATAAAAAACGATCATGCTTGGACCACTTTTCAGTTTTGAGGCCCATGGTGCCCCGTGGTCCAATTTTGGTGCCGGTGGTGAATTTTCGGCCATTTGTGCAATTTTTGTACGAAAATAAGACTTTTGGGTTTTGGTACCCTGTGATCCCTAGTGCATTCTTATGTATAACAAATCGTAATGCTCGGAGCACTTTTCAGTTTTGAGTTCCGAAGTGCCCCGTGGTCCAATTTTGGTGCCCATGGTGCATTTTCTGCCTATTGTGCAATTTTCATGCGAAAATAAGAATTTTGGGTTTTGGTGCCCCGTGATCCCTGGTGCATTCTTACAGATAAACAACCATAATGCTCGGAACTCTTTTCAGATTTGAGGTCCATGGTGCCCCGTGGTCCAATTTTGGTGTCGGTGGTGCATTTTCGGCTATTGGTGCAATTTTCATGCGAAAATAAGACTTTCGGGTTTTGGTTCCACGTGATCCCTGGTGCATTCTTATCCATAAAAAACTATAATGCTCGAAGCACTTTTTAGTTTTGAGGTCCGAGGTGCCCCGTGGTGCCTTTTACGCCCAATGTGCAATTTTCGTGCGAAAATAAGACTTTTGGGTTTTTGTGCCACGTGATCCCTAGTGCATTCTTATGCATAAAAAACCATAATGCTCGGAGCACTTTTCAGTTTTGATGTCCATGGTGCCCCGTGGTCCAATTTTGGTGCCGGTGGTGCATTGTCGACACATTGTGCAACCTTCCTGCGAAAATAAGACTTTTGGGTTTTGGTGCCCCGTGATCCCTGGTGCATTCTTATGGATAAGAAACCATAATCCTCAGAGAACTTTTAAGTTTTGAGGTCCGAGGTGCCCCGTGGTCCAATTTTGGTGCCCAAGGTGCATTTTTGGGCCATTATTCAATTTTCGTGCGAAAATAAGATTTTTGGGTTTTGGTGCCCCGTGATCCCTGGTGCATTCTTATGTATAAAAAACCATAATGCTCACAGCACTTTTCAGTCTTGAGGTTCGAGGTGCCCTGTGGTCCAATTTTTGTGCCTGTGGTACATGATCGGCCATTTGTGCAATTTTCATGTGAAAATAAGACTTTTGGGTTTTGGTTCCCCGTGATCCCTGGTGCATTCTTAACCATAAAAAACCATAATGCTCGGAGCACTTTTCAGTCTTGAGGGTCGTGGTGCCTCGTGGTCCAATTTTGGTACCAGTGGTACATTTTCGGCCGTTTGTGCAATTTTCGTGCGAAAATAAGACTTTTGGGTTTTGGTGCCCCGTGATCCCTGGTGCATTCTTATGCATAAAAACCCATAATGCTCCAAGCACTTTTCAGTTTTGAGGTCCGAGGTGCCTCGTGGTCCAATTTTGGTGCCCGTGGCGCATTTTCCGCCCATTGTGTAATTGTCGTGGAAAAATAAGAGTTTTGGGTTTTGGGGCCCCTTGATCCCTGGTGCATTTTTATGCATAAAAAACCATAATGGTTGGAGAACCTTTCAGTTTTGAGTTCCAAGGTGCCCCGTGGTCCAATTTTGGTGCCGGTGGTGCATTTTCGGCCATTTTTGCAATTTTCGTGCGAAAATAAGACATTTGGGTTTTGGTGCCCCGAGATCCCTGGTGCATTCTTGTGCATAAAAAACCATAATGCTCGGAGAACTTTTCAGTTTTGAGGTCTGAGGTGCCCCATGATCCAATTTTGTTGCCCGTGGTGCATTTTCCCCCCATTGTGCAATTTTCGTGCGAAAATAAGACTTTTCGGTTGTGGTGCCCCATGATCCCTGGTTCACTCTTATGCATAAAAAACCATAATGCTCGGAGCACATTCCAGTTTTGACATCCGAGGTACCCCGTGGTCGAATTTTGGTGCCCGTGTTGCATTTTCGTCCCATTGTGCAATTTTTGTGCAAAAAAAAGATTTTTGGGTTTTGTGCCCCGTGATCCCTGGTGCATTCTTATGCAAAAAAAGCATAATGCTTGGAGAACCTTTCAGTTTTGAGGTCCGAGGTGCCCCGTGGTCCAATTTTGGTGCCCATGAACCATTTTCTTCCCATTGTGCAATTTTCGTGCGAAAATAAGAATTTCGGGTTTTGGTGCCCCGTGATCCCTGGTTCATTCTTATGCATAAAAAATCATAACGCTCAGAGCACTTTTCAGTTTTGATGTCCATGGTGCCCCGTGGTCCAATTTTGGTGCCGGTGGTGCATTGTCGACACATTGTACAATCTTCCTGCGAAAATAAGACTTTTGGGTTTTGGTGCCCTGTGATCCCTGGTGCATTCTTATGGATAAGAAACCATAATCCTCAGAGAACTTTTAAGTTTTGAGGTCCGAGGTGCCCCGTGGTCCAATTTTGGTGCCCAAGGTGCATTTTCGAGCCATTATTCAATTTTCGTACGAAAATAAGATTTTTGGGTTTTGGTGCCCCGTGATCCCTGGTGCATTCTTATGCATAAAAAACCATAATGCTCGGAGCACTTTTCAGTCTTGAGGTCCGAGGTGTCCCGTGGTTCAATTTTTGTGCTCGTGGTACATTTTCGGCCATTTGTGCAATTTTCATGTGAAAATAAGACTTTTGGGTTTTGGTTCCCTGTGATCCCTGGTGCATTCTTAACCATAAAAAACCATAATGCTCGGAGCACTTTTCAGTCTTGAGGTCCGTGGTTCCCCGTGCTCCAATTTTGGTGCCCGTGGTGCATTTTCGGCCCTATGTTCAATTTTAGTGCAAAAATAAGGCTTTTGGGTTTTGGTGCCCCATGATCCTTGGTGCATTCTGATGCATAAAAAACCATAATTCTTGGAGCAATTTTTAGTTTTGAGGTCCGTGGTACCCCGTGGTCGAATTTTGGTGCAGGTGGTGCATTTTCGGCCATTTGTGAAACTTTCGTGCAAAAATAAGACTTTTGGGTTTTGGTGCCCTTTGAACCCTGGTGCATTCTTATGCATAAAAAACCATAATGCTCGGAAGACTTTTCAGTTTTGAGGTTTGTGGTGCCCCATGCTCCAATTTTTGTGCTGGTGGTGCATTTTCGGCATTTTGTGCAATTTTCGTGCGAAAATAAGACTTTTGGGTTTTGGTGCCCTGTGGACCCTTGTGCATTCTTATGCATAAAAAACCATAATGCTCATAGCACTTTTCAGTTTTAAGGTTTGAGGTTCTCCGTGGTCCTATTTTTGTGCCTGTGGTGCATTTTCGGCCCTTTGTCAATTTTCGTGCAAAAATAAGACTTTTGGGTTTTGGTGCCCCATCATCCTTGGTGCAGTCTTATGCATAAAAAACCATAATGCTGGGAGCAATTTTTAGTTTTGAGGTCCGTGGTACCCCGTGGCCGAATTTTGGTGCAGGTGGTGCATTTTCGGCCATTTGTGAAATTTTCGTGCGAAAATAAGACTTTTGGGTATTGGTGCCCTGTGGACCTTGTGCATTCTTATGCATAATAAACCATAATCCTCATAGCACTTTTCAGTTTTGAGGTCCGTGGTTCCCCGTGGTCCAATTTTGGTGCCCGTGGTGCATTTTCGGCCCTTTGTTCAATTTTCGTGCAAAAATAAGACTTTTGGGTTTTGGTGCCCCATGTTCCTTGGTGCATTCTTATGCATAAAAAATCATAATGCTTGGAGCAATTTTCAGTTTTGGGGTCCGTGGTACCCCGTGTTCGAATTTTGGTGCAGGTGGGGCATTTTCGGGCGTTTGTGAAATTTTCGTGCGAAAATAAGACTTTTCGGTTTTGGTGCCCTTTGAACCTTGGTGCATTCTTAAGCATAAAAAACCATAATGCTCGGAAGACTTTTCAGTTTTGAGGTTTGTGGTGCCCCATGCTCCAATTTTTGTGCCGGTGGTGCATTTTCGGCATTTTGTGCAATTTTCATGCGAAAATAAGACTTTTGGGTTTTGGTGCCCTGTGGACCCTTGTGCATTCTTATGCATAAAAAACCGTAATGCTCATAGCACTTTTCAGTTTTGAGGTCCAAGGTTCCCCGTGGTCCAATTTTGATGCCCGTGGTGCATTTTCGGCCCTTTGTTCAATTTTCGTGCAAAATTAAGACTTTTGGGTTTTAGTACCCCATGATCCTTGGTGCAGTCTTATGCATAAAAAACCATAACGCTGGGAGTAATTTTCAGTTTTGAGGTCCGTGGTACCCCGTGGTCGAATTTTGGTGCAGGTGGTGCATTTTCGGCCATTTGTGAAATTTTCGTGCGAAAATAAGACTTTTGGGTATTGGTTCCCTGTGGACCCTTGTGCATTATTATGCATAATAAACAATAATTCTCATAGCACTTTTCAGTTTTGAGGTCTGAGGTTCCCCGTGGTCCAATTTTGGTGCCCGTGGTGCATTTTCGGCCCTTTGTGAAATTTTCGTGCAAAAATAAGACTTTTGGGTTTTGGTGGCCAGTAATCCCTGGTGCATTCTTATGCATAAAAAACCATAATGCTCGAAACTCTTTTCACTTTGGAGGTTCGTGGAACCCCGCGGTCCAATTTTGTTGTTGGTGGTGCATTTTCGGCCATTAGTGCAATTTTCATGCGAAAATAAGACTTTTGGGTTTTGGTGCCCCGTGATCCCTGAGGCATTCTTATGCATAAAAAACCATAATGCTCGGAACTCTTTTCACTTTTGAGGTCTATGGTGCCCCGTGTTCCAATTTTGGTGTCATTCGTGCATTTTTGGCCATTTGTGCAATTTTCATGCGAAAATAAGACTTTTGGGTTTTGGTGCCTTGTGATCCCTGGTGAATTCTTATGCATAAAAAATGATAATGCTTAGAGAACTTTTCGGTTTTGAGGTCTGATGTGCCTCGTGGTCCAATTTTGGTGCCATTGGTCCATTTTCTGCCCATTGTGCAATTTTCATGCGAAAATAAGACTTTTGGGTTTTGGTACCCTATGATCCTTGGTGCATTCTTATGCATAAAAAACCATAATGCTCGGAGCACTTTTCAGTTTTGAAATCTGAGGCACCTCGTGGTCCAATTTTGTTGCCCGTGGAGCATTTTCGGTCCATTGTGCAATTTTTGTGCGAAAATAAGACTTTTGGGTTTTGGTGCCCCGTGATCCCTGGTGCATTCTTATGCATAAAAAACCATAATTCTCAGAGCACTTTTCAGTGTTGAGGTCCAAGGTGCCCCGTGGTCCAATTTTGGTGCCCATGGTGCATTTTCGGCACATTGTGCAATTTTCGTGCGAAAATAAGACTTTTGGGTTTTGGTGGCCAGTAATCCCTGGTGCATTCTTATGCATAAAAAACCATAATGCTCCGAACTCTTTTCACTTTGGAGGTCCATGGTGCCCCGCAGTCCAATTTTGCTGTTGGTGGTGCATTTTTGGCCATTAGTGCAATTTTCATGCGAAAATAAGACTTTTGGGTTTTGGTGCCCCGTGATCCTTGAGGCATTCTTATGCATAAAAAACCATAATGCTCAGAACTCTTTTCACTTTTGAGGTCCATGGTGCCCCGTGGTCCAATTTTGGTGTCGTTCGTGCATTTTTGGCCATTTGTGCAATTTTCATGCGAAAATAAGACTTTTGGGTTTTGCTGCCCTATGATCCCTGGTGAATTCTTATGCATAAAAAATGATAATGCTTAGAGAAATTTTTAGTTTTGAGGTCTGATGTGCCTCGTGGTCCAATTTTGGGGCCAATGGTGCATTTTCTGCCCATTGTGCAATTTTCGTGCGAAAAAAAGACTCTTGGCTTTTCGTGCCCCATGATCCATGGTGCATTCTTATGCATAAAAAACCATATTGCTCGGAACACTTTTCAGTTTTGAGGTCCGTGGTCCCTCGTGGTCCAATTTTGGATCTGGTGGTGCATTTTCGGCCATTTGTGCAATTTTTGTGCGAAAATAAGCCTTTTGGGGTTTGGTGCCCCATGATCCCTGGGGCCTTCTTATGCATAAAAACCCATAATGCTCGGAGCACTTTTCTGTTTTCAGGTTCGACGTGCCCCTTGGTGTATTTTAAGTTTTGAGGTCCGTGGTGCCCGGTGGTTCAATTTTGGTGTCGGTGGTGAATTTTCAGCCATTAGTGCAATTTTCATGCAAAAATAAGACTTTTAGGTTTTGGTGCCCCGTGATCCCTAGGGCATTCTTATGCATAAAAAACCGTAATCCTCGGAACTCCTTTCACTTTTGAGGTCCATGGTGCCCCATGGTCCAATTTTGGTGTCGTTCGTGCATTTTTTTTTTCCATTTATGGAATTTTCATGCGAAATAAGACTTTTGGGTTTTGGTGCCCTGTGATCCCTGGTGCATTCCTATGCATAAAAAATGATAATGCTTAGAGAACTTTTCAGTTTTGAGGTCCGATGTGCCTCGTGGTCCAATTTTGGTGCCCGTGGTGCATTTTCGACCCATTGTGCAATTTTCGTGCGAAAAAGAGACTCTTGGGTTTTGGTGCCCCGTGATCCATGGTGCATTCTTATGCATAAAAAACCATATTACTCGAAACACTTTTCAGTTTTGAGGTCCGTGGTGCCTCATGGTCCAATTTTGGTTCCGGTGGTGTATTTTCGGCCATTTGTGCAATTTTCGTGGGAAAATAACCCTTTTGGAATTTTGTGCCCCGTGATCCCTGGGGCATTCTTATGCATAAAAAACCATAATGCTCGGAGCAGTTTTCAGTTTTGATTTTCGAGGTGCCCCGTGGTTCTAATTTGGTGCCCGTGGTGAAGTTTTGGCCATTTGTGCAATTTTCGTACGAAAAAAGACTTTTGGGTTTTTGTGCCCCGTGATCCATGGAGAATTCTTATGCATAAAAAAACATAATGCTCAGAAGACTTTTCAATTTTCAGGTCCGCGGTGCCTTGTGGTCCGATTTTGGTTCCGATGGTGCATTTTTGGCCATTTGTGCAATTTTAGTGGGAAAATAAGACTTTTGGGTTTTGGTGCCCCATGATCCCTGGTGCATTCTTATGCATAAAAAACCATAATGCTCGGAGCACTTTTTAGTTTTGAGGTCCGAGGTGCCCCGTGGACAGATTTTGGTGCCCGTCGTGCATTTTCGGCCCATTGTGCAATCTTCGTGCGAAAATAAGACTTTTGGGTTTCAGTGCCCCATTATCCCTAGTGCATTCTTATGCATAAACAACCATAACGCTCAGAGCACTTTTCATTTTTGAGGTCCGAGGTGCCCCGTGGTCAAATTTTGGTGCCAGAGGTGCCTTTTCGGCCCATTGTGCAACTTTCATGCAAAAAAAAGACTTTTGGGTTTTGGTGCCCCGTGATCCCTGGTGCATTCTTATGCATAGAAAACAATAATGCTTAGAGAACTCTTCAGCTTTGAGGTCCGAGGTGCCCCGTGGTCCAATTTTGGTGTCGGTGGTCCATTTTTGGCCATTTGCGCAATTTTCGTGGGAAAATAAGACTTTTGGATTTTGGTGCCCCGCGATCCCTGGTGCATTCTTATGCATAAAAAACCATCATGCTCAGAGCACTTTTCAGTTTTGAGGTCTGTCGGGCCCGGTAGTCCAATTTTGGTGCTGATGGAGCATTTTCGGCCATTTGTACAATTTTCGTGCAAAAATAAGACTTTTGGGTTTTGGTGCCCCGTGATCCCTGGTGCATTCTTATGCATAAAAAACCGAATGCTAGGAGCACGTTTTAGTTTTGAGGTCCGAGGTGCCCCGTGGACAGATTTTGGTGCCCGTCGTGCATTTTCGACCCATTGTGCAATCTTCGTACGAAAATAAGACTTTTGGGTTTCGGTGGCCCCATTATCCCTGGTGCATTCTTATGCATAAACAACCATAACGCTCAGAGCACTTTTCAATTTTGAGGTCCGAGGTGCCCTGTGGTCCAATTTTGGTGCCGGAGGTGCCTTTTCGACCCATTGTGCAAATTTCGTGCGAAAAAAAGACTTTTGGGTTTTGGTGCCCCGTGATCCCTGGTGCATTCTTATGCATAAAAAACCATAATGCTCAGAGAACTTTTCAGTTTTGAGGTCCGAGGTGCTCCATGGTCCAATTTTGGTGTCGGTGGTCCATTTTCCGCCATTTGTACAAATTTAGTCGGAAAATAAGACTTTTGGGTTTTGGTGCCCCATGATCCTTGGTGCATTCTTATGCATAAAAAACCATCATGCTTGGAGCACTTTTCAGTTTTGAGGTCCGTTGCGCCCGGTGGTCCAATTTTGGTGCCGATGGAGCATTTTCGGCCATTTCTGCAATTTTCGTATGAAAATAAGACTTTTGGGTTATGGTGCCCCGTGATCCCTAGTGCATTCTTATGTATGAAACCATAATGCTTAGAGCACTTTTCAGTTTTGAGGTCCAAGGTGCCCCGTGGTCCAATTTTGGTGCCCATGGTACATTTTCGGCAATTTGTGCAATTTTCATGCGAAACTAAGACTTTTAGGTTTTGGTGCCCAGCGATCCCTAGTGCATTCTTATGCATAAAAAATCATAATGCTAGGAACTCTTTTCAGTTTTGACGTCCATGGTGCCTCGTGGTCATTTTGGTGTCGGTGGTGCATTTTCGGCCATTTGTGCAATTTTCATGCGAAAATAAGACTTTTGGGTTTTGGTACCCCGTGATCCCTGGGTCATTCTTATGCATAAAAAACTATAATGCTTGGGGAAATTTTCAATTTTGAGGTCCGAGGTGCCCCGTGGTCCAATTTTGGTGCCTGTGGTGCATTTTTAACCCACTGTGCAATTTTCGTGCGAAAATAAAACTTTTGGGTTTTGGTGCCCCGTGATCCCTGGTGGATTCTTATGCATAAAACCATAATGCTCGGAAGACTTTTTTGATTTGAGGTCCGTGGTGCCCTGTGGTCCAATTTTGGTGCCGATGGTGCATTTTCGGTCATTTGTGAAATTTTCGTGCGAAAAAAAAGATTTTTGGGTTTTCGAGCCCTGTGAGCCATGGTGCATTCTTATGCACAAAAAGCCATAATGTTCGGAACACTTTTCAATTTTGAGCTTCGTGGTGCCTCGTGGTCCAATTTTGGTTCCGGTGTTGCATTTCGGCCATTCATGCAATTTTCGTGCGAAAATAAGCCTTTTGGGTTTGGTGCCCCATGATCCATGTTGCATTCTTATGCATAAAAAACCATCATGCTCGGAACACTTTTCAGTTTTGAGGTGCGTGGTGCATGGTGCGTCGTGGTCCAATTTTGGTGCCGGTGGTGCATTTTTGGCCATTTGTGCAATCTTCGTGCGAAAATAAGACTTTTGGGTTTTGGTGCCCCGTGATCCCTGGTGGATTCTTATGGATAAAAAGCCATAATGCTCGGAACACTTTTCAGTTTTGAGGTCTGTGGTGCCTCGTGGTCCAATTTTGGTTCCGGTGGTGCATTTTCGGCCATTTCTGCAATTTTCGTGCGAAAATAAGCCTTTTGGTTTTTGGTGCCCCGTGATCCCTGGTGCATTCTTATGCATAAAAAACCATCATGCTCGGAGCACTTTTCAATTTTGAGGTACGAGGTGTCCCGTGGTCCAATTTTGGTGCGCATGGTGCATTTTTGGCCAATTGTGCAATCTTCATGCGAAAATAAGACTTTTGGGTTTTGGTGCCCTGTGATCCCTAGTGCATTCTTATGCATAAAAAACCATAATGCTTAGAGCATTTTTCAGTTTTGAGGTCCGAGGTGCCCCTTGGTCCAATTTTTGGGCCCGTGGTACATTTTCGGCCATTTGTACAATTTTTGTGCGAAAATAAAACTTTTGGATTTTGGTGCCCCATAATCCCTAGTGCATTATTATGCATAAAAAAACATAATGCTCGGGGCACTTTTCAGTTTTGAGGTCCGAGGTGCCCTTGTGTCCAATTTTGGTGCCCGTGGTGCATTTTCGGCCCATTGTGCAATTTTTGTACGAAAATAAGACTTTTGGGTTTTGGTGCCTCGTGATCTTTGGTGCATTCTTATGCATCAAACACCATAATTCTCAGAACTCTTTTCATTTTTGAGGTCCGTAGTGCCCCGTGCTCCAATTTTGATGCCGGTGGTGCATCTTCGGCCATTTGTGCAATTTTCATCCGAAAATAAGGCGTTTGGGTTTTGGTTCCCCGTTATCCCAGGTGTATTCTTATGCATCAAAAACAATAATGCTCGGAGCACCTTTTAGTTTTGATGTCCGAGGTGCCCCGTGGTCCAATTTTGGTGCATGTGGTACATTTTCACCCATTTGTGCAATTTTCATGCAAAAATTAGACTTTTGGATTTTGGTGCCCCGTGATCCCTGGTGCATTCTTATCCATAAAAAACCATAATGCTCAGAGCACTTTTCAGTTTTGATGTCTGAGGTACCCCGTGGTCGAATTTTGGTGCACGTGGTGCATTTTCGTCCATTTGTGCAATTTTCGTGCGAAAATAAGACTTTTGGGTTTTGGGGCCCCCGTCATCCCTGGCGCATTCTTATCCTTAAAAAACCATAATTCTCGGAGCACTTTTCAGTTTTGAGGTCCGTGGTACTCCGTTGTCCAATTTTGGTGTTGGTGGTGCATTTTCGGCCATTTGTGCAATTTTCATGCAAAAAAAAAGACTTTTGGGTTTTGGTGCCCCGTGATCCCTGGTGCATTCTTATGCATAAAAAACCATAATGCTTGGAGGACTTTTAAGTATTGACGTCCGAGGTGCCCCTTGGTCAAATTTTGGTGCCCGTGCTGCATTTTCGGCCTACTGTGCAATTTTTGTGCGAAAATAAGACTTTTGGGTTTTGGTGCCTCATGATCCCCGGTGCATTCTTATGCATAAAAAACCATAATGCTCGGAGCACTTTTCACTTTTGAGGTCCATAGTACCTCGTGGTCCAAGTCTGGTGCCAGTGGTACATTTTCGACCATTTGTGCAATTTTCGTGCGATAATAAGACTTTTAGGATTTGGTGCCCTGTGATCCGTGGTGCATTCTTATGCAAAAAAAAAACCATAATGGTCAGAGCACTTTTCAGTTTTGATGTCTGAGGTGCCCCGTGGTCCAATTTTGGTGCCGGTGGTGCATTTTCGTCCATTTGTGCAATTTTCGTGCGAAAATAAGATTTTTGGGTTTTGGTGCCCCGTGATGCCTGGTGCATTCTTCTGCATTAAAAACCACAATGCTCGGAGCACTTTTCAATTTTGAGGTCCGACGTGTTTCGGTCCATTGTGCAATTTTCGTATGAAAATAAGACTTTTGGATTTTGGTGCCCCGTGATCTCTGGTGCATTCTTATGCATAAAAAACCATAATGCTCCTAGCACTTTTCAATTTTGAGGTCTGACGTGCCCCGCGGTACAATTTTGGTGCTCGTGGTGCATTTTTGGCCCATTGTACAATTTTCGTGCGAAAATGAGACTTTTGGGTTTTGGTGCCCTGTGATCCCTGGTGCATTCTCATGCATAAAAAACCATAATGGTCGGAGCACTTTTCAGTTTTGAGGTTCGAGGTGCCCATGTGTCCAAATTTGGTGCCTGTGGTGCATTTTCGACCCATTGTGCAATTTTTGTTCGAAAATAAGAATTTTGGGTTTTGGTGCCCCGTGATGTCTGGTGCATTCTTATGCATCAAAAACCAAAATTCTCGGAACTCCTTTCGGTTTTGATGTCTGTGCTGCCCCGTGGTCAAATTTTGGTGCCGGTGGTGCATTTTCGGCCATTTGTGCAATTTTCATCCGAAAGGTTTTGGTGCCCCGTGATCCCTAGTGCATTCTTATGCATATAAAACCATAATGCTGATTGCACTTTTTAGTTTTGAGGTCCGAGGTGCCCCGTGGTTCAATTTTGGTGGCCGTGGTGCATTTTCGGCCGTTTGTGCAATTTTCGTGTGAAAATAAGACTTTTGGGTTTTGGTGCCCCGTGATCCTTGGTGCAGTCTTATGAATAAAAAACCATAATGCTTGGAACACTTTCCAATTTTGAGGTATGTGGTGCTCTGTTGTCCAATTTTCGTTCCGGTGGTGCATTTTCGGCCATTCCTACAATTTTCGTGCGAAAATAAGACTTTTGGGTTTTGCTGCCATGTGAACCCTGGTGCATTCTTATGTATGAAAAACCATAATTCTCGGAACACTTTTCAATTTTGAGGTCCGTGGTGCCCCGTGGTCCAATTCTGGTGAAGGTGGTGCATTTTCGGCCATTTGTTCAATTTTCGTACGAAATAAGACTTTTGGTATTTGGTGCCCCGTGATCCCTGGTGCATTCTTCTAAATAAAAAACCATAATTCTCTAAACACTTTTCAGTTTTGAGGTCCGTGGTGCCTTGTAGTCCAATTTTCGTTCCGGTGGTGCATTTTCGGCCATTTGTGCAATTTTCGTGCGAAAATAAGACTTTTGGGCTTTGGTGCCCCGTGATCCCTGGTGCATTCTTATGCATACAAAACTACAATTCTTGGAACACTTTCCATTTTTCAGGTCTGTGGTGCCTTGTGGTCCAATTTTCGTTCCGGTGGTGCATTTTCGGCCATTCGTGGAAATTTCGTGCGAAAATAAGACTTTTGGGTTTTGGTGCCCCGTGATCCATGGTGCATCCTTATGCGTAAAAAATGATAATGCTATTAGCACTTTTCTATTTTGAGGTCCGTGGTGCCCCGTGGTCCAATTTTGGAGCCCGCGGTACATTTTCGGCACATGGTACAATTTTCATGCCAAAATAAGACTTTTGGGTTTTGGTTCCCCGTGATTCATGGTGCATCCTTATGCGTAAAAAATGATAATGCTCTAAGCACTTTTCAGTTTTGAGGTCCGTGGAGCGCCGTGGTCCAATTTTGGTGCCCGCGGTGCATTTTTGGCACATGGTGCACTTTTCAAGCAAAAATCAGACATTTGGGTTTTGCTGCCCCGTTATCCCTGGTGCATTCTTATGCATAAAAAACCATCATGCTCAGAGCACTTTTCAGTTTTGAGGTCCGTAGTGCGACGTGGTCCAGTTTTGGTGCCCGTGGTGCATTTTGGCACGTGGTGCGATTTTCGTGCCAAAATAAGACTTTTCGGTTTTGGTGCCCCATGATCTTTGGTGCATCCTTATGCATAAAACACCATCATGCTCGGAGCACTTCTCAGTTTTGAGGTCCGTGATGCCCCGTTGTCCAATTTTCGTGCCAAAATAAGACTTTTGGGTTTTGGTGCCCCGTGATCCCTAGTGCATTCTTATGCATAAAAAACCATAATGCTCGGAGCACTTTTTCATTTTTCAGGTCCATGTAACCCAGAGGTCGAATTTTGGTGCCCTGTGATCCCTGGTGCATTCTTATGCATAAAAAACCATAATGCTCAGAGCACTTTTCAGTTTTGAAGTCCGTGGTGCCCTGTGGTCCAACTTCGGTGCCCGTGGTGCATTTCGGCACATGGCTTAATTTTCGTGCCAAAATAAGACTTTTGGGTTTTGGTGCCCCGTGATCCCTGGTGCATTCTTATGCATAATAAACCATATTTCTCAGAGCACTTTTTAGTTTTGAGGTCCGTGGTGCCCCGTGGTCCAATTTTGATGCTCGTGGTACATTTTTCGCCACATGGTTTAATTTTCGTGCCAAAATAAGACTTTTGATTTTTGGTGCCCCGTTATCCCTAGTGCATTCTTATGCATAAAAAACCATCATGCTCGGATCACTTTTAGGTTTTCAGGTCCGTGGTGTCCAGTGGTCCAATTTTGGTGCCTGTTGGTGCATTTTTGGCACATGGTGCAATTTTCATGCCAAATCAGACTTTTGGGTTTTCATGCCCCGTTATCCGTGGTGCATTCTTATGAATAAAAAACCATCATGCTTGCAACATTTTTCAGTTTTGAGGTCCGTGGTGCCCCGTGGTCCAATTATGGTGCCCGTGGTGCATTTTCGGCGCATGGTGCAACTTTCGTGCCAAAATAAGACTTTTGGGTTTTGGTGCCCCGTGATCCCTAGTGCATTCTTATGCATAAAAAATCATAATGCTCGGAGCACTTTTCAGTTTTGAGATCTGTGGTGTCCAGTGGTCCAATTTTGGTGCTATGTGGTGTATTTTTGGCACATGGTTCAATTTTCCTGCCAAAATAAGACTTTTGGTTTTTGGTGCCCCGTTATCCCTAGTGCATTCTTATGCATAAAAAACCATCATGCTCGGAGCACTTTTAAGTTTTGAGGTCCGTGGTGTCCAGTGGTCCAATTTTGGTACCCCGTGGTGCACTTTTGGCAAATGGTGCAATTTTCGTGCCAAAATCTGACTTTTGGGTTTGGGTGCCCCGTTATCCCTGGTCCATTTTTATGCATAAAAAACCATCTTGCTCGGAGCACTTTTCGATTTTGAGGGACGTAGTGCCCCATGGTCCAAATTTGGTACCTGTGGTGCATTTTCGGCACATGGTGTAATTTTTGTGCCAAAATAAGACTTTTGGGTTTTGGTGCCCCATGATCCGTGGTGCAGTCTTATGCATAAAAAACCATAATGCTCGGAGCACTTTTTAGTTTTGAGGCCCATGGTATCCAGTGGTCCAATTTTGGTGCCCGTGGTGCATTTTCGGCACATGGTCCAATTTTAGTGTCAAAATAAGACTTTTGGGTTTTGGTGCCCTATGATCCCTGGTGCATTCTTATGCATAAAAAAACCATAATGCTCAGAGTACTTTTCAGTTTTGAAGTCCATGGTGCCCTGTGGTCCAATTTTGGTGCCCGTGGTGCATTTCGGCACATGGCTTAATTTTCGTGCCAAAATAAGACTTTTGGGTTTTGGTGCCCCGTGATCCCTGGTGCATTCTTATGCATAATAAACCATAATGCTCGAAGCACTTTTTAGTTTTGAGGTCCGTGGTGCCCCGTGGTCCAATTTTGATGCTCGTGGTACATTTTTCGCCACATGGTTTAATTTTCGTGCCAAAATAAGACTTTTGGTTTTTGGTGCCCCGTTATCCCTAGTGCATTCTTATGCATAAAAAACCATCATGCTCGGATCACTTTTAGGTTTTGAGGTCCGTGGTGTCCAGTGGTCCAATTTTGGTGCCTGTTGGTGCATTTTTGGCACATGGTGCAATTTTCATGCCAAATCAGACTTTTGGGATTTCATGCCCCGTTATCTGTGGTGCATTCTTATGAATAAAAAACCATCATGCTCGCAACATTTTTCAGTTTTGAGGTCTGTGGTGCCCCGTGGTCCAATTAATGTGCCCGTGGTGCATTTTCGGCGCATGGTGCAACTTTCGTGCCAAAATAAGACTTTTGGGTTTTGGTGCCCTGTGATCCCTGGTGCATCCGTATGCATAAAAAAACATAATGCTCTAAGCACTATTCAGTTTTGAGGTCCGTGGTGCCCTGTGGTCCAATTTTGGTGACGTGGTGCATTTTCGGCACATGGTGCAATTTTCGTGCCAAAATAAGACTTTTAGGTTTTGGTGCCCGTTGATCCCTCGAGCATTCTTATGCATAAAAAACCATAATGCTCGGAGCACATTTCAGTTTTGGGGTTTGTGGTGCTCGTGGTGCACTTTCGGCACATGGGCCAATTTTAGTGCCAAAATAAGACTTTTGGGTTTTGGTGCCCCGTGATTCCTGGTGCATTCTTATGCATAAAAAAACATAATGCTCGGAGAACTTTTCAGTTTTGTGGTCCGTGGAGCCCCGTGGTCCAATTTTGGTGCCCATGGTGCATTTTCGGCACATGGCTTAATTTTTGTGCCAAAATAACACTTTTGGGTTTTGGTGCCCCGTGATCCCTGGTGCATTCTTATGCATAAAAAACCATAATGCTTAGAGCACTTTTCCATTTTGAGGTCCGTGGTGCCCCGTGGTCCAATTTTGATGCTCGTGGTGCATTTTTCGCCACATGGTTTAATTTTCGTGCCAAAATAAGACTTTTGGTTTTGGGTGCCCCATTATCCCTAGTGCATTTTTATGCATAAAAGACCATCATGCTCGGATCACTTTTAGATTTTGAGGTCTGTGGTGTCCAGTGGTCCAATTTTTGAACCCCATGGTGCATTTTTGGCAAATGGTGAAACTTTCGTGCCAAAATCTGACTTTTGGGTTTTGTTGCCCCGTTATCCCTGCTTCATTCTTATGCATAAAAAACCATCTTGCTCGGAGCACTTTTCGGTTTTGAGGTACGTAGTGCCCCGTGGTCCAAATTTGGTGCCCGTGGTGCATTTTCGTCACATGGTGTAATTTTCGTGCCAAAGTAAGACTTTTGGGTTTTGGTTCCCCGTGATGCATGGTGCATTCTTATGCATAAAAAACCATTATGCTCGGAGCACTTTTCAGTTTTGAGGTCTGTGGTGTCCCGTGGTCCAATTTTGGTGCCTGTGGTGCATTTTCGGCATATTGTCCAATTTTCGTGCCAAAATAATACTTTTGGGTTTCGGTGCTTAGTGATCGCTGGAGCATTTTTATGCATAAAATACCATAAAGCTTGGAGCACTTTTCAGTTTTGAGTTCCGTGGTGCCCCGTGGTCCATTTTTGGCACATGGTCCAATTTTTGTGCCAAAATGAGACTTTTGGGTTTTGGTGCCTATTGATCCCTCGAGCATTCTTATGCATAAAATACCATAATGCGCGGAGCACTTTTCAGTTTTGAGGTCTGTGGTGCCCGGTGCTCAATTTTTGGTGCCCGTGGTGCATTTTCGGCACATGGTCCAATTTTAGTGCCAAAATAAGGCTTTTGGGTTTTGGTGTCCCGTGATCCCTAGTGCATTCTTATGTATAAAAAACCGTAATGCTCGAAGCACTTTTCAGTTTTGAGGTCCGTGGTGCCCCGTGGTCCAATTTTTGTGCCCGTGGTGCATTTTCGGCACATGGCTTTAATTTTCGTGCCAAAATAGCACTTTTGGGTTTTGGTGCCCCGTGATCCCTGGTGCATTCTTATGCATAAAAAACCATAATGCTCAGAGCACTTTTCAATTTTGAGGCCCGTGGTGCCCCGTGGTCCAATTTTGATGCTCATGGTGCATTTTTCGCCACAAGGTTTAATTTTTGTGCCAAAATAAGACTTTTGGTTTTTGGTGCCCCATTATCCCTAGTGCATTCTTATGCATAAAAAACCATCATGCTCGGATCACTTTTAGGTTTTGAGGTCCGTGGTGTCCAGTGGTCCAATTTTCGAACCCCGTGGTGCTTTTTTGGCAAATGGTGCAATTTTTGTGCCAAAATCTGACTTTTGGGTTTTGGTGCCCCGTTATCCCTGGTTCATTCTTATGCATAAAAAACCATCTTGCTTGGATCACTTTTCGGTTTTGAGGTACGTAGTGCCCCGTGGTCCAATTTTGATGCCTGTGGTGCATTTTCGACACATGGCTTTAATTTTCGTGCCAAAATAAGACTTTTGGGTTTTTGTTCCCTGTGATCCGTGGTGCATTCTTATGCATAAAAAACCATTATGCTCGGAGCACTTTTCAGTTTTGAGGTCCGCGGGTCCAGTGGTCCAATTTTGGTGCTCCGTGGTGGATTTTTGGCCCATGGTGCAATTTTCGTGCCAAAATAAGACTTTTGGGTTTTGGTGCCCCTTGATCCCTGGGGCATTCTTACACATAAAAAATCATAATGCTCACAGCACTCTTTAGTTTTGAGGTTCGTGTTGCCCCGTGGTCCAATTTTGGTGCCCGTGGTGCATTTTCGGCTCATGGTCCAATTTTCGTGCCAAAATAAGAATTTTGGGTTTTGGTGCCCCGTGATCCTTGGGGCATTCTTATGCATAAAAAACCATCATGCTTAGAGAACTTTTCAGTTTTGTGGTCTGTGGTCTCCCGTGGTCCAAATTGGTGCCCGAGGGGCATTTTCGACACAAGGTGCAATTTTCATGCCAAAATAAGACTATTAGTTTTTGGGGCCCTGTTATCCCTAGTGCATTCTTATGCATAAAATCCATCATGCTCGGAGCACTTTTCAATTTTGAGGTCCCTGGTGCCCCGTGGTCCAATTTTGGTGCCTGTGGTGCATTTTCGGCACATTGTGAAATTTTCATTCCAAAATAAGACTTTTGGATTTTGGTGCCCTGTGATCCTTGGTGCATCCTAATGCATAAAAAACCATAATACTCTAAGCACTTTTCATTTTTGAGGTACGTGGTGCCCCGTGGTTCAATTTTGGTGCCCGTGGTGCATTTTTTGTCAAATGGTGCAATTTTCATGCCAAAACCTGACTTTTGGGTTTTGGTGCCCCGTTATACCTGGTGCATTCTTATGCATACAAATCCATCTTGCTCGGAGAACTTTTCAGTTTTGAGGTGCGTAGTGACCTGTGGCCCAAATTGGGCGCCCGTCGTTCATTTTTGGCACATGGTGGAATTTTCGTGCCAAAATAAGACTTTTGGGTTTTGGTGCCCCGTGATCTTGGTGCATCCTTATGCATAAAAAACCATAATGCTTAGAGCACTTTTCAGTTTTGAGGTACGTGGTGGCCCATGGTCCAATTTTGGTGCCCGTGGTGCATTTTGGGCACATGGTCCAATTTTCGTGCCAAAATAAGACTTTTGGGTATTGGTGCCCCATGACCCCTGGAGCATTCTTATGCATAAAAAACCATAATGCTCAGAGCACTTTGCAGTTTAGACGTCCGTGGTGCCCTGTGGTCCAATTTTGGTGCATGTGGTGTATTTTATGCACATCATCTAATTTTCGTGCCAAATTAAGACTTTTGGATTTTGGTGCCCTGTGATTCTTGGTGAATTCTGATGCATAAAAAACCATAATGCTCGAAGTACTTTTCAGTTTAGAGATCTGTGGTGTCCAGCAGTCCAATTTTTGTGCCACGTGGTGCATATTTGGCCCATTGTGCAATTTTCGTGCCAAAATAAGACTTTTGGATTTTGGTGCCCCGTGATCCATGGGGCATTCTTATGCATAAAAAACAATAATGCTCGAAGCATTTTTCAATTTTGAGGTCCGTGGGGCCCAACGGTCCAATTTTGGTGCCCGTGGTGCATTTTCGGCACATGGTGCAATTTCGTGCCAAATAGGACTTTTGGGTTTTGGTGCCTTGTGATACCTTGTGTATGCTGATGCATAAAAAACCATAATGCTCTGAGCACTTTTCAGTTTTGAGGTCCGTGGTTCCCTGTGGTCCAATTTTCATCATCCTGATGCATTTTCTGCCCATTGTGCAGTTTTCGTGCAAAAATAAGATTTTTGGGTTTTTGTGCCCTGTGATCCCTCGTGTATTCTTATGCATAAAAAATCATAATGCTCGGAGCACTTTTCAGTTTACAGATCTGCGGTGTCCAGCGCTAGAAATTTTGTGCCCCATGGTGCATTTTAGGCCTATGGTGCAATTTTCTTGCCAAAATAAGACTTTTGGATTTTGCTGCCCTGTGATCCATGGGGCATTCTTATGAATAAAAAACCATAATGCTCGGAGCACTTTTCAGTTTTGGGGTCCGTGGTGCCCCATGGTCCAATTTTGGTGCCCGTGGTACATTTTCGGCACACGGTGCAATTTTCGTGCCGAAATAAGACTATTGGGTTTTGGTGCCCTGTAATCCTTGGTATATCCTTATGCATAAAAAACCATAATGGTCTGAGCACTTTTCAGTTTTGAGGTCCGTGGTGACCCGTGGTCCAATTTTGGTGGTCGTGGTGCATTTTGTGCAGATGATCGAATTTTCGTGCCAACATACGACTTCTGGGTTTTGGAGCCCCGTGATCCCTTGTGTATTCTTATGCATAAAAAATCATAATGCTCGGAGCACTTTTCAGTTTACAGATCTGCGGTGTCCAGCGCTAGAAATTTTGTGCCCCATGGTGCATTTTAGGCCTATGGTGCAATTTTCGTGCCAAAATAAGACTTTTGGGTTTTGGTGCCCTGTGAACCTTGGTGCATCTTTATGCATAAAAAACCATAATGCTTAGAGCACTTTTCAGTTTTGAGGATTGTGGTGCCCCGTGGTCCCATTTTGGTGCCTATGGTGCATTTACGGGTAATTGTACAATTTTCGTGCGAAAATATGACTTTTGGGTTTTGGTGCCCCGTGATCCCTAGTGCATTCTTATGAATAAAAAACCATAATGCTTGGAGAACTTTTCAGTTTTGAGGTCCGTAGTGCCCCGTCGACCAAATTTGGTGCCCAGGGTGCATTTTCGGCACATGGTGCAACTTTCGTGCCAAAATAAGACTTTTGGGTTTTTGTCCCCTGTGATCCCTTGTGTATCCAGATGCATAGAAAACCATAATGCTCTGAGCACTTTTCAGTTTTGAGGTCCGTGGTGCACCGTTGTCCAATTTTGGGGCTGGTGGTGCATTTTCTGCTCATTGTGCAGCTTTCGTGCAAAAAATAAGACTTTTGGATTTTTGTGCCCCGTGATCCCTGGTGTATTCTTATACATAAAAAACCATAATACTCGGAGCACTTTTCAGTTTAGAGATCTGTGGTGTCCAGCGGTCCAATTTTTGTGCCCCGTGGTGCATTTTTGGCCCATGGTGCAATTTTCGTGCCAAAATAAGACTTTTGGGTTTTGGTACCCCGATATCCCTCGGGCATTCTTATGAATAAAAAACCATAATGCTTGGAGAACTTTTCAGTTTTGAGGTCCGTAGTGTCCCGTCGTCCAATTTTGGTGCCCGTGGTGCATTTCCGCCCATTGTGCAGTTTTCATGCAAAAGTAAGACTTTTGGGTTTTTGTCCCCCTTGATCCCTAGTGCATTCTTATGCATAAAAAACCATAATGCTCGGAGCACTTTTCAATTTTGAGATCCGTGGTATCCAGCGGTCCCAGGGATCTCAAAATTTTTGCATGAAAACTGCACAATGGGCAGGAAATGCAACCCCGGCACCAAAATTGGACCACAGGGCACCACAGACCTTAAAACTAAAAAGTATTCCGAGCGTTATGGTTTTTTATGCATAAGTATGCACAAGGGATCAAGGGGCACCAAAACCCAAAAGTCTTATGTTTGTTCGAAAAATGGACCATCTGCAGAAAATGCACAAGGCCACCAAAATTGGAGCACGGGTCACCACGGACCTCAAAACTGAAAAGTGTTCGAGCATTATGATATTTTATGCATAAGGATGCACCAAGGATCACAGGGCAACAAAACCCAAAAATGCACCACGAGGCACCAAAATTGGAACACTGGACACCATGGACCTCAAAACTGAGAAGTGCTCCGAGCATTATGGTTTTCTATGCATAAGAATGCACCAGGGATCACGGGGCACCAAAACCCAAAAGTCTTATTTTGGCATGAAAATTGCACCATGTGCCGAAAATGCACCACGGGCACCAAAATTGGACCACAGGGCACGACCGACCTCAAAACTGAAAAGTGCTTCGAGCATTATGATTTTTTATGCATAAGAATGCACCAGGGATCACAGGGCACCAAAACCCAAATGTCTTATTTTCCCACGAAAATTGGAAAATGGGCCAAAATTGTACCACAGGCACCAAAATTGGACCACGGGGCACCTCGGACCTCAATACTTAAAAGTGGTCCGAGCATTATGATTTTTTATGCATAAGAATGCACTAGGGATCACAGAGCTCCAAAACCCAAAAGTCTTATTTTGGCACGAAAATTACACAATGGGCCAAATATGCACCACGGGGCACAAAAATTGGACCACTAGACACCACGGATCTCTAAACTGAAAAGTACTCTTATTTTGGCACGAAAAATGGACCATGTGCCGAAAATGCACGACGGGCACCAAAATTGGACCAAGGGGCACCACGGACCTCAAAACTGAAATGTGCTCCCAGCATGATGGATTTTTGTGCATAAGGATGTACCATGGATCACGGGGTACCAAAACCCAAAAGTCCTATTTTGGAACGAAAATTACACCAAGTTCCCAAAATGAACCACAGGCACAAAATTTGGGCCACGGGTCACTACGCACCTCAAAACTGAAAAGTGCTCCGAGCATGATGGATTTGTATGAATAAGAATGCACTAGGTATAACGGGGCACCAAAACCCAAAAGTCAGATTTTGGCATGAAAACTGCACCATTTGCCAAAAATGCACCACGGGGCACCAAAATTGAACCACTGGACACCACGGACCTCAAAAATGAAAAGTGCTCAAAGCATTAGGGGTTTTTTAGGGATAAGGATGCACCAGGGATCGCAGGGCACCAAAACCCAAAAGTCTTACTTTGGCACAAAAATTGCACCATTTGCTGAAAATGCACCACGGGTACCAAAATTTGACCAAGGGGAACCATGGACCTCAAAACTGAAAAGTGGTCGGAGCATGATGGTTTTTTATGCATAAAAATGCACCACGAATCACGGGACACAAAAACCCAAAAGTCTTATTTTTGCACGAAAATTGGATAATAGGCCGAAAATGCACCACGGGCACCAAAACTGAACCACGAGGCACCCCGGACCTCAAAACTGAAAAGTGCTTAGAACATTATGGTTTTTTAGGCATAAAAATGCACCACGGATCACGGGGCACAAAAACCCAAAAATCTTATTTTTGCACGAAATTGGGCCCTGTGCTAAATGCACCACGGGCAAAAAATTAGTCGCAGAGCTCCACAGACCTCAACACTAAACAGCACTCCGAGCATTATGGTTTTTTATGCATAAGGATGCACCAAGGATCACGGGGCACCAAAACCCAAAAGTCTTATTTTAGCACCATAATTGCACCATGTGCCGAAAATGCAGCACGGGCACCAAAATTGGACCACGGGGCACCACGGGAACCAAAATTGGTCCTCAGGGCACGACTGACCTCAAAACTGAAAAATGCTCTGAGAATTACGGTTTTTTATGCATAAGAATGCCCTTGGGATCACGGGGCAACAAAACCAAAAAGTCTTATTTTGGCACGAACATTGCACCATGGGCAAAAAATGCACCATAGGACACCAAAATTGGACCACTGGACGCCACGGACATAAAACCAGAGAAGTGCTACGAGCCTGATGCTTTTTTATGCATAAGAATGCACCAGGGATCACGGGGCACCAAAACCCAAAAGTCTTATTTTGGCACCATAATTGCACCATGTACCGAAAATGCACCACGAGCACCAAAATTGGACCACGGGGCACCACGAAAAAGTGCTCCGAGCATTACAGTTTTTTATGCATAAGAATTCCCCAGGGATCAAGGGGCACCAAAACCCAAAAGTCTTATTTTGGCACGAAAATTGGACCATGTGCCGAAAATGCACCACGGGCAACAAAATCGGACCACCGGGCACCACGGACCTTAAAACTGAAAAGTGCTCAGAGCCTTATGGTTTTTTATGCATAAGGATGCACCAGCGATCACGGGGCACCAAAATCCAAAACTCTTATTTTGGCATGAAAATTGCACCATGTGCCGAAAATGCACCATGGGGCACCATGGACCTCAAAACTGAAAAGTGGTCCAAGCATTACGGTTTTTTATGCATAAGAATGCCCCATGAATCATCGGGCACCAAAACCCAAAAGTCTTATTTTGGCACGAAAATTGGACCATGTGCCGAAAATGCACCACGGGCACCAAAATTGGACCAAGGGGCACCACGGACCTCAAAACTGAAATGTGCTCCCAGCATGATGGATTTTTGTGCATAAGGATGCACCATGGATCACGGGGCACCAAAACCAAAAAGTCTTATTTTGGAACGAAAATTACACCAAGTTCCCAAAATGAACCACATGCACCAAATTTGGGCCACGGGTCACTACACACCTCAAAACTGAAAAATGCTCCGAGCATGATGGATTTGTATGCATAAGAATGCACCAGGTATAACGGGGCACCAAAACCCAAAAGTCAGATTTTGGCATGAAAATTGCACCATTTGCCAAAAATGCACCACGGGGCACCAAAATTGAACCACTGGACACCACGGACCTCAAAAATGAAAAGTGCTCAAAGCATTAGGGTTTTTTTAGGGATAAGGATGCACCAGGGATCGCAAGGCACCAAAACCCAAAAGTCTTACTTTGGCACAAAAATTGCACCATTTGCTGATAATGCACCACGGGTACCAAAATTGGACCACGGGGAACCATGGACCTCAAAACTGAAAAGTGGTCGGAGCATGATGGTTTTTTATGCATAAAAATGCACCACGAATCACGGGACACAAAAACCCAAACGTCTTATTTTTGCACGAAAATTGCACAATAGGCCGAAAATGCACCACGGGCACCAAAACTGAACCACGAGGCACCCCGGACCTCAAAACTGAAAAGTGCTTAGAACATTATGGTTTTTTAGGCATAAAAATGCACCACGGATCACGGGGCATAAAAACCCAAAAATCTTATTTTTGCACGAAATTGGGCCCTGTGCTAAATGCACCACGGGCAAAAAATTAGTCGCAGAGTTCCACAGACCTCAACACTAAACAGCACTCCGAGCATTATGGTTTTTTATGCATAAGGATGCACCAAGGATCACGGGGCACCAAAACCCAAAAGTCTTATTTTAGCACCATAATTGCACCATGTGCCGAAAATGCAGCACGGGCACCAAAATTGGACCACGGGGCACCACGGGAACCAAAATTGGTCCTCAGGGCACCACTGACCTCAAAACTGAAAAATGCTCTGAAAATTACGGTTTTTTATGCATAAGAATACCCTTGGGATCACGGGGCAACAAAACCAAAAAGTCTTATTTTGGCACGAAAATTGCACCATGGGCCAAAAATGCACCATAGGACACCAAAATTGGACCACTGGACGCCACAGACATAAAACCAGAGAAGTGCTACGAGCATGATACTTTTTTATGCATAAGAATGCACCAGGGATCACGGGGCACCAAAACCCGAAAGTCTTATTTTGGCACCATAATTGCACCATGTACCGAAAATGCACCACGAGCACCAAAATTGGATCACGGGGCACCACGGGCTCCAAAATTGGACCACGGGGCACCACGAAAAAGTGCTCCGAGCATTACAGTTTTTTATGCATAAGAATTCCCCAGGGATCAAGGGGCACCAAAACCCAAAAGTCTTATTTTGGCACGAAAATTGGACCATGTGCCGAAAATGCACCACAGGCAACAAAATCGGACCACGGGGCACCACGGACCTTAAAACCGAAAAGTGCTCAGAGCCTTATGGTTTTTTATGCATAAGGATGCACCAGCGATCACAGGGCACCAAAATCCAAAACTCTTATTTTGGCATGAAAATTGCACCATGTGCCGAAAATGCACCATGGGGCACCATGGACCTCAAAACTGAAAAGTGCTCCAAGCATTACGGTTTTTTATGCATAAGAATGCACCATGAATCATGGGGCACCAAAACCCAAAAGTCTTATTTTGGCACGAAAATTGGACCATGTGCCGAAAATGCACCACGGGCACCAAAATTGGACCAAGGGGCACCACGGACCTCAAAACTGAAATGTGCTCCCAGCATGATGGATTTTTGTGCATAAGGATGCACCATGGATCACGGGGCACCAAAACCCAAAAGTCTTATTTTGGAACGAAAATTACACCAAGTTCCCAAAATGAACCACAGGCACCAAATTTGGGCCACGGGTCACTACACACCTCAAAACTAAAAAGTGCTCCGAGCATGATGGATTTGTATGCATAAGAATGCACCAGGTATAACGGGGCACCAAAACCCAAAAGTCAGATTTTGGCATGAAAATTGCACCACTGGACACCACGGACCTCAAAAATGAAAAGTGCTCAAAGCACTAGGTTTTTTTTAGGGATAAGGATGCACCAGGGATCGCAGGGCACCAAAACCCAAAAGTCTTACTTTGGCACAAAAATTGCACCATTTGCTGAAAATGCACCACGGGTACAAAAATTGGACCACGGGGAACCATGGACTTCAAAACTGAAAAGTGGTCGGAGCATGATGGTTTTTTATGCATAAAAATGCACCACGGATCACGGGGCACAAAAACTCAAAAATCTTATTTTTGCACGAAAATTGCATAATAGGCCGAAAATGCACCACGGGTACCAAAATTGAACCACGGGGTACCACGTACCTCAAAATTGAAAAGTGCTTAGAGAATTATGGTTTTTTATGCATTAGGATGCACCAAGGATCACAGGGCACCAAAGTCCAAAAGTTTTATTTTGGAATGAAAATTGCACCACGGGCACCAAAATTGGACCACGGGGCACCACGAACCTCAAAATTGAAAAGTGCTTCGAGCATGATGGATTTTATGCATAAGAATACACTAGGGATAACAGGGCCCTAAAAACTAATAGTCTTATTTTGGCATGAAAATTGCACCTTGTGCCGAAAATGCCCCTCGGGCACCAAATTTGGACCACGGGGCACCACACACCTCAAAACTGAAAAGTGCTATGAGCATTATGGTTTTTTATGCATAAGAATGTCCCAGGGATCACGGGGCACCAAAACCCAAAATTCTTATGTTGGCACGAAAATTGGACCATGAGCCGAAAATGCAGCACAGGCACCAAAATTGGACCACGGGGCAACACGAACCTCAAAACTGAAGAGTGCTCCAAGCATTATGGTTTTTTATCTGTGAGAATGCCCCATGGATCAAGGGGCACCAAAACCCAAATGTATTATTTTGGCATGAAAATTGCACCATGGGCCAAAAATCCACCACGGAGCACCAAAATTGGACCACTGGACACCACAGACCTCTGAACTGAAAAGTGCTCCGAGCATTATGCTTTTTTTATACATAAGGGTGCACCAAGGATCATAGGGAACCAAAACCCAAAAGTCTTATTTTGGCACGATAATTGCACCATGTGCCGAAAATGCACCAGGGGCACCAAAATTGGACCACGGGACACCACAAACCTCAAAACTGAGAAGTGCTCCAAGCATTATGGTTTTTTATGCATAAGAATGCACCAGAGATCACGGGGCACCAAAACCCAAAAGTCTTATTTTGGCATGAAAATTGCATAATGTGCCGAAAATGCACCATGGGCACCAAAAATGGACCACGGGGCACCATGGACCTCAAAACTGAAACCTGCTCTGACCGTTATGGATTTTTATAAATATGAATGCAGCAGGGATCACAGGGCACCAAAGCCCAAAAACACACCACAGGGCACCAAAATTGGAACGCTGGACACCACGGACCTCAAAACTAAGAAGTGCTCCGAGCATTATGGTTTTTTATGCATCAGGATGCACCAAGGATCACAGGGCGCCAAAACCCAAAAGTCTTACTTTGGCACAAAAATTGCACCATTTGCTGAAAATGCACCACGGGCACGAAAATTGAACCACGGGGCACCATGGAACTCAAAACTGACAAGTGCTCAGAGCATTGTGGTTTTTTATGCATAAAAATCCACCACGGATCAAGGGGCACAAAAACCCAAAAGTCTTATTTTTGCACGAAAATTGCACAATGGGCCGAAAATGCACCACGGGCACCAAAATTGAACCACGGGGAACCACAAACATCAAAATTGAAAAGTTCTCTGAGCATTATGTTTTCTTATGCATAAGAATGCCCCAGGGATCACGGGGCACCAAAACCAAAAAGTCTTATTTTGGCATGAAAATTGCACCATGGGCCAAAAATGCACCACGAGGCACCAAAATTGGACCACTGAACACCACGGACCTCAAAAATGAACAGTTCTCAGAGCATTAGGGTGTTTTAGGGATAAGGATGCACCAGGGATCACGGGGCACCAAAATCCAAAAGTCTTATTTTGGCGCGAAAATTGCACCATTTGCCGAAAATGCACCACGGGCACCAAAATTGGACCATGGGGCACCATGGACCTTAAAACTTAAAAGTGCTATGAGCATTATGTTTTTTTATGCATTAGAATGCCCCAGGGATCACGGGGCACCAAAACCCAAAATTCTTATTGTGGTACGAAAATTGCACCATAGACCAAAAAAGCACCACATAGCACCAAAATTGGACCACTGGATACCACAGACCTCAAAATTGAAAAGTGCTCCAAGCATTATGGTTTTATGCACAAGAATGCACCAGGGATCATGGGGCACCCAAACCCAAAACTCTTATTTTGGCACGAAAATCGGACCATTTGCCGAAAATGCACGACGGGCACCAAAATTGGACCACGAGGCACCACGGACCTCAAAACTGAAAAGTGGTCAGAGCATTATGGTTTTTTATGCATAAAGATGCACCAGGGAACACGGGGCACCAAAACCCAAAAGTCTTATTTTGGCATGAAAATTGCCTCATGTCCCGAAAATGTACGACGGGCATGAAAATTGGACCACGGAGAACCATGTACCTCAAAACTGAAAAGTGCTCCGAGCATTATGGTTTTTTATGCATAAGAATGAACCAGGGTTCACGGGGCACCAAAACCCAAAAGTATTATTTTGGCACGAAAATTGGACCATATGCCGAAAATGCAGCACAGGCCCCAAAATTGGACCACGGGACACCACGGACCTCAAAACTGAAAAGTGCTCTGAGCATAATGGTTTTTTATGCATAAGAATGCACCACGGATCACGGGGAACCAAAACCCAAAAGTCTTATTTTGGCACGAAAATTACACCATGTGCCGAAAATGCACCACGGGCAGCAAATTTGGACCACGGAGCTCTACGTACCTCAAAATCGAAAAGTGCTCCAAGCAAGATGGTTTTTTATGCATAAGAATGAACAGGGGATAACGGGGCACCAAAATCGAAAAGTCAGATTTTGGCACGAAACTTGCACCATTTGCCAATAATGCACCACGGGCACAAAAAATGGACCACTGGACACCACGGACCTCAAAACCTAAAAGTGATCCGAGCATGATGGTTTTTTATGCATAAGAATGCACTAGGGATAACGGGGCACCATAAACCAAAAGTCTTATTTTGTCACGAAAATTAAACCATGTGGCGAAAAATGCACCACGAGCATCAAAATTGGACTACGGGGCACCACGGACCTCAAAACTGAAAAGTGCTCTGAGCAATATGTTTTTCTATGCATAAGAATGCTCCAGGGATCATGGGGCACCAAAACCCAAAAGTGTTATTTTGGCACGAAAATTAAAGCCATGTGCCAAAAATGCACCACAGGCACCAAAATTGGACCACGGGGCACCACGGAATTCAAAACTGAAAAGTGCTCTGAGCATTATGGTTTTTTTATGTATAAGAATGCACCAAGGATTACGGGGCACCAAAAGCCAAAAGTCTTATTTTTGCACTAAAATTGGACCATGTGCCGAAAATGCACCACGGGCACCAAAAATGGCCCATGGGGCACCACGAACCTCAAAACTGAAAAGTGCTCCGAGCATTATGGTATTTTATGCATAAGAATGCTCCAGGGATCAACGGGCACCAAAATCCAGAAGTCTTATTTTGGCACAAAAATTGGACCATGTGCCGAAAATCGACCACGGGCACCAAAAATGGACCACGGGGTACCACGGACCTCAAAACTGAAAAGTGCTCCGAGCTTTATGGTATTTTATGCATAAGAATGCTCCAGTTATCAATAAGCACCGAAACCCAAAAGTATTATTTTGGCACAAAAATTTGACAATATGTCGAAAATGTACCACAGGCACCAAAATTGGACCACGGGACCCGCGGACCTCAAAACTGAAAAGTGCTCCGAGCATAATGGTTTTTTATGCATAAGAATGCACCACGGATCACAGGGAACAAAAACCCAAAAGTCTTATTTTGGCACGAAAATTAAAGCCATGTGCCGAAAATGCACCACAGGCATCAAAACTGGACCACAGGGCACTACGTACCTCAAAACCGAAAAGTGATCCGAGCAAGATGGTTTTTTATGCATAAGAATGAACCAGGGATAACGGGGCACCAAAACCCAAAAGTCAGATTTTGGCACGAAAATTGCACCATTTGCCAAAAATAAACCATGGGGTTCGAAAATTGGACCACTGGACACCACGGACCTCAAAACCTAAAAGTGAACCGAGCATGATGGTTTTTTATGCATAAGAATGCACTAGGGATAACGGGGCACCAAAATCCAAAAGTATTATTTTGGCACGAAAATTAAACCATGTGCCGAAAAATGCACCATGAGCATCAAAATTGGACCATGAGGCACCACGGACCTCAAAATTGAAAAGTGCTCTGAGCATTATGGTTTTTTATGCATAAGAATGCACCAGGGATCACGAGGCACCAAAACCCAAAAGTGTTATTTTGGCACGAAAATCAAAGCCATGTGCCAAAAATTCACCACAGGCACCATAATTGGACCACGGGGCACCACGGACCTCAAAACTGAAAACTGTTGCGAGCATGATGGTTTTTTATTCATAAGAATGCACCAGGGATAACGAGGCATGAAAACCCAAAAGTTTGATTTTGGCATGAAAATTGCACCATGTGCCAAAAATGCACCAATGGGCACCAAAATTGGACCACTGGACACCACGGACCTCAAAACCTAAAAGTGATCCGAGCATGATGGTTTTTTATGCATAAGAATGCACTAGGGATAACGAGGCACCAAAAGCCAAAAGTGTTATTTTGGCACGAAAAATAAACCATGTGGCAAAAAATGCACCACGAGCATCAAAATTGGACCACGGGGCTCCACGGACCTCAAAATTGAAAAGTGCTCTGAGCATTATGATTTTTTATGCATAAGAATGCACCAGCGATCACGGGGCACCAAAACCCAAAAGTGTTATTTTGGCACGAAAATTAAAGCCATGTGCCAAAAATGCACCACCGGCACAAAAATTGGACCACGGGGCACCACGGACCTCAAAACTGAAAAGTGCTTCGAGCATTATGGGGTTTTATGCATAAGAATGCACCAGGGATCACGGGGCACCAAAACCCAAAAGTCTTATGTTGGCACGAAAGTTGCACCGTGCGCCGAAAATGCACCACGAGCACCATAATTGGACCACGGGGCACCACCGACCTCAAAACTGAAAAGTTTTTTGCGGGCGTGATGGCTTTTTATTCATAAGAATGCACCAGGGATAACAAGGCATGAAAACCCAAAAGTCTAATTTTGGCATGAAAATTGAACCATGTGCCAATAATGCACCAATGGGCACCAAAATTGGACCACTAGACACCACGAACCTCAAAACCTAAAAGTGATCTGAGCATGATGGTTTTTTAAGCATAAGAATGCACTAGGGATATCGGGGCACCAAAAACCAAAAGTCTTATATTGGCACAAAAATTAAACCATGTGGCGAAAATGCACCACGAGCATCAAAATTAGACCACGGGGCACCACGGACCTCAAAACTGAAAAGTGCTCTGAGCATTTTGGTTTTTTATGCATAAGAATGCACTAGGGATCACGGGGCACGAAAACCCAAAAGTCTTATTTTCGCACGAAAATTGAACAACGGGCCGAAAATGCACCATAGACACCAAAAATGGGCCATGGGGCACCTCGGACCTCAAAACTGAAAAGTACTTCGAGCATTATGGTTTTTTATGCATAAGAACGCACCAGGAATCCCAGGGCACCAAATCCCAAAAGTCTTATTTTCGCACGAAAATTGCACCAATGGCCGAAAATGCAGCACCGGCACCAAAATTGGACCACGGGGCACCACGGACCTCAATACTTAAATGTGCTCCAAGAATTATGGTTTTTTATGCATAAGAATGCACCAGGGATCACGGGGCACCAAAACCCAAAAGTCTTACTTTCGCACATAAATTTAACAAAGGGCCGAAAATGCACCACGGGCACCAAAATTAGACCACGGGGCACCTCGGACCTCAAAATTGAAGAGTGCTATGAGAATTATGGTTTTTAATGCATAAGAATGCTCCAGGGATCACAGGGCACCAAAACCCAAAAGTCTTATTTTCGCACGAAAATTGCACAAATGGCCGAAAATGCATTACCGAAACCAAAATTTGACCACGGGGCACCATAGACCGCAAAACTGAAAAGTGTTCTGAGCATTATGGTTTTTTATGCATAAGAATGCACCAAGGATCACGGGGCACCAAAACCCTAAAGTCTTATTTTCGCATGAAAATTTCACAAATGGCCGAAAATCCACCACGGGGCACCACGGACCTCAAAACTAAAAAGTGCTCCAAGCATTATGATTTTTTATGCATAAAAATGCACCAGGGATCACGGGCACCAAAACCTAAAAAGTCTTATTTTCGCACGAAAATTGCACAAATGGCCGAAAATGCATTACCGGTACCAAAATTGGACCACGGGGCACCATAGACCTCAAAACTGAAAAGTGTTCCAAGCGTTATGGTTTTTTGTATATAAGAACGCACCAAAGATCATGCGGCACCAAAACCCAAAAGTCTTATTTTCTCACGAATATTGAACAAAGGGCCGAAAATGCACCACTTGCACCTAAATTGGACCACGGGGCACCAATGTCCTCAAAACGGAAAACTGTTCCGAGCATTGTGGTTTTTTATGCATAAGAATGCACAAGGGATCGCATGGCACCCAAAACCAAAAGTCTTGTTTTTGCACGAAAATTACACAATGCGTCGAAAATGCAACACGGACACCGAAATTGGACCACGGGGCACCTCTGACCTCAAAACTTAAAAGTTCTCCGATCATTATGATTTTTTATGCATAAGAAAGCACCAGGGATGACTGGGCACCAAAACCCAAAAGACTTATTTTCGCATGAAAATTTCACAAATGGCCGAAAATGCACCACCGGCACCTAAATTGGACCGCGGGACACCACGGACCTCAAAATTGAAAAGTGCTCCAAGCATTATGGTTTTTTCTGCATAAAAATGCACCAGGGATCACGAGGCACCAGAACCCAAAAGTCTACTTTCGCACGAAAATTGCACAAATGGCCGAAAATGCATTACCGGCACCAAAATTGGACCACGGGGCACCATAGACCTCAAAACTGAAAAGTGTTCTGAGCATTATGGTTTTTTATGCATAAGAATGCACCAAGGACCACAGGGCACCAAAACCCAAAATCTTATTTTCGCACGAAAATTGAACGAAGGGCCGAAAATGCACCACAGGCACCAAAATTGGACCACGGGGCACCAGGAACCTCAAAACTGAAAAGACTTCCGAGCATTATGGTTTGTTATGCATAAGAGTGCACCAAGGACCATGGGGCACCAAAACCCAAATGTCTTATTTTCGCCCAAATATTTCACAAATGGCCGAAAATGCACCACCAGCACCAGAATTGAAGCACGGGGCACCAGGAACCTCAAAACTGAAAAGACTTCTGAGCATTATGGTTTTTTATGCATAAGAATGCACCACGGATCTCGGGGCACCAAAACCCAAAAGTCTTATTTTTGCACGAATATTTCACAAATGGCTGAAAATGCACCACCGGCACCAAAATTGGACCACGGGGTACCACGGACCTCAAAACTGAAAAGTGCTCCAAGCATTATGGTGTTTTATGCATAACAATGCACCAGGGATCACGGGGCACCAAAACCCAAAAATCTCATATTCGCAGGAAAATTGCACAAATGGCCGAAAATGCACCACCAACACCAAAATTGGACAACGGGGCACCAGGAACCTCAAAACTAAAAAGACTTCCGAGCATTATGGTTTTTTATGCATAAGAATGCACCACGGATCTCGGGGCACCAAAACCCAAAAATCTTATTTTCGCACGAATATTTCACAAATGGCTGAAAATGCACCACCGGAACCAAAATTGGACCACAGGGCACCACGAACCTCAAAACTGAAAAGTGCTCCAAGCATTATGGTTTTTTATGCATAAGAATGCACCAGGGATCACAGGGCACCAAAACCCAAAAATCTTTTTTTCGCAGGAAAATTGCACAAATGGCCGAAAATGCACCACCAGCACCAAAATTGGACAACGGGGCACCAGGAACCTCAAAACTGAAAAGACTTCCGAGCATCATGGTTTTTTATGCATAAGAATGCACCAGGGATCGCAGGGCACCAAAACCCAAAAGTCTTATTTTCGCACGAAAATTGCACAATGGGCCGAAAATGTAACACGGGCACCAAAATTGGACCACGGGTCACCTCGGACCTTAAAACTTAAAAGTTCTCTGAGCATTATGATTTTTTATGCATAATAATGCACCAGGGATGATGGGGCACCAAAACCCAAAAGTCTTATTTTCGCACGAAAATTTCACAAATGACCGAAAAAGCACCACCGGCACCTAAATTGGACCACGGGACACCACGGACCCCAAAACTAAAAAGTGCTCCAAGCATTATGGTTTTTTATGCATAAAAAAGGGCCAGGGATCACGGGGCACCGAAACCCAAAAGTCTTATTTTCGCACGGAAATTTCACAACTGGCCGAAAATGCACCACCAGCACCAAAATTGGGCCACGGGGCACCACGGACCTCAAAACTGAAAAGTGCTCCAAGCATTATGGTTTTTTATGCATAAGAATGCACCAGGGATCACGGGGCACCAAAACCCAAAAGTCTTACATTCGCACGAAAATTTCACAATACGCCGAAAATGCAACACGGGCACCAAAATTGGACCACGGGGCACCTCGGTCCTCAAAACTTGAAAGTGCTTTGATTATTATGGGTTTTTATGTATGAGAATGAACCAGGGATCACGGGGCACGAAAACCCAAAAGTCTTATTTTCGCAAGAAAATTGCAGAAATGGCCGAATTTGCACCCCCGGCACCAAAATTGGACCACGGGCCACCTCGGACCTCAAAACATAAAAGTTCTTCGAGCATTTTGGTTTTTTATGCATACGAAAGCACCAGGGATCACAGGGCGCCAAAACCCAAAAGTTTTATTTTCACTCGATAATTTTACAAATGGCCGAAAATGCACCACCGGCACCAAAATTGACCACGGGGCACCATGGACCTCAAAACTGAAAAGTGCTCCGAGCATTATGGTTTTTTATGCATAAGAATGAACCAGGGGTCATGCGGCACCAAAACCCAAAAGTCTTATTTTCTTATGAAAACTGCACAATTGGCCCAAAGTGCAAAAATAAGACTTTTGGGTTTTTGTGCCCCTGTGATCCCTGGTGCATTCTTATGCATAAAACACCATAATGCTCATAGCACTTTTCAATTTTGAGGTCCGTGGGCCCCCGTGGTGCATTTTCGGCCCATTCTGCAATTTTCGTGCGAAAATAAGACTTTTGGGATTTGGTGCCCCGTGATCCCTACTGCATTCTTATGCATAAAAACCCATAATGCTCGGAGCACTTTTCAGTTTTGATGTCCGTGGTGCCCCGTGGTCAAATTTTGGTTCCCATGGTGCATTTTCGTAACATGGTGCAATTTTTGTGCCAAAATAAGACTTTTGGGTTTTGGTGCCCTGTGATTCCTGGTGCATTCTTATGCATGAAAACCATGATGCTCAGAGCAATTTTAAGTTTTGAGGTCTGTGGTGCCCCGTGGTCCCAAAATAAGACTATTTGGTGTTGGTACACTGTGATGCCTGGAGTATTCTTATGCATAAAAAACAATAGTGCTCAAAGCACTTTTCAGTTTTGAGCTCCGTGGTGCCCCGTGGTCCAATTTTGATGCCTGAAGTGCATTTTCAGCCCATTGTGCAATTTTTGTGCGAAAATAAGACTTTTGAGTTTTTGTGCCCCATAATCCCTGGTGCATTGTTATGCATAAAAAATCATAATGCTCGGAGCACTTTTCAGTTTTGAGGTCCGTGGTGCCCCGTGGTCCAATTTTGGTGCCCGTTGTGCATTTTCTGCCCATTGTGCAATTTTTGTGCGAAAAAAAGACTTTTGAGTTTTGGTGCCCCATAATCCCTAGTGCATTCTTATGCATAAAAAACCATAATGTTCAGAGCGCTTTTCAATTTTGAGGTCCGTGGTGCCCCGTGGTCCAATTTTGGTGCCCGTGGTGGATTTTCGGCACATGGACCAATTTTCGTGCCAACATAAGAATTTTGGGTTTTGGTGGAACGTGATCCCTGATGCATTCTTATGCATAAAACACCATAATTCTTGGAGCACTTTTCAGTTTTGAGGTCCATGGTTCCCCGTGGTCCATTTTTTGTGTCCGTGGTGCATTTTCGACCCATTATGCAATTTTCATGTGAAAATAAGATTGTTTGGGTTTTGGTGCCCCGTGATCCCTGGTGCATTCTTATCCATAAAAAATCATAATGCTCTGAGCACTTTTCAGTTTTGAGGTCCGTGGTGCCCCGTGGTCGAATTTTGGTGCCCATTGGTGCATTTTTGGCCCATGGTGCAATTTTTGTGCCAAATTAAAACTTTTGGGTTTTGGTGCCCCATGATCCCTGGGGCATTCTTTTGCATAAAAACCCATAATGCTGTTAGCACTTTTCAGCTTTGAGGTCCGTGGTCCCTTGTGGTCCAATTTTGGTGCCCGTGGTGGATTCTGGGCAGGTGGTCCAATTTTCGTGCAAAAATAAGACTTTTGGGTTTTGGTGCCACGTGATCCCTAGTGCATTATTATGCATAAAAAACCATAAGGCTTGGAGCACTACTTAGTTTTTAGGTCCATGGTACCTCGTGGTCCAATTTTGGTGCCCATTGGTGCATTTTTGACCTATGGTGCAAGTTTCGTCCCAAAATAAGACTTTTGTGTTTTGGTGCCCTGTGATCCCTGGTACATTTTTATGCATAAAAAACTATCATGCTTGGAGCACTTTTAAGTTTTGAGGTCCGTGGTTCCCCGTTGTCCAATTTTGGTGCATGTGGTGCATTTTTGGCACATGGTGCAATTTCTGTGCGAAAATAAGACTTTTGGGTTTTGGTGCCCCATGATCCCTTGTGCATTCTTATGCATAAAAAACCATAATGCTTGGAGCACTTTTCAGTTTTGAGGTCCATGGTGCCCCGTGGTCCAACTTTAGTGCCCATTGGTGCATTTTCAGCCCATGGTGCAATTTTTGTCCTAAAATAAGACTTTTGGGTTTTGGTGCCCTATGACCCTTGGTGGATCCTTATGCATAAAAAATCATAATGCTCTAAGCACCTTTCAATTTTGAGGTCTGTGGTGCCCCGTGGTCCAATTTTGGTGCCCGTAGTGCATATTCGACCCAATGTGCAATTTTTGTGCGAAAATAAGAATTTTGGGTTTTGGTGCCCCGTAATCCCTAGTGCATTCTTATGCATAAAAACCCATGATGCTCAGAGCACTTTTTAGTTTTGAGGTCCGTGGTGCCCCGTGGTCCAATTTTGCTGGCCGTGGTGCATTTTCGGACCATTGTGCAATTTTCGTGCGAAAATAAGACTTTCGGGTTTGGGAGCCGCGTGATCCCTGGTGCATTCATATGCATAAAAACCCATAATGCTCTAAGAACTTTGCAATTTTGAGGTCCATGGTGCCCCGTGGCCCAATTTTGGTGATCGTGGTTCATTTCCGGGTCATGGTGCAATTTTCGTTCCCAAATAATACTTTTGGGTTTTGGTGCCTCGTAATCCCTGGTGCTTTGTTATGCATAAAAAACCATAATGCTCAGAGCACTTTTCAGTTTTGAGGTCAGTGGTGCCCCGTGGTCCAATTTTGGTACGCGTGGTGCATTTTCGGCCAATTGTGCAATTTTTGTGGGAAAATAAGACTTTTGGATTTTGGTGTCTTGTGATCCCTGGTGCATTCTTATGCATAAAAATGCATAATGCCTGGAGCACTTTTCAGTTTTGAGGTCTGTTGTGCCCCGTGGTCCAATTTTCGTGCCCATGGTGCATTGGTGCCCCATGGTCCAGTTTTGAGGTCTGTTGTGCCCCATGGTGCAATTTTCGTGCGAAAATAAGACTTTTTCTGCCCTATGATCCTTGGTGCATCCTTATGCATAAAAAACCATAATGCTCGGATCACTTTTCAATTTTGAGGTCCGTGGTGCCGTGATCCAATTGTGATGCCCATTGGTGCATTTTCTGCCCAAGGTGCAATTTTCGTCCCAAACTAAGACATTTTGGTGTTGGTGTCTTGTGATCCTTGGGGCATTCTTATACATAAAAAACCATAATTCTAGGAGCACTTTTTCAGTTTTGAGCTCCGTGGTGCCCCGTGGTCCAATTTTAGTCCCCGTAGTGCATTTTCGACCCATTGTGCAATTTTTGTACGAAAATAAGACTTTTGGGTTTTGGTGCCCCATAATCGCTGGTGTATTCTTATGCATAAAAAACTTTAATGCTCAGAGCACTCTTCATTTTTGAGGTCCGTGGTGCCCCATGGTCCAATTTTGGTGCCTATGGTACATTTTCGGCCCATTGTGCAATTTTCGTGCGAAAATAAGACTTTTGGGTAGTGGTGCCCTGTGATCCTTGATGCATTCTAATGAATAAAAACCCATAGTGCTTGGAGCACTTTTCAGTTTTGAAGTCCGTGGTGCCCCGTGGTCCAATTTGCGTGCCCATGGTGCATTTTCGTCACATGGTGCAACTTTCGTGCCAAAATAAGACTTTTGGGTGTTGGTGCCTTGTGATCCTTGGTGCATCCTTATGCAGAAAAAACCATAATGCTCACACTACTTTTCAGTTTTGAGATCCATGGTGCCCCGTCGTCCAATTTTGAAGCCCATTTGTGCATTTTCGGTCCATGGTGGATTTTTCCTCCCAAAATAAGACTTTTGGGTGTTGGTGCCCTGTCATCCCTGGGGCATTCTTATGCATAAAAAACCATAATGGTCAGAGTACTTTTCAGTTTTGAGGTATGTGGCGCCCCGTGGTCCAATTTTGATGCCCATTGGTGCATTTTCTGCCCATGGTGCAATTTTCGTCCCAAACTAAGACTTTTGGGTGTTGGTGCCCTGTGATCCCTAGGGCATTCTTATACATAAAAAACCATAACGCTAGGATCACTTTTCAGTTTTGAGCTCTGTGGTGCCCCGTGGTTCAATTTTGGTGCTCGTGGTGCATTTTCGTCCCATTGTGCAATTTTTGTGTGAAAATATGACTTTTGGGTTTTGGTGCCCAGTGATCCCTGCTGCATTCTTATGCATAGAAAACCATAATGCTTGGAACGCTTTTCAGTTTTGAGGTCTGTGGTGTCCCGTGGTCCAATTTTGGTGCCGGTGGTGCATTTTCTGCCAGTTGTGAAAGTTTCATGCGAAAATAAGACTTTTGGGTTTTGGAACCCCATGTTGACTGGTGCATTCTTATGCATAAAAAACCATAATGCTTGGAGGACTTTTCAGTTTTGAGGTCCACGGTGCCCCGTGGCCCAATTTTGGTGCCGAGGGTGCATCTTCGGTCATATGTGCAATTTTTGTGCGAAAAAAAGACTTTTGGATTTTGGTGCCCCGTGATCTCCGGTGCTTTCTTATGCATAAAAAACCATAATGCTCGAATCACTTTTCAGTTTTGAGGTTCGAGGTGCCCCGTGGTCCAATTTTTGTGCCCGTGGTGCATTTTCGGCCCATTGCGCAATTTTCGTGCGAAAATAAGACTTTTGGGTTTTGGTGCCCCGTGATCCCTGGTGCATTCTTATTCATAAAAAACCATAATTCATGGAACACTTTTCGGTTTTGAGGTCCATGGTGCCCCGTGGTCCAATTTTGGTGCCGAGGGTGCATCTTCGGCCATTTATGCAATTTTCGTGCGAAAATTAGACTTTTGGGTTATGGTTCCCCCTGATCCCTGGTGCATTCTTATGCATAAAAGGCCATAATCCTTGGAACACTATTCAGTTTTGAGGTTCGTGGTGCCCGTGGTCCAATTTTGGTGCTCGTGGTGCATTTTCGGCCCATTGTGCAATTTTCTTGCGAAAATAAGACTTTTGGGTTTTGTTGCCCCATGATTCCTGGTGCATTCTTATGCATAAAAAACCATAATTCTTGGAGAACTTTTAAGTTTTGAGGTCCGTGGTGCCCCGTGATCCAATTTTGGTGTCGGAGGTGCATTTTCTACCATTTGTGAAATTTTCATGCGAAAATAAGACTTTTGGGTTTTGGTGCCCCGTGATCCCTGGTTCATTCTCATGCATTAAAAACCATAATGCTTGAAGAACTTTTAAGTTTTGAGGTCCAAGATGCCCCGTGGTCCAATTTTGGTGCTCGTGGTTCATTTTCGGCCCATTGTGCAATTTTCGTGCGAAAATAAGACCTATGGGTTTCGGTGCCCCGTGATCCCTGGTGCATTCTTATGCATAAAAAACCATAATCCTTGGAACACTATTCAGTTTTGAGGTTCGTGATGCCCGTGGTCCAATTTTTGTGCGTGTCGTGCATTTTAGGCCGCTTGTGCAATTTTCGTACGAAAAAAAGACTTTTGGGTTTTGGTGCCCCGTGATCCCTGGTGCATTCTTATGCGTAAAAAACCATAATACTTGTAGCACTTTTCAGTTTTGAGGTCTGTGGTGCCCCGTGGTCCAATTTTGGTGCCGGAGGTGGATTTTCGGCCATTTGTGAAATTTTCATGCAAAAATAAGACTTTTGGGTTTTGGTGCCCTCTGATCCCTGGTTCATTTTTATGCATAAAAAACCATAATGCTCGAAGAACTGTTAACTTTTGAGGTCCGAGATGCCCTGTGGTCCAATTTTGGTGCTTGTGGTGCATTTTCAGCCCATTGTGAAATTTTCGTGCGAAAATAAGACCTATGGGTTTCAGTGCCCCGTGATCCCTGGTGCATTCTTATGCATAAAAAACCATAATCCTCATAACACTATTCAGTTTTGAGGTTCGTGGTGTCACGTGTTCCAATTTTGGTGCCTATATTGCATTTTCGGCTATTTGTGCAATTTTCTTGCGAAAATAAGACTTTTGGGTTTTGGTGCCCCGTGATCCCTGGTCCATTCTTATGCATAAAAAACCATCATACTTTGAGCACTTTTCAGTTTTGAGGTCCGAGGTGCCCCGTGGTCCAATTTTGGTGCCGGTGGTGCATTTTCGAACGAAAATAAGACTTTTGGGGTTTGGGCTACCGTGATCCCTGGTGCATTCTTATGCGTAAAAAACCAAAATTCTCGGAACACTTTTAAGTATTGAAGTCCAAGGTGCCCCATGGTCCAATTTTTGTGCCCGTGGTGTATTTTGGGGCCATTGTGCAATTTTCGTGCTAAAATAAGACTTTTAGGTCTTGGTGCCCCGTGATCCCTGGTGCATTCTTATGCATAAAAAACCATAATGCTTTAAGCACTTTTCAGTTTTGAGGTTCGTGGTGCCCCGTGGTCCAATTTTGGTGCCGGTGGTGCATTTTCGGCCCATTGTGCAATTTTTGTGCGAAAATAAGACTTTTGGGTTTTGGTTCCCCGTGATTCGTGGTGCATTCTTATGCATTAAAAACCATAATGCTTAGAACACTTTTAAGTATTGAGGTCCGAGGTGCCCCAAGGTCCAATTTTGGTGCCCGTGGTGCATTTTCGACCCATTGTGCAATTTTCTTGCGAAAATAAGACTTTTGGGTTTTGTTACCCCGTGATCCTTGGTGCATTCTTATGCATAAAAAATCATAATGCTCATAGCACTTTTCAGTTTTGAGGTCTGAGGTGCCTCGTGGTCCACTTTTGGTGCCCGTTGTGCATTTTCGGCCCATTGTGCAAATTTCGTGCAAAAATAAGGCTTTTGGGTTTTGGTGCCCTGTGATCCATGGTGCATTCTTATGCATAAATAACCATAATGCTCAGAACACTTTTCACTTTTGAGGTTCATCGTGCCCCGTGGTCCAATTTTGGTGTCGGTGGTGCATTTTCGTGCGAAAATAAGACTTTTGGGTTTTCGTACCCCTTGATTCCTGGTGCATTCTTATGCATAAAAACCCTTAATGCTCGGAACACTTTTCAGTTTTGAGGCCTATGGAGCCCCGTGGTCCAATTTCGGCCATTTGTGCAATTTTCGTGCGAAAATAAGACTTTCGGGTTTTGGTGCCCCGTGATCCCTGGAGAATTCTTATGCGTAAAAAACCATAATGCTTGGACCACTTTTAAGTATTGAAGTCCGAGGTGCCCCGTGGTCCAATTTTGGTGCCCGGGGTGCATTTTCGGCCCATTGTGCAATTTTCGTGCGAAAATAAGACTTTTGGGTTTTGGTGCCCCGTGATCCATGGTGAATTCTTATGCATAAAAAACCATAATGCTCGGAACACTTTTCAGTTTTGATGTTCGTCGTGCCCCGTGGTCCAATTTTGGTGTCGGTGGTGCATTTTTGGACATTTGTGCAATTTTCGTGCGAAAATAAGACTTTTGGGTTTTGGTGCCCCATGATCCTTGGTACATTGTTATGCATAAAAACCATAATGCTTGAAGCACTTTTCAGTTTTGAGGTCCCAGGTGCCCCATGGTCCAATTTTGGTGCCCGGGGTGCATTTTCGGCCCATTTGGCAATTTTCGTGCAAAAATAAAACTTTTGGGTTTTGGTGCCACGTGATCCCTGGTGCATTCTTATGCATAAAAAACCATAATGCTCGGAAAACGTTTCATTTTTTATGTTCGTCATGCCCCGTGGTCCAATTTTGGTGCTGGTGGTGCATTTTTCGGCCATTTGTGCAATTTTCGTGCGAAAATAACACGTTTGGGTTTTGGTGCCCCGTGATCAATGGTGCATTCTTTTCCATAAAAAACCATAGTGCTCAGAGAACTTTTAAATTTTGAGGTCCGAGGTGCCCCGTGCTCCAATTTTGGTGCCGGTAATGCATTTTCGGCCATTTGTGCAATTTTCCTACGAAAATAAGACTTTTGGGTTTTGATGCCCCGTGTACCCTGGTGCATTCTTATGCATAAAAAACCATAATGCTTGGAGCACTTTTAAGCTTTGGGGTCCGATGTTCCCCCTGGTCCAATTTTGGTGCTCGTGATCCATTTTCGGCCCATTGTGCAATTTTTGTGCGAAAATAAGCCTTTTGGAATTTGGTGCCCCGTGATCCCTGGTGCATTCTTGTGCATAAAAAACCATAATGTTCGGAGCAGTTTTCAGTTTTAAGGTCCGAGGTGCCCCGTGGTCCAATTTTGGTTCCCGTTGTGAATTTTCGGCGCATTGGGCAATTTTCGTGTGAAAATATGACTTTTGGATTTTGGGGCCCCGTGATCCCTGATGCATTCGTATGGATAAAAAACCATAATGCTTGGAACAGTTTTCAGTTTTGAGGTTCGTGATGCCCCATGTTCCAATTTTGGTGTCGATGGTGCATTTACGGCCATTTGTGCAATTTTCATGCGAAAATAAGACTTTTGGATTTTGGTGCCCCATGATCCCTGGTGCATTCTTATGCATAAAAAATCATAATACTTGGAGCACTTTTCAGTTTTGAGGTCCATGGTGCCTCGTGGTCCAATTTTGGTGCCGGTAGTGCATTTTCGGCCCATTTGGCAATTTTCGTGCGAAAATAAAACTTTTGGGTTTTGGTGCCACGTGATCCCTGGTGAATTCTTATGCATAAAAAACCATAATGCTCAGAAAACTTTTCAGTTTTGATGTTCGTCGTGCCCCGTGGTCCAATTTTGGTGCTGGTGGTGCATTTTTCGGCCATTTGTGCAATTTTCGTCCGAAAATAACACGTTTGGGTTTTGGTGCCCCGTGATCAATGGTGCATTCTTTTGCATAAAAAACCATAGTGCTCAAAGAACTTTTAAATTTTGAGGTTCGAGGTGCCCCGTGCTCCAATTTTGGTGTCGGTAATGCATTTTCGGCCATTTGTGCAATTTTCCTACGAAAATAAGACTTTTGGGTTTTGATGCCCCGTGTACCCTGGTGCATTCTTAAGCATAAAAAACCATAATGCTTGGAGCACTTTCTAGTTTTAAGGTCCGAGGTGCCCCGTGGTCCAATTTTGGTGCCCGTGGTGCATTTTCGGCCCATTGTGCAATTTTCGTGTGAAAATAAGACTTTTTGGTTTTGGTGCCCCGTGATCCCTGGTGCATTCTTATGCATAAAAAGCTGTAATGCTCGGATCACTTTTCAATTTTGAGGTTCGTGGTGCCCCGTGGTCCAATTTGGGTGCCAGAGGTGCATTTTCGGCCATTTGTGCAATTTTTGTGCAAAAATAAGACTATTGGGATTTGGTGCCCTATGATCCCTGGTGCATTCTTATGCATAAAAAACCATAATACTTGGAGCACTTTTCAGTATTGAGGTCCATGGTGCCTCGTGGTCAAATTTTGGTGCCAGTCGTGCATTTTCGACCATTTGTAAACTTTTCGTGCCAAACTAAGAATTTTGGGTTTCGGTGCCCTGTGCTCCCTGGTGCATTCTTATGCATAAAAAACCATAATGCTCAGAGAACTTTTAAGTTTTAAGGTCCAAGGTGCCGCGTGGTCTAATTTTGGTGCCCATGGTGCATTTTCGATCCATTGTGCTATTTTCGTGCGAAAATGAGTCTTTTGGGTTTTGGTGCCCCGTGATCCCTTGTGCATTCTTATGCCTAAAAAACCATAATGCTTGGAGCACTTTTCAGTTTTGCGGTCTGTGGTGCCATGTGGCCCAATTTTGGTGCCGGTGGTGCATTTCTGACCATTTGGGCAATTTTTGTGCGAAAATAAGACTTTTGGGTTTTGGTGCCTTGTGAACCCATGTGCATTCTTATCCATAAAAAACCATAATGCCCATACCACTTTTCAGTTTTGATGTTCGTCGTGCCCCGTGGTTCAATTTTAGTGTCGGTGGTGCATTTTCGGCCAATTGTGAAATTTTCGTGTGAAAATAAGACTTTTGGGTTTTGTGCCCCTTGAAACCTGGTGCATTCTTATGCATAAAAATCCATAATGCTTGGAACACTATTCAGTTTTGAGGTCGGTGGTGCCCCGTGGTCCAATTTTGGTATCCGTGGTGCATCTTTGGCCCATTGTGCAATTTTCGTGCGAAAATATGACTTTTGGGTTTTGGTGCCCCGTGATCCCTGGTGCATTCTTATGCATAAAAAATCATAATGCTCGGAGTAGTTTTTAGTTTAAGGTCTGAGGTGCCCCGTGGTCCAATTTTGGTGCCCGTTGTGAATTTTCGGCGCATTGGGCAATTTTCGTGTGAAAATATGACTTTTGGATTTGGGTGCCCCGTGATCCCTGATGCATTCGTATGGATAAAAAACCATAATGCTTGGAACAGTTTTCAGTTTTGAGGTTCGTGATGCCCCATGTTCCAATTTTGGTGTCGATGGTGAATTTACGGCCATTTGTGAAATTTTCGTGCCAAAATAAGACTTTTGGGTTTCGGTGCCCTGTGATCCCTAGTGCATTCTTATGCATTAAAAACCATAATTCTCATAGAACTTTTAAGTTTTGAGGTCCAAGGAGCCCCGTGGTCTAATTTTGGTGCTCGTGGTGCATTTTCGGTCCATTGTGCTATTTTCGTGCGAAAATGAGTCTTTTGGGTTTTGGTGCCCCGTGATCCCTTGTGCATTCTTATGGCTAAAAAACCATAATGCTTGGAGCACTTTTCAGTTTGAGGTCTGCGGTGCCACATGGTCCAATTTTGGTGCCGGTTGTGCATTTCTGACCATTTGGGCAATTTTTGTGCGAAACTAAGACTTTTGGGTTTTGGTGCCTTGTGAACCCATGTGCATTCTTATCCATAAAAAACCATAATGCTCACAGCACCTTTTAGTTTTGATGTTCGACGTGCCCCGTGGTTCAATTTTAGTGTCGGTGGTGCATTTTCGGCCAATTGTGAAATTTTCGTGCGAAAATAAGACTTTTGGGTTTTGGTACCCCGTGAAACCTGGTGTATTCTTATGCATAAAAAACCATAATGCTTGGAGAACTTCTAAGTTTGAGGTCCGAGGTGCCCCGTGGTCCAATTTTGGTGCCCGTGGTGCATTTTCGGCCCATTGTGCAATTTTCGTGTGAAAATAAGACTTTTTGGTTTTGGTGCCCCATGATCCTGGTGCATTCGCTCGGATCACTTTTCAATTTTGAGGTTCGTGGTGCCCCGTGGTCCAATTTGGGTGCCGGAGGTGCATTTTCGGCCATTTGTGCAATTTTTGTGCAAAAATAAGACTATTGGGATTTGGTGCCCTGTGATCCCTGGTGCATTCTTATGCATAAAAAACCATAATACTTTGAGCACTTTTCAGTTTTGAGGTCCATGGTGCCTCGTGGTCCAATTTTGGTGCCGGTAGTGCATTTTCGGCCATTTGTGAAATTTTCGTGCCAAAATAAGACTTTTGGGTTTCGGTGCCCTGTGATCCCTAGTGCATTCTTATGCATAAAAAACCATAATTCTCAGAGAACTTTTAAGTTTTGAGGTCCAAGGTGCCCCGTGGTCTAATTTTGGTGCTCGTGGTGCATTTTCGGTCCATTGTGCTATTTTCGTGAGAAAATGAGTCTTTTGGGTTTTGGTGCCCCGTGATCCCTTATGCATTCTTATGCCTAAAAAACCATAATGCTTGGAGCACTTTTCAGTTTTGCGGTCTGTGGTGCCACGTGGCCCAATTTTGGTGCCGGTGGTGCATTTCTGACCATTTGGGCAATTTTTGTGCGAAAACAAGACTTTTGGGTTTTGGTGCCTTGTGAACCCATGGGCATTCTTATCCATAAAAAACCATAATGCTCATACCACTTTTCAGTTTTGATGTTCGTCGTGCCCCGTGCTCCAATTTGGGTGCCGGAGGTGCATTTTCGGCCATTTGTGCAATTTTTGTGCAAAAATAAGACTATTGGGATTTGGTGCCCTGTGATCCCTAGTGCATTCTTATGCATAAAAAACCATAATACTTGGAGCACTTTTCAGTATTGAGGTCCATGGTGCCTCGTGGTCCAATTTTGGTGCCGGTCGTGCATTTTCGGCCATTTGTAAACTTTTCGTGCCAAACTAAGACTTTTGGGTTTCGGTGCCCTGTGCTCCCTGGTGCATTCTTATGCATAAAAAACCATAACGCTCAGAGAACTTTTAAGTTTTAAGGTCCAAGGTGCCACGTGGTCTAATTTGGGTGCCCGTGGTGCATTTTCGATCCATTGTGCTATTTTCGTGCGAAAATGAGTCTTTTGGGTTTTGGTGCCCCGTGATCCCTTGTGCATTCTTATGCCTAAAAAACCATAATGCTTGGAGCACTTTTCAGTTTTGCGGTCTGTGGTGCCACGTGGCCCAATTTTGGTGCCGGTGGTGCATTTCTGACCATTTGGGCAATTTTTGTGCGAAAATAAGACTTTTGGGTTTTGGTGCCTTGTGAACCCATGTGCATTCTTATCCATAAAAAACCATAATGCTCATACCACTTTTCAGTTTTGATGTTCGTCGTGCCCCATGGTTCAATTTTAGTGTCGGTGGTGCATTTTCGACCAATTGTGAAATTTTCGTGCGAAAATAAGACTTTTGGGTTTTGGTGCCTTGTGAACCCATGTGCATTCTTATCCATAAAAAACCATAATGCTCATACCACTTTTCAGTTTTGATGTTCGTCGTGCCCCGTGGTTCAATTTTAGTGTCGGTGGTGCATTTTCGACCAATTGTGAAATTTTCGTGCGAAAATAAGACTTTTGGGTTTTGGTGCCCCGTGAAACCTGGTGTATTGTTATGCATAAAAAACCATAATGCTTGGAGAACTTCAAAGTTTTGAGGTCCGAGGTGCCCCGTGGTCCAATTTTGGTGCCCGTGGTGCATTTTCGGCCCATTATACAATTTTCGTGTGAAAATAAGACTGTTGGTTTTGGTGCCCCGTGATCCCTGGTGCATTCTTATGCATAAAAAGCTGTAATGCTCGTATCACTTTTCAATTTTGAGGTTCGTGGTGCCCCGTGGTCCAATTGGGTGCCGAAGGTGCTTTTTCGGCCATTTGTGCAATTTTTGTGCAAAAATAAGACTATTGGGATTTGGTGCCCTGTGATCCCTGGTGCATTCTTATGCATAAAAAACCATAATACTTGGAGCACTTTTCAGTATTGAGGTCCATGGTGCCTCGCGGTCCAATTTTGGTGCCGGTCGTGCATTTTCGACCATTTGTAAACTTTTTGTGCAAACCTAAGACTTTTGGGTTTCGGTGCCCTGTGCTCCCTGGTGCATTCTTATGCATAAAAAACCATAATGCTCAGAGAACTTTTAAGTTTTAAGGTCCAAGGTGCCGCGTGGTCTAATTTTGGTGCCCGTGGTGCATTTTCGATCCATTGTGCTATTTTTGTGGGAAAATGAGTCTTTTGGATTTTGGTGCCCCGTGATCCCTTGTGCATTCTTATGCCTAAAAAACCATAATGCTTGGAGCACTTTTCAGTTTTGCGGTCTGTGGTGCCACGTGGCCCAATTTTGGTGCCGGTGGTGCATTTCTGACCATTTGGGCAATTTTTGTGCGAACATAAGACTTTTGGGTTTCGGTGCCTTGTGAACCCATGTGCATTCTTATCCATAAAAAACCATAATGCTCATACCACTTTTCAGTTTTGATGTTCGTCGTGCCCCGTGGTTCAATTTTAGTGTCGGTGGTGCATTTTCGACCAATTGTGAAATTTTCGTGCAAAAATAAGACTTTTGGGTTTTGGTGCCTTGTGAACCCATGTGCATTCTTTTCCATAAAAAACCATAATCCTCACAGCACTTTTTAGTTTTGATGTTCGACGTGCCCCGTGGTTCAATTTTAGTGCCGGTGGTGCATTTTCGGCCAATTGTGAAATTTTCCTGCGAAAATAAGACTTTTGGGTTTTGGTGCCCCGTGAAACCTGGTGTATTCTTATGCATAAAAAACCATAATGCTTGGAGAACTTCTAAGTTTTGAGGTCCGAGGTGCCCCGTGGTCCAATGTTGGTGCCCGTGGTGCATTTTCGGCCCATTATGCAATTTTCGTGTGAAAATAAGACTTTTGGTTTTGGTGCCCCGTGATCCCTGGTGCATTCTTATGCATAAAAAGCTGTAATGCTCGGATCACTTTTCAATTTTGAGGTTCGTGGTACCCCGTGGTCCAATTGGGTGCCGAAGGTGCATTTTCGGCCATTTGTGCAATTTTTGTGCAAAAATGAGACTATTGGGATTTGGTGCCCTGTGATTCCTGGTGCATTCTTATGCATAAAAAACCATAATACTTGGAGCACTTTTCAGTATTGAGGTCCATGGTGCCTCGCGGTCCAATTTTGGTGCCGGTCGTGCATTTTTAACCATTTGTAAACTTTTTGTGCCAAACTAAGACTTTTGGGTTTCGGTGCCCTGTGCTCCCTGGTGCATTCTTATGCATAAAAAACCATAATGCTCAGAGAACTTTTAAGTTTTAAGGTCCAAGGTGCCGCGTGGTCTAATTTTGGTGCCCGTGGTGCATTTTCGATCCATTGTGCTATTTTCGTGCGAAAATGAGTCTTTTGGGTTTTGGTGCCCTGTGATCCCTTGTGCATTCTTATGCCTAAAAAACCATAATGCTTGGAGCACTTTTCAGTTTTGCGGTCTGTGGTGCCATGTGGCCCAATTTTGGTGTCGGTGGTGCATTTCTGACCATTTGGGCAATTTTTGTGCGAAAATAAGACTTTTGGGTTTCGGTGCCTTGTGAACCCATGTGCATTCTTATCCATAAAAAACCATAATGCTCATACCACTTTTCAGTTTTGATGTTCGTCGTGCCCCGTGGTTCAATTTTAGTGTCGGTGGTGCATTTTCGACCAATTGTGAAATTTTCGTGCAAAAATAAGACTTTTGGGTTTTGGTGCCTTGTGAACCCATGTGCATTCTTTTCCATAAAAAACCATAATCCTCACAGCACTTTTTAGTTTTGATGTTCGACGTGCCCCGTGGTTCAATTTTAGTGCCGGTGGTGCATTTTCGGCCAATTGTGAAATTTTCCTGCGAAAATAAGACTTTTGGGTTTTGGTGCCCCGTGAAACCTGGTGTATTCTTATGCATAAAAAACCATAATGCTTGGAGAACTTCTAAGTTTTGAGGTCCGAGGTGCCCCGTGGTCCAATGTTGGTGCCCGTGGTGCATTTTCGGCCCATTATGCAATTTTCGTGTGAAAATATGACTTTTGGTTTTGGTGCCCCGTGATCCCTGGTGCATTCTTATGCATAAAAAGCTGTAATGCTCGGATCACTTTTCAATTTTGAGGTTCGTGGTGCCCCGTGGTCCAATTGGGTGCCGAAGGTGCATTTTCGGCCATTTGTGCAATTTTTGTGCAAAAATGAGACTATTGGGATTTGGTGCCCTGTGATTCCTGGTGCATTCTTATGCATAAAAAACCATAATACTTGGAGCACTTTTCAGTATTGAGGTCCATGGTGCCTCGCGGTCCAATTTTGGTGCCGGTCGTGCATTTTTAACCATTTGTAAACTTTTTGTGCCAAACTAAGACTTTTGGGTTTCGGTTCCCTGTGCTCCCTGGTGCATTCTTATGCATAAAAAACCATAATGCTCAGAGAACTTTTAAGTTTTAAGGTCCAAGGTGCCGCGTGGTCTAATTTTGGTGCCCGTGGTGCATTTTCGATCCATTGTGCTATTTTCGTGCGAAAATGAGTCTTTTGGGTTTTGGTGCCCTGTGATCCCTTGTGCGTTCTTATGCCTAAAAAACCATAATGCTTGGAGCACTTTTCAGTTTTGCGGTCTGTGGTGCCATGTGGCCCAATTTTGGTGTCGGTGGTGCATTTCTGACCATTTGGGCAATTTTTGTGCGAAAATAAGACTTTTGGGTTTCGGTGCCTTGTGAACCCATGTGCATTCTTATCCATAAAAAACCATAATGCTCATACCACTTTTCAGTTTTGATGTTCGTCGTGCCCCGTGGTTCAATTTTAGTGTCGGTGGTGCATTTTCGGCCAATTGTGAAATTTTCGTGTGAAAATAAGACTTTTGAGTTTTGGTGCCCCGTGAAACCTGGTGCATTCTTATGCATAAAAATCCATAATGCTTGGAACACTTTTTAGTTTTAAGGTCTGTGGTGCCCCGTGGTCCAATTTTGGTATCCGTGGTGCATCTTTGGCCCATTGTGCAATTTTCGTGCGAAAATATGACTTTTGGGTTTTGGTGCCCCGTGATCCCTGGTGCATTCTTATGCATAAAAAACCATAATGCTCGTAGCAGTTTTCAGTTTTAAGGTCCGAGGTGCCCCGTGGTCCAATTTTGGTGCCCGTTGTGAATTTTCGGCACATTGGGCAATTTTCGTGTGAAAATATGACTTTTGGATTTTCGTGCCCCGTGATCCCTGATGCATTCGTATGGATAAAAACCATAATGCTTGGAACAGTTTTCAGTTTTGAGGTTCGTGATGCCCCATCTTCCAATTTTGGTGTCGATGGTGCATTTACGGCCATTTGTGCAATTTTCGTGCGAAAATAAGACTTTTGGATTTTGCTGCCCCATGATCCCTGGTGCATTCTTATGCATAAAAAACCATAATACTTGGAGCACTTTTCAGTTTTGAGGTCCATGGTGCCTCGTGGTCCAATTTTGGTGCCGGTAGTGCATTTTCGGCCATTTGTGAAATTTTCGTGCCAAAATAAGACTTTTGGGTTTCGGTGCCCTGTGATCCCTAGTGCATTCTCATGCATAAAAAACCATAATTCTCAAATAACTTTTAAGTTTTGAGTTCCAAGGTGCCCCGTGGTCTAATTTTGGTGCTCGTGGTGCATTTTCGGTCCATTGTGCTATTTTCGTGCGAAAATGAGTGTTTTGGGTTTTGGTGCCCTGTGATCCCTTGTGCATTCTTATGCCTAAAAAACCATAATGCTTGGAGCACTTTTCTATTTGTGAGGTCCGTGGTGCCGCATGGCCCAATTTTGGTGCCGGTGGTGCATTTCTGACCACTTGGGCAATTTTTGTGCGAAAATAAGACTTTTGGGTTTTGGTGCCTTGTGAACCCATGTGCATTCTTATCCATAAAAAACCATAATGCTCACAGCACTTTTTAGTTTTGATGTTCGACGTGCCTTGTGGTTCAATTTTAGTGCCGGTGGTGCATTTTCGGCCAATTGTGAAATTTTCCTGCGAAAACAAGACTTTTGGGTTTTGGTGCCCCGTGAAACCTGGTGTATTCTTATGCATAAAAAACCATAATGCTTGGAGAACTTCTAGGTTTTGAGGTCCGAGGTGCCCCGTGGTCCAATTTTGGTGCCCGTGGTGCATTTTCGGCCCATTGTGCAATTTTCGTGTGAAAATAAGACTTTTGGTTTTGGTGCCCCGTGATCCCTGGTGCATTCTTATGCATAAAAAGCTGTAATGCTCGGATCACTTTTCAATTTTGAGGTTCGTGGTGCCCCGTGGTCCAATTAGGTGCCGGAGGTGCATTTTCGGCCATTTGTGCAATTTTTGTGCCAAAATAAGACTATTGGGATTTGGTGCCCTGTGATCCCTGGTGCATTCTTATGCATAAAAAACCATAATACTTGGAGCACTTTTCAGTATTGAGGTCCATGGTGCCTCGCGGTCCAATTTTGGTGCCGGTCGTGCATTTTCGACCATTTGTAAACTTTTTGTGCCAAACTAAGACTTTGGGGTTTCGGTGCCCTGTGCTCCCTGGTGCATTCTTATGCATAAAAAACCATAATGCTCAGAGAACTTTTAAGTTTTAAGGTCCAAGGTGCCGCGTGGTCTAATTTTGGTGCCCGTGGTGCATTTTCTATCCATTGTGCTATTTTCGTGCGAAAATGAGTCTTTTGGGTTTTGGTGCCCCGTGATCCCTTGTGCATTCTTATGCCTAAAAAACCATAATGCTTGGAGCACTTTTCAGTTTTGCGGTCTGTGGTGCCATGTGGCCCAATTTTGGTGCCGGTGGTGCATTTCTGACCATTTGGGCAATTTTTGTGCGAAAATAAGACTTTTGGGTTTTGGTGCCTTGTGAACCCATGTGCATTCTTATCCATAAAAAACCATAATGCTCATACCACTTTTCAGTTTTGATGTTCGTCGTGCCCCATGGTTCAATTTTAGTGTCGGTGGTGCATTTTCGGCCAATTGTGAAATTTTCGTGTGAAAATAAGACTTTTGAGTTTTGGTGCCCCGTGAAACCTGGTGCATTCTTATGCATAAAAATCCATAATGCTTGGAACACTTTTCAGTTTTGAGGTCTGTGGTGCCCCGTGGTCCAATTTTGGTATCCGTGGTGCATCTTTGGCCCATTGTGCAATTTTCGTGCGAAAATATGACTTTTGGGTTTTGGTGCCCCGTGATCCCTGGTGCATTCTTATGCATAAAAAACCATAATGCTCGTAGCAGTTTTCAGTTTTAAGGTCCGAGGTGCCCCGTGGTCCAATTTTGGTGCCCGTTGTGAATTTTCGGTGCATTGGGCAATTTTCGTGTGAAAATATGACTTTTGGATTTTGGTGCCCCGTGATTCCTGATGCATTCGTATGGATAAAAAACCATAATGCTTGGAACAGTTTTCAGTTTTGAGGTCCGTGATGCCCCATCTTCCAATTTTGGTGTCGATGGTGCATATACGGCCATTTGTGCAATTTTCGTGCGAAAATAAGACTTTTGGATTTTGGTGCCCCATGATCCCTGGTGCATTCTTATGCATAAAAAACCATAATACTTGGAGCACTTTTCAGTTTTGAGGTCCATGGTGCTTCGTGGTCCAATTTTGGTGCCGATAGTGCATTTTCGGCCATTTATGAAATATTCGTGCCAAAATAAGACTTTTGGGTTTCGGTGCCCCATGATCCCTAGTGCATTCTTATGCATAAAAAACCATAATTCTCAGAGAACTTTTAAGTTTTGAGGTCCAAGGTGCCCTGTGGTCTAATTTTGGTGGTCGTGGTGCATTTTCGGTCCATTGTGCTATTTTCGTGCGAAAATGAGTGTTTTGGGTTTTGGTGCCCCGTGATCCCTTGTGCATTCTTATGCCTAAAAAACCATAATGCTTGGAGCACTTTTCAATTTTTTAGGTCTGTGGTGCCACATGGCCCAATTTTGGTGCCGGTGGTGCATTTCTGACCATTTGGGCAATTTTTGTGCGAAAATAAGACTTTTGGGTTTTGGTGCCTTGTGAACCCATGTGCATTCTTATCCATAAAAAACCATAATGCTCACAGCACTTTTTAGTTTTGATGTTCGACGTGCCCCGTGGTTCAATTTTAGTGCCGGTGGTGCATTTTCGGCCAATTGTGAAATTTTCCTGCGAAAATAAGACTTTTGGGTTTTGGTGCCCCGTGAAACCTGGTGTATTCTTATGCATAAAAAACCATAATGCTTGGAGAACTTCTAGGTTTTGAGGTCCGAGGTGCCCCGTGGTCCAATTTTGGTGCCCGTGGTGCATTTTCGGCCCATTGTGCAATTTTCGTGTGAAAATAAGACTTTTGGTTTTGGTGCCCCGTGATCCCTGGTGCATTCTTATGCATAAAAAGCTGTAATGCTCGGATCACTTTTCAATTTTGAGGTTCGTGGTGCCCCGTGGTCCAATTTGGGTGTCGGAGGTGCATTTTCGGCCATTTGTGCAATTTTTGTGCAAAAATAAGACTATTGGGATTTGGTGCCCTGTGATCCCTGGTGCATTCTTATGCATAAAAAACCATAATACTTGGAGCACTTTTCAGTATTGAGGTCCATGGTGCCTCGTGGTCCAATTTTGGTGCCGGTCGTGCATTTTCGGCCATTTGTAAAATTTTCGTGCCAAAGTAAGACTTTTGGGTTTCGGTGCCCTTTGCTCCCTGGTGCATTCTTATGCATAAAAAACCATAATGCTCGGAGAACTTTTATGTTTTAAGGTCCAAGGTGCCGCGTGGTCTAATTTTGGTGCCCGTGGAGCATTTTCGGTCCATTGTGCTATTTTCATGCGAAAATGAGTCTTTTGGGTTTTGGTGCCCCGTGATCCCTTGTGCATTCTTATGCCTAAAAAACCATAATGCTTGGAGCACTTTTCAGTTTTGCGGTCTGTCGTGCCACGTGGCCCAATTTTGGTGTCGGTGGTGCATTTCTGACCATTTGGGCAATTTTTGTGCGAAAATAAGACTTTTGGGTTTTGGTGCCTTGTGAACCCATGTGCATTCTTATCCATAAAAAACCATAATGCTCACACCACTTTTCAGTTTTGATGTTCGTCGTGCCCCGTGGTTCAATTTTAGTGTCGGTGGTGCATTTTCGGCCAATTGTGAAATTTTCGTGCGAAAATAAGACTTTTGGGTTTTGGTGCCCCGTGAAACCTGGTACATTCTTATGCATAAAAATCCATAATGCTTGGAACACTTTTCAGTTTTGAGGTCTGTGGTGCCCCGTGGTCCAATTTTGGTATCCGTGGTGCATCTTTGGCCCATTGTGCAATTTTCGTGCGAAAATATATCTTTTGGGTTTTGGTGCCCCGTGATCCCTGGTGCATTCTTATGCATAAAAAACCATAATGCTGGAATCACTTTTAAGTATTGAGGTCCGACGTTCCCCGTGGTCCAATTTTTGTGCCCATGGTGCATTTTCGGCCCATTGTGCAATTATCGTGCGAAAATAAGACTTTTGGGTTTTGGGGCCCCATGATCCCTGGTGCATTCTTATACATAAAAAACCATAATGCTCGGAGCACTTTTCAGTTTTGAGGTCTGTGGTGTCCAGTGGTCATAATTTGGCGCCTCGTGGTGCATTTTTGGCCCACGGTGCAATTCCGTGCCAAAATAAGACTTTTGGGTGTTGGTGCTCCGTGATCCTTGGGGCATTCTTATTCATAAAATACCATAATTCTCGGAGCACTTTTCAATTTTGAGGTTCGTGGTGCCCCGTGGTCCAATTTTGGTGCCCGTGGGGCATTTCCAGCCCATTGTGCAATTTTCGTGCGAAAAAAAGAATATTGGGTTTTGGTGCCCCGTGATCCCTGCTACGTTCTTATGCATTAAAAACCATAATGCTCGGAGCACTTTTCAGTTTTGAGGTCCGTGGTGTCCAGTGGTCAAATTTTGCTTCCCGTGGTGCATTTTCCACACATGGTGCAATTTTCGTGCGAAAATAAGAGTTTTGGATTTTCTTGCCCCGTGATCCCTGGTACATTCTTATGCATCAAAATCCATAATGCTTGGAGCACTTTTCATTTTTGAGGTCCGTGGTGCCCCGTGGTCCAATTTTCATGCCGGTGGTGCATTTTTGGCCATTTGTGCAATTTTCGTGCGAAAATAAGAGTTTTGGGTTTCGGTGCCCCGCGATCCCAGGAGCATTCGTATGCATAAAAAACCATAATGCTCATAGTACTTGTCAGTTTTGAGGTCCGTGGTGTCCAGTTGTCATCATTTGGTGTCTCGAGGTGCATTTTTGGCCCATGGTGCAATTTCCGTGCCCAAATAAGACTTTCGGGTTTTGGTGCTCCGTGATCCTTGGGGAATTCTTATGCATAAAGAACCATAATTATCGGTGCACTTTTTCAGTTTTGAGGTATGTGGTCCCCGTGGTCCAATTTCGGTGCCCTTGGTGCATTTTCGGCCCATTGCGCAATTTTCGTTCGAAAATAAGACTTTTGGGTTTTGGTGCCCCGTGATCCTTGGTGCGTTCTTATGCATAAAAAATGATAATGCTCGGAGTAATTTTCAGTTTTGAGGTCCGTGGTGCCCCGTGGTCAATTTTTGGTGCCCGTGGTGCATTTTCGGCCCATTGTGCAATTTTCGTGCGAAAATAAGACTTTTGGGTTTTGGTTCCCCGTGATCCCTGCTGCATTCTTATACACAAAAAACCATAATAATCAGAGAACTTTTCAGTTGTGAGGTCTGTGGTGTCCAGTGGTCTAATTTTGGTGCCCATGGTGCATTTTCGGCCCATAGTGCAATTTTCATGTGAAAATAAGACTTTTGGGTTTTGGTGCTCCGTGTTCCCTGGTGCATTCTTATCCATAAAAAACCATAATGCTCGGAGCCCTTTTCAGTTTTGAGGTTCGTGGGGTCCAGTGGTCATATTTTGCTGCCCGTGGTGCAATAAGCCTTTTGGGTTTTCGTGCCCTATGATCCCTGGTGCATTCTTTTGCATAAAAAACCATAATGCTAGGAGCACTTTTCAGTTTTCAGATCCGAGGTGTCCCGTGGTCCAATTTTGGTGCCCGTGGTTCATTTTCGGCCCATTGTGCAATTATCGTGCGAAAATAAGACTTTTGGGTTTTGGGCCCCCGTGATCCCTGGTGCATTCTTATGCATAAAAAACCATAATGCTCGGAGCACTTTTCAGTTTTGAGGTCCGTGGTGTCCAGTGGTCGTAATTTGGCGCCTTGTGGTGCATTTTTGGCCCATGGTGCAATTTCCGTGCCAAAATAAGACTTTTGGATGTTGGTGCTCCATGATCCTTAGGGCATTCTTATTCATAAAATACCATAATTTTCGGAGCACTTTTCAGTTTTGAGGTCCGTGGTGCCCCGTGGTCCAATTTTCGTGCCCATGGGGCATTTCCAGCCCATTGTGCAATTTTCATGCGAAAATAAGAATATTGGGTTTTGGTGCCCCGTGATCCTTGGTGCATTCTTCTGCATAAAAAACCATAATGCTCAGAGCACTTTTCAGTTTTGAGGTCCGTCGTGTCCAGCGGTCAAAATTTACTTCCCGTGGTGCATTTTCCGCACATGGTGCAATATTCGTGCGAAAATAAGAGTTTTGGGTTTTGGTGTCCCGTGATCCCTGGTACATTCTTATGCATTAAAATCCATAATGCTTGGAGCACTTTTCATTTTTGAGGTCCGTGGTGCCCCGTGGTCCAATTTTCGTGCCGGTGGTGCATTTTTGGCCATTTTTACAATTTTCGTACGAAAATAAGAGTTTTGGGTTTCGAGGCCCCGTGATCCCAGGAACATTCATATGCATAAAAAACAATAATGCTCGGAGCACTCGTCAGTTTTGAGGCCCGTGGTGTCCGGTGGTCATAATTTGGTGCCTCGACGTGCATTTTTGGCCCATGGTGCAATTTCCGGTCCCAAATAAGACTTTCGGGTTTTGGTGCTCCGTGATCCTTGGGGAAATCTTATGCATAAAATACAATAATTATCGGAGCACTTTTCAGTTTTGAGGTCTGTGGTCCCCGTGGTCCAATTTTGGTGCCCTTGGTGCATTTTCAGCCCATTGTGCAATTTTCGTGCGAAAATAAGACTTTTGGGTTTTGGTTCCCCGTGATCCTTGATGCATTCTTATACATAAAAAACCATAATAATCAGAGAAATTTTCAGTTGTGAGGTCTATGGTGTCCAGTGGTCCAATTTTGGTGCCCGTGGTGCATTTTCGGCCCATAGTGCAATTTTCGTGCGAAAATAAGACTTTTGGGTTTTGGTGCCCCGTGTTCCCTGGTGCATTCTTATCCATAAAAAACCATAATGCTCGGAGCCCTTTTCAATTTTGAGGTTCGTGGTGTCCAGTGGTCATATTTTGCTGCCCGTGGTGCATTTTCGGCACATGGTGCAATTTTCGTGCGAAAGTAAGCCTTTTGGGTTTTGGTGCCCCATGATACTTGGTGCATTCTTATGCATAAAAAACCATAATGCTATGAGCACTTTTCATTTTTGAGATCCGAGGTGTCCCGTGGTTCATTTTCGGCCCATTGTACAATTATCGTGCGAAAATAAGACTTTGGATTTTGGGGCCCCGTGATCCCTGGTGCATTCTTATACATAAAAAACCATAATGCTCGGAGCACTTTTCAGTTTTGAGGTCTGTGGTGTCCAGTGGTCGTAATTTGGCGCCTCGTGGTGCACTTTTGGCCCATGGTGCAATTTTCGTGCCAAAATAAGACTTTTGGGTGTTGGTGCTCCGTGATCCTTGGCGTATTCTTATTCATAAAATACCATAATTCTCGGAGAACTTTTCAGTTTTGAGGTCCGTGGTGCCCCGTGGTCCAATTTTCGTGCCCGTGGGGCATTTCCAGCCCATTGTGCAATTTTTGTGCAAAAATAAGAATATTGGGTTTTGGTGCCCCGTGATCCCTGGTGCATTCTTATACATAAAAAACAATAATGCTCGGAGCACTTTTCAGTTTTGAGGTCCGTGGTCTCCAGTGGGCTAATTTTGGTGCCCCGTTGTGCATTTTTGGCTAATGGTGCAAGTTTCGTGCCAACATAAGACTTTTGGGTTTTGGTGCCCCGTGATCCTTAGGGAATTCTTATGCATAAAAAACCATAATTCTCGAAGCACTTTTCAGTTTTGAAGTCCGTGGTGCCCCGTGGTCCAATTTTGGTGCCCTTGGTGCATTTTCGGCCCATTGCGCAATTTTTGTGCGAAAATAAGACTTTTAGGTTTTGGTGCCCCGTGATCCCTGGTGCATTCTGATGCATAAAAAATGATAATGCTCGGAGTAATTTTCAGTTTTGAGGTCCGTGGTGCCCCGTGGTCAATTTTTGGTGCCCGTGGTGCATTTTCGGCCCATTGTGCAATTTTCGTGCAAAAATAAGACTTTTGGGTTTTGGTTCCCCGTGATCCCTGCTGCATTCTTATACATAAAAAAACCATAATAATCAGAGAACTTTTCAGTTGTGAGGTCTATGGTGTCCACTGGTCCAATTTTGGTGCCTGTGGTGCATTTTCGGCCCATAGTGCAATTTTCGTACGAAAATAAGACTTTTGGGTTTTAGTGCCCCGTGATCCTTGGTGCATTCTTATCCATAAAAAACCATAATGCTTGGAGCCCTTTTCAGTTTTGAGGTTCGTGGTGTCCAGTGGTCATCTTTTGCTGCCCGTGGTGCATTTTCGGCACATGGTGCAATTTTCGTGCAAAAATAAGCCTTTTGGGTTTTGGTGCCCCATGATCCCTGGTTCGTTCTTATGCATAAAAAACCATAATGCTAGGAGCACTTTTCAGTTTTAAGATCCGAGGTGTCCCGTGGTGCAATTTTGGTGCCCGTGGTTCATTTTCGGCCCATTATGCAATTATCGTGCGAAAATAAGACTTTTGGATTTTGGGGCCCCATGATCCCTAGTGCATTCTTATACATAAAAAACCATAATGCTCGGAGCACTTTTCAGTTTTGAGGTTCGTGGTGTCCAGTGGTCGTAATTTGGCGACTCGTGGTGCATTTTTGGCCCAAGGTGCAATTTCCGTGCCCAAATAAGACTTTTTGATTTTGGTGCTCCGTGATCCTTAGGGAATTCTTATGCATAAAATACCATAATTATCGGAGCACTTTTTAGTTTTAAGGTCTATGGTGCCTCGTGGTCCTATTTTTGTGCCCGTGGTGCATTTTCATCCCATTGCGCAATTTTCGTGCCAAAATAAGACTTTTGGGTTTTGCTGCCCCGTGATCCCTGGTGCATTCCTATGCATAAACAACCATAATGCTAGGAACTCTTTTCAGTTTTGAGGTCTGAGGTGCCCCGCTGTCCAATTTTGGTTCCAGTGGTACATTTTCGGCCATTTGTACATTTTTTTCATGCGAAAATAAGACTTTTGGGTTTTGGTGCCCCGGGATCCCTGGTGCATTCTTATGAATAAAAAACAATAATGCTTGGAAATCTTTTCAGTTTTGAGGTCCCCGCGGTCCAATTTTGGTGACCGTACATTTTCAGCCATTTGTGCAATTTTCATGCGAAAATAAGACTTTTGGGTTTTGGTGCCCCGTGATCCCTGGTGCATTCTTATGCATAAAAATCCATAATGCTCTGAGCACTTTGCACTTTTGAGGTCCATGGTGCCTCGTGGTCCAATTTTGGTGCCGGTGGTGCATTTTCAGCCATTTGTGCAATTTTCGTGCGAAAATAAGACTTTTTGGTTTCGGTGCCCCGTGATCCCTAGTGCATTCTTATGCATAAAAAACCACAATGCTCGGAGCACTTTACAATTGTGAGGTCCGAGGTGCCCCGGGGTCCAATTTTGGTGCCCGTGGAGCATTTTAAGTCCATTGTGCAATTTTCGTGCGAAAATAAGACTTTTGGGTTTTGGTTCCCCGTGATTCCTGGTGCATTCTTATGCATAAAAAACAATAATGCTAGGAACTCTTTTCATTTTTGAGGTCCGAGGTGCCCTGCGGTCCAATTTTCGGCCATTTGTGCAATTTTCGGGCGAAAATAAGCCTTTTGGGTTTTGGTGCCCCGTGATCTCTGGTGCATTCTTATGCACTGAAAACCATAACGCTCGGAGCACTTTTCACTTTTGAGGTCCATGGTGCCCCGTCGTCCAATTCTGGAGCCGGTGCTGCATTTTCGTACATTTGTGCAATTTTCGTTCGAAAATAAGACTGTTGGGTTTTGGTGCCCCGTGATCCCTGGTGCATTCTTATGCATAAAAAACTATAATGCTCGAAGCACTTTTCAATTGTGAGGTCCATGGTGCCCAATGTTCGAATTTTGGTGCCGGTGGTGCATTTTCGGCCATTTGTGCAATTTTCGTGCGAAAATAAGCCTATTGGGTTTTGGTGCCCCGTGATCCCTGGTGCATTCTAATGCATTAAAAACCATAATGCTTCTAGCACTTTTCACTTTTGAGGTCCATGGTGCCCCGTGTTCCAATTTTGGTTCCCTTGGTACATTTTCGGCCCATTGTGCAATTTTCTTGCGAAAATAAGACTTTTGGGTTTTGGTGCCCCGGGATCCCTGGTGCATTCTTATGCATAAAAAATAATAATCCTCGGAAATCTTTTCAGTTTTGAGGTCCGAGGAGCCCCGCGGTCCATTTCCGTGACCGTGGTGCATTTTCGGCAATCGTGCAATTTTCATGAGAAAATAAGACTTTTGGGTTTTGGTGCCCCGTGATCCCTGGTGAATTCTTATGCATAAAAAATCATAATGCTCGGAGCACTTTTAGGTATTAAGGACCACAGTGCCCCGTGGACAAATTTTGGTTCTCATGGTGCATTTTCGGCCATTTGTGCAATTTTCGTGCGAAAATAAGACTTTTGGGTTTTGGTGCCCCGTGATCCCTGGTGCTTTCTTATGCATACAAAACCCTAATGCTCGGAACTCTTTTCAGTTTTGAGGTCCGTGGTGCCCCGTGGTCAAATTTTGGTGTCGGTGGTGCATTTGCGGCCATTTGTGCAATTTTCGTGCGAAAATAACACTTTTGGGCTTTGGTGCCCCGTGATCCCTGGTGCATTCTTATTCATAAAAAACCATAATACTCAGAACACATTTCAGTTTTGAGGTCCGTGGTGCGTCGGGGTCCAATTTTGGTGCCGGTGGTGCATTTTCGGCATTTTGTGCAATTTTCGTGCGAAAATAAGACTTTTGGGTTTTGGTTCCCCGTGATCCCTGGTGCATTCTTATGCATAAAAAACCATCATGGTCGAAGCACTTTTCAGTTTTGAGGTCCGTGGTGCCACGTGGTCCAATTTAGGTGCCTGCGGTACATTTTCGCCCATTTGCGCAATTTTCGTACGAAAATAAGACTTTTGGATTTTGGTGCCACGTGAACACTGGTGCATTCTTATGCATAAAAAACCATAATGCTTGGAGCACTTTTCAGTTTTGAGGTCTGAGGTGACCTGTGGTCCAATTTTGGTGCCCGTGGTGCACTTTCGGCCCATTGTGAAATTTTCGTGCAAAAATAAGACTTTTGGGTTTTGATGCCTCACAATTCCTGGTGCATTCTTATGCATAAAAAACCATAATGCTCGGAACATATTTCAGTTTTGAGGTCCATGTGCCTCGGGGTCCAATATTGGTGCCGATGGTGCGTTTTTGACCATTTGTGTAATTTTCATGCAAAAATAAGACTTTTGGGTTTTCGTGCCCCGTGATCCCTACTGCATTTTTACGCATAAAAAACCATAATGCTCGTAGCACTTTTCAGTTTTGAGGTCCGACGTGCCCCATGGTCCAATTTTGGTGCCTGTGGTGCATTTTCGGCCCATTGTACAAATTTCGTGTGAAAATAAGACTTTTGGGTTGTGGTGCCCCATGATCCCTGGTGCATACTTATGCATAAAAAACCATAATGCTCGGAGCTCTTTTCAGTTTTGAGGTCCGACGTGCCGGTGGTGCATTTTCAGGCATTTGTGCAATTTTCGTGAGAAAATAAGACTTTTGGGGTTTGGTGCCCCGTGATCCTTGGTGCATTCTTATGCATAAAAACCATAATGCTCGAAGCACTTTTAAGTATTGAGATCCAAGCTGTCCCGTGGTCCAATTTTAGTGCCCGTGATGCATTTTTGGCCTATTCTGCAATTTTCGTGCGAAAATAAGACTTTTGAGTTTTGGTGCCCCATGATCCCTGGTGCATTCTTAAGCATAAAAAACAATAATGTTTGGAGCACTTTTCAGTTTTGAGGTCCGAGGAGCCTCGTGGTCCAATTTTGGTGCCGGTGGTGCATTTTCGGCCAGTTGTCGAATTTTCGTGCGAAAATAAGACTTTTGGGTTTTGGTGCCCCGTGATCCCTGGTGCATTCTTATGCATAAAAAAGAATAATCCTTGAAACACTTTTCAGTTTTGGGGTTCGCGGTGCCCCATTCTCCAATTTTGGTGCCAGTGGTGCATTTTCGGCCCTTTGTACAATTTTCGTGCGAAAATACGACTTTTGGGTTTTGGTGCCCCGTGATCCCTTGTGTATTCTTATACATTAAAAACCATAATGCTCGGAACACTTATTAGTTTTGAGGTGCGTGGTGCCCCGTGGTCCAATTTTGGTGCAGGTGGTGCATTTTCGGCCATTTGTGAAATTTTCATGCGAAAATAAGACTTTTGGGTTTGGGTGCCCCGTGATCCCTGGTTCATTCTTATGCATAAAAAACCATAATGCTCAAAGCACTTTTCAGTTTTGAGGTCCAAGGTGCCCCATGCTCCAATTTTGGTGCCCGTGGTCCATTTTCGGTCCACTGTGCAATTTTCGTGCAAAAATAAGACTTTTAGGTTTTGGTGCCCCGTGATCCCTGGTGCATTCTTATGCGTAAAAAACAATAATCCTTGGAATACTTTTCAGTTTTGAGGTCCAAGGTGCCCCGTGGTTCAATTTTGGTGCCCGTGGTGCATTTTCGGTCCATTGTGCAATTTTCGTGCGAAAATAAAACTTTTGGGTTTTGGTGCCCCATGATCGCTTGTGCATTCTTATTCATGAAAAATGATAATGCTCGAAGCACTTTTTAGTTTTGAGGTCCAAGGTGCCCCGTGGTTCAATTTTGGTGCCCGTGGTGCATTTTCGGTCCATTCTGCAATTTTTGTACGAAAATAAGACTTTTGGGTTTTGGTGCCCCGTGATCGCTGGTGCATTCTTATTCATAAAAAACCATAATGCTCGGAACACTTTTCAGTTTTGAGGTCCGTGGTGCCCCATGGCCCAATTTTGGTGCCGGTGGAGGATTTTCGGCCATTTGTGCAATTTTCATGCAAAAATAAGACTTTTGGATTTTTGTGCCCCGTGATCCCTGGTGCATTCTTATGCATAAAAAAAAATTAATGCTTGCAAAACTTTTCAGTTTTGAGGTTCGCGGTGCCCCGTTGTCCAATTTTGGTGCCGATGGTGCATTTCCGGTGATTTGTGCATTTTTCGTGCGAAAATAAGACTTTTGAGTTTTGGTGCCCTGTTATCCCTGCTGCATTCTTATGCATAAAAAACCATAATGCTTGGAGCACTTTTCAGTTTTGAGGTCCGTGGTGCCCCGTGGTCCAATTTTGGTGCCGGTGGTGCATTTTCGGCCATTTGTGAAATTTTTGCGCAAAAATAAGACTTTAAGGTTTTTGTGCACTGTCATCCCTGGTGGATTCTTATGCATAAAAAACCATACTGCTCGCAGAACTTTTAAGTTTTGAGGTCCGAGGTACCCGTGGTCAAATTTTTGTGCCTGTGGTGCATTTTCAGCCCACTGGACAATTTTCGTGCGAAAATAAAACTTTTGGGTTTTGGTGCCCGTGATTCCTGGTATATTCTTATTCATAAAAAACCATAATGCTCGGAACACTTTTCAGTTTAGAGGTACGTGGTGCCCCATGGTCCAATTTTGGTGCCGGTGGAGGATTTTCGGCCATTTGTGCAATTTTCATGCAAAAATAAGACATTTGGGTTTTGGCGCCCCGTTATCCCTGGTGCATTCTTATGCATTAATAATCTTAAGGCTTAGACCACTTTTCAATTTTGAGGTCTGAGGTGCCCCGTGGTCCAATTTTGTTGCTGGTGGTGCATTTTCGGCCCATTTTGCCATTTTCATGCAAAGATAAGACTTTTGGGTTTTGGTGCCCGTGATCCCTGGTGTATTCTTATGAATAATAAACCGTAATGCTCGGAACACTTTTCAGTTTTGAGGTCCGTGGTGCCCCGTGGTCCAATTTTGGTGCTGGTGGTGCATTTTCGGCCATTTGTGAAATTTTTGTGCGAAAATAAGACTTTTATGTTTTGGTGCGCCGTGATCCCTGGTGCATTCTTATGCATAAAAAACCATAATGCTTGGAGAACTTTTAAGTTTTGAGGTCCGAGGTGCCTCGTGGTCTAATTTTGGTGCCCGTGGTGCATTTTCGGCCAATTGTACAATTTTCGTGCGAAAATAAGACTTTTGGGTTTTTTTGCCCCGTGATCCTTGGTGTATTCTTATGAATAAAAAACCATAATGCTCGGAACACTTTTCAGTTTTGAGGTCCGTGGTGTCCCGTGGTCCAATTTTGGTGTCGGTGGTGCATTTTCGGCCACGTGATCCCTAGTGCATTCTTATGCATAAAAAACCATATTGCTTGGAGCACTTTTCAGTTTTGAGGTCCCTGGTGCCCCATGGTCCAATTTTGGTGCTCGTGATGGATTTTCGGTCGATGGTGCAATTTTCGTCCCAAATAAGACTTTTGGGTTTTGGTGCCCCTTGATCCGTAGTGGATTATTATGCATAAGAAACTGTATTGCTCTAAGCACTTTTCATTTTTGAGGTCTGTGGTGCCCCGTGGTTCAATTTTGGTGCCCATTGGTGCATTTTCGACCCATGGTGCTATTTTCGTCCCAAAATAAGGCTTTTGGGTTTTGGCGCCCTGTGATCCATGGTGCATTCTTATGAATAAAAAACAATAATGCTCGGAGCTCTTTTCAGTTTTTAGGTTCATGGTGTCTAGTGGTCTAATTTTGGTGCCCCATGGTGCATTTTTGGCCCATGGTGTAATTTTCGTGCAAAAATAAGAATTTTGGGTTTTGGTGCCCTGTGATCCTTGGGGCATTCATCTGCATAAAAAGCCATAATGTTCAAAGCAATTTTCATTTGTTAGGTCTGTGGTGTCCAGTGGTCCAATTTTTGTGCCCCGTGATCCTTGGAGCATCCTTATCCATAAAAAACCATTATTCTTAGAGCACTTTTCAAGTTTGAGGTATATGGTGCGCCGTGGTGGATTTTCGGCACATACTCCAATTTTCGTGCCAAAATAAGACTTCTGGGTTTTAGTGCCACATGATACATGGTGCATTTTTATGCATAAAAAACCATAAAGCTCAGAACACTTTTCAGTTTTTAGGTTCGTGGTGCCCGTGGTCCAATTTTGGTACCCGATGGTGATTTTTTGGCCTATGGTGCAATTTTAGTCCCAAAATAAGACTTTTGGGTTTTGGCGCCCTGTGATCCCTAGTACATTCTTATTCATAAAAAACTATAATGCTCGGAGCACTTTTCAGTTTTGAGGTTCGTGGTGCCCCGTGGTCCAATTTTGGTGCCCGTGGTGCATTTTCGACACATTGTGCAATTTTCGAGTGAAAATAAGACACCGTAATGCTCGGAGCACTTTCAGTTTTGAGGTCTGTGGTGCCTTGTGGTCAAATTTTGGTGCCCGTGGTGGATTTTTTGCCCATTATGCAATTTTCGTGCGAAAATATGACATTTGGGTTTTGGTGCCCCTTGATCCCTGGTGCATTCTTATGCATAAAAAATCATAATGCTCGAAGCACTTTCAAGTTATTAGGTCCATGGTGCCCTGTGGTCCAATTTTGGTGCCCGTGGTGCATTTTTGGCACATGGTGTAATTTTCGTGCCAAAATAAGACTTTTGGGTTTTTGTGCCCCGTGATCCTTGGTGCATCCTTATGCATAAAAAACTATAATGCTCAGAACACTTTTCAATTTTGAGGTCCGTTGTGTCTCGTGGTCCAATTTTGGTACCTATGGTGTATTTTCGGCACATGGTGGAATTTTCGTGCCAAAAAGACTTTTGGGTTTTAGTCGCCGATGATCTTGGTGCATCCTTATGCATAAAAAACCATAATGCTCGGAACACTTTTCAGTTTTGAGGTCCGTGGTGTCCAGTGTTCCAATTTTGGTGCCCCGTGGTGCATTTTTGGCCTATGGTGCAATTTTCTGGTAAAATAAGACTTTTGGGTTTTGGTGCCCTGTGATCTTGGTGCATTCTAATGCATACAAAATGATAATGCTCGGAGAACTTTTTAGTTTTGAGGTCCGTGGTACCCCGTGGTACAATTTTGGTGCCTATTGGTGCATTTTCATCCCGTGGTGACTTTTGGATTTTGGTGCTCCTTGATCCCTGGTGCATTCTTATGCATATAAAACCATAAGGCTAAGAGAACTTTTCAATTTTTTGGTCTGTGTCCCGTGGTCCAATTTTGGTGCCGGGGGTGCATTTTCGGCCATTTGTGCTATTTTTGTGCGAAAATAAGACTTTTGGGTTTTGGAGCCCCGTGATCCCAAGAGCATTCTTATGCATAAAAAACCATAATGCTCAGAGCACTTTTCAGTTTTGTGGTCCGAGGTGCCCCGTGGTCCAATTTTGGTGCCCGTGGTGCATTTTCGGCCCATTGTGCGATTTTCGTCCGAAAATAAGACTTTTGGGTTTTAGTGATTTGTGATCCCTAGTGCATTCTAATGCATAAAAAACCATAATGCTCTGAACACTTTTCAGTTTTGAGGTTCGTGGTGCCCCGTAGTCCAATTTTGGTGCTGGTAATGCATTTTCAGCTATTTGTTCAATTTTCTTGCGAAAATAAGACTTTTGGGTTTTGGTAACCCGTGAACCCTGGTGCATTCTTATGCATAAAAAACCATAATCGTTGGAGCACTTTTCATTTTTGAGGCTCGTGGTGCCCCGTGGTCCAATTTTGGTGCCCGTGATGCATTTTCCGCACATTGTGCAATTTTCGTGCGAAAATAAGACTTTTGGGTTTTGGTGCCCCGTGATCCCTAGTACATTCTTATGCAGAATAAACTATAATGCTTGGAACACTTTTCAGTTTTGAGGTCTGTGGTGCCTCGTGGTCCAATTTTGGTGCCGGGTGTGCATTTTCGGCCCATTGTGCAATTTCGTGCGAAAATAAGACATTTGGGTTTTTGTGCCCCGTGATCCTTGGTACATTCTTATGCATAAAAAACCATAATTCTTGGAGCACTTTTTAGTTTTGAAGTCGGTGGTGCCCCGTGGTCCAATTTTGGTGCCGGTGGTGCATTTTCGGCCATTTGTAAAATTTTCTTCCGAAAATAATACTTTTGGGTTTTGGTGCCCCGTCATCCCTGGTGCATTCTTATGCATAAAAACCATAATGGTTGGAGCACTTTTAAGTTTTGAGGTCCGAGGTGCCGCGTGGTCCAATTTTGGTGCCCATGCTGCATTTTCAGTCCGTTGTGCAATTTTTGTACCAAAATAAGACTTCTGGGTTTTGATGCCCCGCGATCCCTGTTGCATTCTTATGCATAAAATACTATAATGCTCGGAGCACTTTTTAGTTTTGAGGTCTAAGGTGCCCCATGGTCCAATTTTGGTGCCCGTGGTGCATTTTGGCCCATTGTGCAATTCTCGTGCGAAAATAAGACTTTTGAGTTTTGGTGCCCCGTGATCCCTTGTGCATTCTATTCATAAAAATCATAATGCTCGAAGCATTTTTCATTTTTGAGGTTCGACGTGCACCATGGTCCAATTTTGGTGCCCGTGGTGCATTTTCAGCCCATCGTGCAATTTTCGTGCGAAAATAAGACTTTTGGGTTTTGGTGCCCCGAGATCCCTGGTTCATTCATATGCATAAAAAACCATAATGCTCGGAGCACTTTTAAGTTTTGAGGTTCAAGGTGCCCTGCTGTCCAATTTCGGAGCCCGTGATGCATTTTCGGCACATTGTGCAATTTTCGGGCGAAAATAAGGCTTTTGGGTTTTAGTGCCTCGTGATCCCTGGTTCATTCTTATGCATAAAAAACCATAATGCTCAGAGCACTTTTAAGTTTTGAGGTTCGAGGTGCCCTGTGGTCCAATTTTGGAGCCCGCGATGCATTTTCGGCCCATTGTGCAATTTTCGCGCGAAAATAAGACTTTTGGGGTTTTGGTTCCCCGTGATCGCTGGTTCATTCTTATGCATAAAAAACCATAATGCTCGAAGCACTTTTCAGTTTCGAGGTCCGAGGTTCCCCGTGGTATAATTTTGGTTCCTGTGGTGCATTTTCGGCCCATTGTTCAATTTTCGTGCGAAAATAAGACTTTTGGGTTTTGGTGCCCCGTGATCCCTGGGGCATTCTGATGCATAAAAAACCATAATGCTCTGAACACTTTTCAGTTTTGAGGTGCGTGGTGCATAGCGATCAAATTTTGGTGCCGGGGATGCATATTCGGCCATTTGTGAAATTTTTAAGCGAAAATAAGACTTTTGGGTTTTGGTGCCCCGTGATCCCTGGTGCATTCTTATGCATAAAAAACCATAATTCTCATAGCACTTTTCAGTTTTGACGTCTGAGGTGCCCTGTGGTCAAATTTTGGTGCCCGTGGTGCATTTACGGTCCATTGTGCAATATTTGTACAAAAATAAGACTTTTGGGTTTTCATGCCCCACGATCCCTGGTGCATTCTTATGCATAAAAAACAATAATGCTTGGAACACTTTTCAATTTTGAGGTTCGCGGTGCCCCATTGTCCAATTTTGGTGCCCCTGGAGCATTTTCGGTCCATTGCGCAATTTTCATGAAAAATAAGACTTTTGGGTTTTGGTGCCCCGTGATCCCTGGTGCATTCTTATGCATAAAAAACCATAATACTCTGGGCACTTCTAAGTTTTGAGGTCCGAGGTGCCCCGTGGTCCAATTTTGGTGCCCGTGGTGCATTTTCGGCTATTGGTGCAATTTTTGTGTGAAAATAAGACATTTGGGTTTGGGTGTCCCGTGATCCATGGTGCATTCTTAAGCATAAAAAACCATAATGCTCATAGCACTTTACAGTTTTGAGGTCCGAGGTGCCCCGTGGTCAAATTTTGGTGCCCGTGGTGCATTTTCGGCCCATTGTGCAATTTCCGTGCGAAAATAAGGCTTTTGGGTTTTAGTGCCTCATGATCCCTGGTTCATTCTTATGCATAAAAAACCATAATGCTCGGAGCACTTTTAAGTTTTGAGGTCCGAGGTGCCCCGTGGTCCAATGTTGGAGCCCGTGATGCATTTTCGGCCTATTGTGCAATTTTCGTGCGAAAATAAGGCTTTTGGGTTTTAGTGCCTCGTGATCCCTGGTTCATTCTTATGCATAAAAAACCATAATGCTCGGAGCACTTTTAAGTTTTGAGGTCCGAGGTGCCCTGTGGTCCAATTTTGGAGCCCGTGATGCATTTTCAGCCCATTGTCCAATTTTCGTGCGAAAATAAGACTTTTTGGTTTTGGTGCCTTGTGATCCTTGGTGCATTCTTATGCATAAAAAACCATAAAGCTCGAACACTTTTCAGTGTTGAGGTACGTGTTGTCCTGTGGTCCAATTTTGGTGCCGGGGGTGCATCTTCGGCCATTTGTGCAATTTTCGTGCGAAAATAAGACTTTTGGGTTTTGGTTCTCTGTGATCGCTGGTGCATTCTTATGCATAAAAAACCATAATGCTCGAAGCACTTTTCAGTTTCGAGGTCCGAGGTTCCCCGTGGTACAATTTTGGTTCCTGTGGTGCATTTTCGGCCCATTGTTCAATTTTCGTGCGAAAATAAGACTTTTGGGTTTTGGTGCCCCGTGATCCCTGGGGCATTCTGATGCATAAAAAACCATAATGCTCTGAACACTTTTCAGTTTTGAGGTGCGTGGTGCACAGCGATCAAATTTTGGTGCCGGGGATGCATATTCGGCCATTTGTGAAATTTTTAAGCGAAAATAAGACTTTTGGGTTTTGGTGCCCCGTGATCCCTGGTGCATTCTTATGCATAAAAAACCATAATTCTCATAGCACTTTTCAGTTTTGACGTCCGAGGTGCCCTGTGGTCAAATTTTGGTGCCCGTGGTGCATTTACGGTCCATTGTGCAATATTTGTACAAAAATAAGACTTTTGGGTTTTCATGCCCCACGATCCCTGGTGCATTCTTATGCATAAAAAACAATAATGCTTGGAACACTTTTCAATTTTGAGGTTCGCGGTGCCCCATTGTCCAATTTTGGTGCCCCTGGAGCATTTTCGGTCCATTGCGCAATTTTCATGAAAAATAAGACTTTTGGGTTTTGGTGCCCCGTGATCCCTGGTGCATTCTTATGCATAAAAAACCATAATACTCTGGGCACTTCTAAGTTTTGAGGTCCGAGGTGCCCCGTGGTCCAATTTTGGTGCCCGTGGTGCATTTTCGGCTATTGGTACAATTTTCGTGTGAAAATAAGACATTTGGGTTTAGGTATCCTGTGATCCATGGTGCATTCTTAAGCATAAAGAACCATAATGGTCATAGCACTTTTCAGTTTTGAGGTCCGATGTGCCCCGTGGTGCATTTTCGGCCCATTGTGCAATTTTCGTGCAAAAATAAGACTTTTAGGTTTTCGTGCCCTGTGATCCCTGGTGCATTCTTATGCATAAAAAACAATAATGCTTGGAACACTTTTTAGTTTTGATGTTCGCGGTGCCCCATTGTCCAATTTTGGTGCCAGTGGAGCATTTTCAGTCCATTGTGCAATTTTCATGTGAAAATAAGACTTTTGGGTTTTGGTGCCCTGTGATCCACGGTGCATTCTTATGCATAAAAAACCATAATGCTCTGGCCACTTTTTAGATTTGAGGTCCGAGGTGCCCCGTGGTCCAATTTTGGTGCCCGTGGTGCATTTTCGGCTATTGGTGCAATTTTTGTGCGAAAATAAGACTTTTGGGTTTTGGTTCCCCTTTATCCCTGGTGCATTCTTACGCATAAAAAACCATAATGCTTGAAGCACTTTTCAATTTTGAGGTCCGAGGTGCCCCGTGGTCCAATTTTGGTGCATGTGGTGCATTTTCGGCCCATTGTGCAATCTTCGTGTGAAAATAAGACTTTTGGGTTTGGGTGCCCCGTGATCCCTGGTGCATTCTTAAGCATAAAAAACCATAATGTCTGAACACTTTTCATTTTTGAGGTGTTTGGTGCCCCGTGGTCCAATTTTGGTGCCGATGGTGCATTTTCGGCCATGTGTGAAATTATCATGCAAAAATAAGACTATTTGGTTTTGATGCCCCGTGATCCCTGGTGCATTCTTATGCATAAAAAACCATAATTCTCGGAACAGTTTTCAGTGTTTTGGTGCCCCGTGATCCCTGACGTATTCTTATGCATAAAAAACCATGATGCTCATAGCACTTTCAGTTTTGAGGTCCGAGGTAACCCGTGTTCCAATTTTGGTGGCAGTGGTGCATTTTCGGCCCATTGCGCAATTTTCGTGTGAAATTAAGAGTTTTGGATTTTGGTGCCCGGTGATCCTTGGTGCATTCTTATGCATAAAAGACCATAATGCTCGGAACAATTTTCAGTTTTGAGGTCCGAGGTGCCCCTTGGTCCAATTTTTATGCCCGTGGTGCATTTTCGGCCCATTGTGCAATTTTCATGCGAAAACAAGACTTTTTGGGTTTTGGTGCCCCGTGATCCCTGGTGTATTCTTATGCATAAAAAACCATAATGCTCTGACGACTTTTCAGTTTTGAGGTTCGAGGTTCCTCGTGGTCCAATTTTGTTGCCGGTGGTGCATTTTTGTCCCATTTTGCAATTTTTGTGCAAAACTAAGACTTTTGGGTTTTGGTGCCCCGTGATCCCAGGTGCATTCTTATGCATAAACAACAATAATGCTTGGAACACTATTCAGTTTTGAGGTTCGCGGTGCCTAGTTATCCAATTTTGGTGCCAGAGGTGCATTTTCGGCGATTTGTGCAATTTTTGTGCGAAAATAAGACTTTTGGGTTTTGGTGACCCGTGATCCCTGCTACATTCTTATGCATTAAAAACCATAATGCTCGGAACACTTTTCAATTTTGAGTTGCATGGTGCCCCGTGGTCCAATTTTGGTGCCGTGGGTGCATTTTCGGCCATTAGAGAAATTTTCATGCGGAAATAAGAGTTTTGGGTTTTGGTGCCCTGTGATCCCTGGTGTATTCTTATACATAAAAAACCCTAATGCACGGAACACTTATCAGTTTTGAGGTGCATGGTGCCCCATGGTCCATTTTTTGTGCCGGTGGTGCATTTTCGGCCATTTGTGAAATTTTCATACGAAAATAAGACTTTTGGGTTTTGGTTGCCTCGTGATCCCTGGTGCATTCTTATGCATAAAAACCCATATTGCTTGAAGCACTTTTCAGTTTTATGGTCCAAGGTGCCCCATGGTCCAATTTTGGTTCCCGTGGTCCACTTTCGGTCCACTGTGCAATTTTCGTGCGAAAATAAGACTTTTAGGTTTTGGTGCCCCGTGATCCCTGCTGCATTCTTATGCATAAAAAACCATAATTCTCGGAATACTTTTCAGTTTTGAGGTGCGTGGTGCCCCGTGGTCCAATTTTGGTGCTGATGGTGCATTTTCGGTCATTTGTGAAATTTTCATGCGAAAATAAGACTTTTGGGTTTTGGTACCCCGTGATCCCTGGTGCATTCTTATGCATAAAAAACCATAATGCTCGGAGCACTTTTTAGTTTTGAGGTTCGAGGTGCCCCGCGGTCCAATTTTGGTGCCCGTGGTGCATTTTCCGCCCATTGTGCAACCTTCATGCGAAAATAACACTTATGGGTTTTGGTGCCCCGTCATCCTTCATGTATTCTTATGCATAAAAAACCATAATGCTCGGAACACTTATCAGTTTTGAGGTGCGTGGTGCCCCGTGGTCCAATTTTGGTGCCAGTAGGGCATTTTCGGCCATTTGTGAAATTTTCATGCGAAAAAAAGACTTTTGGGTTTCGGTGCCCCATGATCCCTGGTGCATTCTTATGCATAAAAAACCATAATGCTCGAAGCACTTTTCAGTTTTGAGGTCAAAGGTGCCCCGTGGTCCAATTTTGTTGCCGGTGGTGCATTTTCGGCCATTTGTGCAATTTTCGTGCGAAAATAAGACTTTTGGGTTTTGGTGCCCCGTGATCCATGGTGCAGTCTTATGCATAAAAAACCATAATGCTTAGAGAAATTTTCAGTTTTGAGGTTCAAGGTGCCCCGTGGTCAAATTTTTGTGCCGGTGGTGCATTTTCGTCGATTTGTGCAATTTTCGTGCGAAAATATGACTTTTGGGTTTTGGTGCCCGTTATCCCTACTGCATTCTTGTGCATAAAAAACTATAATGCTTGGAGCACTTTTCAGTTTTGAGGTCTGTGGTGCCCCGTGGTACAATTTTGGTGCCGGCGATGCATTTTCGGCGATTTGTGAAATTTTCATGCAAAATTAAGACTTTTAGGTTGTGGTCCCCCGTGATCCCTGGTGCATTCTTATGCATAAAAAACCATAACTCTCAGAGAACTTTTAAGTTTTGAGGTCCAAGATGCCCTGTGGTCCAATTTTGGTGCCCATGGTGCATTTTCGGCCCATTGTGCAATTTTCGTGCGAAAATAAGACATTTCGGTTTTGATGACCCGTGATCCCTGCTGCATTCTTATGCATAAAAAACCATAATGCTTGGAGCACTTTTCAGTTTGGAAGTCCGAGGTGCCCTATGGGTCAATTTTGGTGCCCGTGGTGCATTTTCGATCCATTGTGCAATTTTCGTGCGAAAATAACACTTTTGGGTTTTGGTGCCCCATGATCCATTGTGCATTCTTATGCATAAAAAACTATAATGCTCAGAACAGTTTTCATTTTTGAGGTCCAAGGTGCCCCGTGGTCCAATTTTGGTGCCCGTGGTTCATTTTCGGCCCATTATGCAATTTTCGTGCAAAAATAAGACTTTGGGGTTTTGGTGCCCCGTGATGCCTAGTGTATCCTTATGAATCAAAAACCATAATGCTCAGAACACTTTTCAGTTTTGAGGTCCAAGGTGCCCCGTGGTCCAATTTTGGTGCCTGTGGTTCATTTTCGGCCATTGTGCAATTTTAGTGCGAAAATAAGACTTTTCGGTTTTGATGCCCCGTGATCCCAAGTGTATTCTTATGAATAAAAAACCATAATGCTCAGAACAATTTTTAGTTTTGAGGTTCGTGGTGCCCTGTGGTCCAATTTTGGTGCCAGTAGGGCATTTTCGGCCATTTGTGAAATTTTCTTGCGAAAAAAAGACTGTTAGGTTTTGGTACCCTGTGATCCCTGGTGCATTCTTATGCATAAAAAACCATAATGCTCGAAGCGCTTTTCAGTTTTGAGGTCCAACGTACCCCATGGTACAATTTTTGTGCCCGTGCTGCATTTTCGGGCATTTTTGCAATTTACGTACGAAAATAAGTCTTTTGGGTTTTGCTGCCCCGTGATCCCTGGTGCATTCTTATGCATAAAAAACCATAATGCTTGGAGCACCTCTCAGTTTTGAGGTCTGTGGTGCCTTGTGGTCCAATTTTGGTGCCGGTGGTGCATATTTGGACATTTGTGCAATTTTCGTGCGAAAATAAGACTTTTGGGTTTTGGTGCAACGTGATCCCTGGGGCATTCTTACGCACAAAAAACCATAAAACCATCATGCTCGAAGCACTTTTCAGTTTTGGGGTCCGAGGTGCCCCGTGGTCTAATTTTGGTACCCGTGGTGCATTTTCGGCCCATTGTGCAATTTTCGTGCGAAAATAAGACTTTTGGGTTTTGGTGACCCATGATCCCTGCTACATTCTTATGCATAAAAAACCATAATGCTTGGAGCACTTTTCAGTTTTCAGGTCCGTGGTGCCCAGTGGTACAATTTTGGTGCCGGCGATGCATTTTCGTCCATTTGTGAAATTTCCGTGCAAAATTAAGAGTTTTAGGTTGTGGTCCCCCGTGATCCCTGGTGCATTCTTATGCATAAAAAAACAATAATGCTTAGAGAACTTTTAAGTTTTGAGGTCCGAGGTGCCCCGTGGTCCAATTTTGGTGCTCGTGGTACATTTTCGGCCATGTGTGCAATTTTCATGCGAAAATAAGACTTTTGGGTTTTGGTGCCCGGTGATCCCTAGTGCATTCTTATGCATAAAAAACCATAATGCTTGGAGCACTTTTCAGTTGTGAGGTATGAGGTGCCCCGTGGTCCAATTTTGGCACCCGTGGTGCATTTTCGACCCATCGTGCAATTTTCATGCGAAAATAAGACTTTTGGGTTTTGGTGCCCTATCATCGCTGGTGCATTCTTGTGCATAAAAAACCATAATGCTTGCAGTAATTTTCAGTTTTGAGGTTGTACGTGCCCCGTGGTCCAATTTTGATGCCCGTGGTGCATTTTCTGCCGAAAGTGCAATTTTCTTGCGAAAATAAGACTCTTTGGTTTTGGTGCCCTGTGATCCCTGGTGCATTCTTATGCATAAAAAACCATAATGCTCGAAACACTTTTCAGTTATGAGGTCCGTGGTGCCATCTGGTCCAATTTTCATTTCGGGGGTGCATTTTCGGTCATTTGTGCAATTTTCGTGCGAAATTATGACTTTTGGGTGTTGGTGCTCCGTGATCCCTGGTGCATTCTTGTGCATAAAAAACCATAATACTCGGAGTACTTTTCAGTTTTGAGGTTCGACGTGCCCCGTGGTCCAATTTTGAAGCCCGTGGTGCATTTTCAGCCCGAAGTGCAATTTTCGTGCAAAAATAAGACTTTTAGGTTTTGGTGCCCCGTGATGCCTGGTGCATACTTATGCATAAAAAACCATAATGCTTAGAACACTTTTTAGTTTTGAGGTCCGTGGTGCCCCGTGGTCCAATTTTGGTGCCGGTGGTGCATTTTCGGCCATTTGTGCAATTTTCGTGCGAAAATAAGAATTTTGGGTTTTGGTGCCCCGTGATCCCTGGTGCATTCTTATGTATAAAAGACCATAATGCTCGGAACACTTTTGAATTTTGAGGTTCGTGGTGCCTTCTGGTCCAATTTTCATTCCGCGGGTGCATTTTCGGCCAATTATGAAATTTTCGTGCGAAAATAAGACTTTTGGGTTTTGGTGCCCCGTGATCCCTGGTGCATTCTTATGCATAGAAAACCATAATGCTCAGAATACTTTTCAGTTTTGAGGTCCGTGGTGCCCCGTGGTCCAATTTTGGTGCAGGTGGTGCATTTTCGGCCAGTTGTGAAATTTTCGTGCGAAAATAAGACTTTTGGGTTTTGGTTCCCCGTGATCCTTGGTGCATTCTTATGCATAAAAAACCATTATGCTTGGAACACTTTTCAGTTTTGAGGTCTGTGGTGCCCCGTGGTCCAATTTTGGTGACCGTGATGCATTTTCGGCCCATTATGCAATTTTCGTTCGAAAATAAGACTTTTTGGTTTTGGTGCCCAATGATCCTTGGTGCATTCTTATGCATAAAAAATCATAATGCTCGGAAGACTTTTCAGTTTTGAGGTCCGAGGTGCCCCGTGGTCCACTGTTGGTTCCCATGGTGTATTTTCGGTTCATTTTGCAATTTTCGTGCGAAAATAAAACTTTTGCGTTTTGGTGCCCTGTGAACCCTGGTGCATTCTTATGTGTAAAAATCCATAACGCTCGGAACACTTTTAAGTTTTGAGGTTCGTGGTGCCCCGTGATCCAATTTTGGTGGCGGTCGTGCATTTTCGCCCATTTGTACAATTTTCGTGCGAAAATAAGACTTTTGGGTTTTCGTGCCCCATGTTCCCTGGTGCATTCTTATGGATAAAAAACCAAAATTCGCAGAACACTTTACAGTTTTGAGGTCCATGGTGGCTTGTGGTCCAATTCTCGTTCCGGTGGTACATTTACGGCCTTTCGTGCAATATTCGTGCGAAAATAAAACTTTTGGGTTTTGGTGCCCCATGATCCCTAGTGCTTTCTTGTGCATAAAAAACCATAATGCTTCGGACCACTTTTCAGTTTTGAGGTACGAGGTGCCCCGTGGTACAATTTTGGTGCCCGTGGTGCATTTTCGGCCCATTGTGCAATTTTCGTTCGAAAATAAGACTTTTTGGTTTTGGTGCCCAATGATCCTTGGTGCATTCTTATGCATAAAAAATCATAATGCTCGGAGCACTTTTCAGTTTTGAGGTCCGAGGTGCCCCGTGGTCCACTGTTGGTGCCCATGGTGTATTTTCGGCTCATTTTGCAATTTTCGTGTGAAAATAAAACTTTTGCGTTTTGGTGCCCTGTGAACCCTGGTGCATTCTTATGTGTAAAAATCCATAACGCTCGGAATACTTTTAAGTTTTGAGGTTCGTGGTGCCCCATGATCCAATTTTGGTGGCGGTCGTGCATTTTCGCCCATTTGTACAATTTTCGTGCGAAAATAAGACTTTTGGGTTTTCGTGCCCCATGTTCCCTGGTGCATTCTTATGGATAAAAAACCATAATTCACAGAACACTTTACAGTTTTGAGGTCCATGGTGGCTTGTGGTCCAATTCTCGTTCCTGTGGTACATTTACGGCCTTTCGTGCAATTTTTGAGCGAAAATAAGACTTTTAGGTTTTGGTGCCCCATGATCCCTGGTGCTTTCTTGTGCATAAAAAACCATAATGCTTAGAGCACTTTTCAGTTTTCAGGTTCAACGTGCCCCGTGGTCCAATTTTGGTGCCCGTGGTGCATTGCTCATAACACTTTTCAGTTTTGAGGTCCGTGGTGCCACGTGGTCCAATTTTGGTGGCGGTGATGCATTTTCGGCCATTTGTGCAATTTTCGTGCGAAAATAAGACTTTTCGGTTTTCGTGCCCCGTGATCCTTGGTGCATTCTTATGCATAAAAAACCATAATGATCGGAGCACTTTTAAGTATTGAGGTCTGAGGATCCCCGTGGTCAAATTTTGGTGCTCCTGGTGCATTTTCAGCCCATTGTGCAATTTTCGTGCGACAATAAGACTTTTGGGTTTTGGTGCCCCGTGATCCCTGGTGCATTCTTATGCATAAAAAACCATAATGCTTATAACACTTTTCAGTTTTGAAGTCCGTGGTGCCCCGTGGTCCAATTTTGGTGCCGGTGGTGCATTTTCGGCCATTTGTGCAATTTTTGTGAGAACACAAGACTTTTCGGTTTTCGGGCCCCATGATCCCTGGTGCATTCTTATGCATAAAAAACCATAATGCTCAGAGCAGTTTTAAGTATTGAGGTCTGAGGTGCCCCGTGGTTCAATTTTGGTGCTCGAGGTGCATTTTCGGCCCATTGTTCAATTTTCGTGCGAAAATAAGACTTTTGGGTTTTGGTGCCCTGTGATCCTTGGTGCATTCTTATGCATAAAAAATCATAATGCTCGGAACCATTTTCAGTCTTGAGGTTCGTGGTGCCCCATGGTCCAATTTTGGTGCCGGGGGTGCATTTTCGGTCATTTGTGCAATCTTCATGCGAAAAATAGACTTTTGGGTTTTGGAGCTCCATGATCCTTGGTGCATTCCTTTGCACTAAAAACCATAATGCTCGAAGTACTTTTCAATTTTTAGGTCCGAGGTGCCCTGTGGTCCAATTTTGGGGTCGTGGTGCATTTTCAGCCCATTGTGCAATTTTCGTGCAAAAATAAGACTTTTGGGTTTTGGTGCCCCGTGAACCCTGGTGCATTCTTATGTATAAAAAACCATAATGGTTGGAACACTTTTCAGTTTTGAGGTCCGTGGTGCCCCGTGGTCAAATTTTGGTGGCGGTGGTGCATTTTCAGCCATTTGTACAATTTTCGTGCGAAAATAAGACTTTTGGGTTTTGGTGCCCCATGATCCCTGGTGCATTCTTATGCATAAGAAACCATAATGCTCGGAACACTTTTCAGTTTTGAGGTTCGTGGTGTCTTGTGGTCCAATATTCTTTTCGGTGGTGCATTTTCGGCCATTTGTGCAATTTTCATGCGAATATAAGACTTTTTGGGTTTTGGTGCCCCGTGATCCCTGGTGCATTCTTATGCATAAAAAAATCATAATTCTTGGAGCACTTTTCAGTTTTAAGGTCGGAGGTGCCCCATGGTCCAATTTTGGTGCCCGTGGTGCATTTTCGACCCATTGTGCAATTTTCGTGCGAAAATAAGACTTTAGGGTTTTGGTGCGCCGTGATCCCTAGTGCATTCTAATGCATAAAAAACCATAATGCTGGACACACTTTTCAGTTTTTATGTTCGTGGTGCCCCGTGGTTCAATTTTGGTGCCAGTGGTTCATTTTCGGCCATTTATACAATTTTCATGTGGAAATAAGACTTGTGGGTTTTGGTGCCCCGTGATCCCTGGTGCATTCTTATGCATAAAAAACCACCATTCTTGGAACACTTTTCAGTTTTGAGGTCCGAGGTGCCTCGTGGTCCAATTTTGTTACCCGTGGTGCATTTTCGACCCATTGTGCAATTTTCATGCGAAAATAAGACTTTTGGGGTTTGGTGCCCCGTGATCCCTAGTGCATTCTTATACTTAAAAATCCATAATGCTCGAAACTCTTTTCAGTTTTGAGGTCCATGGTTCCCCGTGGTCCAATTTTGGTGGCAGTGGTGCATTTTCGGCCATTTGTGCAATTTTCGTGAGAAAATAAGACTTTTGGGTTTTGGTTCACTGTGATCCCTGGTGCATTCTTATGCATAAAAAATCATAATGCTCGGAACACTTTTCAGTTTTGAGGTCCGTTATGCCTTGTGGCCCAATTTTCGTTCCGGTGGTGCATTTTCGGCCATTCGTGCAATTTTCGTGCAAAAATAAGACTTTTGGGTATTCGTGCCCCATGATCCCTGCTGCACTCTTGTGCATAAAAAACCATAATGCTCGGAGTACTTTTCAGTTTTGAGGTTCGACGTGCCCCGTGGTCCAATTTTGGTGCTCGTGGTGCATTTTCGGCCCACTGTGCAATTTTCGTGCGAAAATAAGGCTTTTGGATTTTGGTGCCCCGTGATCCCTGGTGCATTCTTATGCATAAAATACCATACTGCTTCAGAGCACTTTTTAGTTTTGAGGTCCGCGGTGTCCCGTGGTCCAATTTTGATGCCCGTGGTGCATTTTCGCCCCATTGTGCAATTTTTGTGTGAAAATAAGACTTTTTGGTTTTGGTGCCCCGTGATCCCTGGTGCATTCTTATGCATAAAAAACCATAATGCTCAGAACACTCTTCAGTTTTGAGGTCCGTGGTGCCTTGTGGTCGAATTTTCGTTCCGGTGGTGCATTTTCGGCCATTCGTGCAATTTTCGTGTGAAAATAAGACTTTTGAGTTTTGGTGCCCCGTGAACCCTGGTGCATTCTTATGTATAAAAAACCATAATGCTCATAACACTTTTCAATTTTGAGGTTCGTGGTGCCCCGTGGTCCAATTTTGGTGGCGGTGGTGCATTTTCGGCCCATTGTGAAATTTTCCTGCGAAAATAAGAGTTTTGGATTTTGGTGCCCCGTGATCCCTGGTGCATTCTTATATATAAAATACCATAATGCTTCACAGCATTTTTCAGTTTTGAGGTCCGAGGTGCCCCGTGGTCCAATTTGGGTGCCCGTGGTGCATTTTCGGCCATTTGTGCAATTTTCGTGTAAAAAAAAGACTTTTGAATTTTGGAGCCCCATGATCCCTGGTGCATTCTTATGCATAAAAAACCATAATGCTCGAAGCACTTTTCAGTTTTGAATCCGAGGTGCCCCGTGGTCCAATTTTGTGGCGGTGGTGCATTTTCGGCCATTTGTGCAATTTTCGTGCGAAAATAAGAATTTTGGGTGTTGTGGCCCGTGATCCCTGGTGCATTCTTATGCGTAAAAAATCATAATGCTCGGAACACTTTTCAATTTTGAGGTCTGTGGTACCTTGTGGTCCAATTTTCGTTCCGGTGGTGCATTTTCGGCCATTCGTGCAATTTCCGTGCGAAAATAAGACTTTTGGGTTTTGGTGCCCCGTGATCCCTGGTGAATTCTTGTCCATAAAAAACCATAATGCTCGGAGTACTTTTCTGTTTTCAGGTCTGACGGCCCCCTGGTCCAATTTTGGTGCCCGTGGTGGATTTTCGGCCCATTGTGCAATTTTCGTGCGAAAATAAGACTTTTGGGTTTTGGTTCCCCGTGATCCCTAGTGCATTCTTATGCATAAAAAACCATAATGCTTGGAACACTTTTCAGTATTGAGGCCTGTGGTGCCCCACGGTCCAAATTTGGTGTCGGGGGTGCATTTTCGGCCATTTATTCAATTTTCGTGCGAAAATAAGACTTTTGGGTTTTGGTGCCCCGTGATCCCTGGTGCATTCTTATGCATTAAAAACCATAATGCTTGGAGCAATTTTCCATTTTTAAGTGGGTGGTGCCCCGTAGTCCAATTTTGGTGCCGATGGTGCATTTTTGGCCATTTCTGTAATTTTTGTTCGAAAATAAGACTTTTGGGTTTTGGTTCCCTGTGAACCCTGGTGCATTCTTATGCATAAAAAACCATATTGATCATAGCACTTTTCAATTTTGAGGTCTGAGGTGCCCCGTGGTCCAATTTTGGTATCGGTGGTGCATTTTCAGCCCATTGTGCAATTTTCGTGTGAAAATAAGACTTTTGGGTTTTGGTGTGATCCATGGTGCATTCTTATGCCTAAAAAACCATAATGGTGGGAATACTTTTCGGTTTTGAGGTCCGTAGTGCCTCGTGGTCCAATTTTGGTGCCGGTGGTGCATTTTCGGCCATTTGTGCAATTTTCGTGCGAAAATAAGACTTTTTCGGTTTTGGTGCCCCGTGATCCCTGGTGCATTCTTATGCATAAAAAACCCTAATGCTTGGAACACTTTTCAGTTTTGAGGTCCGTGGTGCCGAGTGGTCCAATTTTGGTGCCCGTGGTGCATTTTCGGCCATTTGTGCAATTTTCGTGCAAAAATAAGACTTTTGGGTTTTGGTGCCCCGTGATCCCTAGTACATTCTTATGCATAAAAAACCGTAATGCTTAGAAGACTTTTTAGTTTGAGGTCCATGGTGCCTTGTGGTCCAATTTTCGTTCCGGTGGTACATTTTCTGCCTTTTGTGCGAAAATAAGACTTTTGGGTTTTGGTGCCCTGTGATCCCTGGTGCATTCTTATGCATAAAAACAATAATCCTCAGAGCATTTTTAAGTATTGAGGTCCGAGGTGCCCCGTGGTCCAATTTCGGTGCCCATGGTGCATTTTCATGCGAAAATAAGACTTTTGGGTTTTGGTGCCCCGTGATCCTTGGTGCATTCTTTTGCATAAAAAACCATAATGCTGGGAACAGTTTTCAGTCATGAGGTTCGTGATGCCCCATGGTCCAATTTTGGTGCCCGTGGTACATTTTCAGCATATCATACCATTTTCATGCGAAAATAATACTTTTGGGTTTTGGTGCCCTGTGATCCCTAGTGCATTCTTATGCATAAAAAACCATAATGCATGGGGCACTTTTCTGTTTTGAGGTCCGTGGTGCCCCGTGGTCCAATTTTGGTGCAGGTGGTGCATTTTCGGCCAGTTGTGAAATTTTCGTGCGAAAATAAGACTTTTGGGTTTTGGTGCCCTGTGATCCCTGGTGCATTCTTATGCTTAAAAACCATTATGCTTGCAACACTTTTTAGTTTTGAGGTCCGTGGTACCCCGTGGTCCAATTTTGGTGCCCATGGTGTATTTTCGGCCCATTGTGCAATTTTCGTGCGACAATAAGACATTTGGTTTTTGGTGCCCCGTGATCCCTGGTGCATTTTTACGCATAAAAAATCATAATTCTCGGAGCTTTTTCAGTTTTGAGGTCCGACGTGCCCCGTGGTACAATGTTGGTGCCCGTGGTGCAGTTTCAGCCCAACATGCAATTTTCGTGCGAAAATAAGACTTTTGGGTTTTGGTGTCCCGTGATCCCTGGTGCATTCTTATGTATAAAAAACCATAATGCTTGGAGCACTTTTCAGTTTTGAGGTCTGTGGTGCCCTGTGGTCCAATTTTGGTGCCCGTGATGCATTTTCGGCACATTGTGCTATTTTTGTCAGAAAATAAGACTTTTGGGTTTTGGTGCCCCGTGATCCCTGGTGCATTCTTATGCAGAATAAACCATAATGCTCTTAACACTTTTCAGTTTTGACGTCCGTGGTGCCTCGTGGTCCAATTTTGGTGCCGGTGGTGCATTTTCGACAATTTATGCAATTTTCGTGCGAAAATAAGACTTTTGGGTTTTGGTGCCACGTGATCCCTGATGCATTCTTATGCATGAAAAACCATAATACTTGGAACACTTTTCAGTTTTGAGGTCTATGGTGCCCCACGGTCCAATTTTGGTTCCGGTAATGTATTTTCGACCATTTGTGCTATTTTTGTGCGTAAATAAGACTTTTGGGTTTTGGTTCCCCGTGATCCCTGGTGCATTCTTAAGCATAAAAAACCATAATGCTTCGAAGACTTTTCAGTTTTGAGGTCCGAGGTGCCCCGTGGTCCAACTTTCTTGCCCGTGTTGCATTTTCGGCCCATTGTGCAATTTTCGTGCGAAAATAAGACTTTTGGGTTTTGGTGCCCCGTGATCCCTGGTGCATTCTTATGTATGAAAAACCATAATGCTTGGAGCACTTTTCAGTTTTGAGGTCTGTGGTGCCCTGTGGTCCAATTTTGGTGCCCGTGATGCATTTTCGGCACATTGTGCAATTTTTGTCAGAAAATAAGACTTTTGGGTTTTGGTGCCCCATGATCCCTAGTGCATTCTTATGCAGAATAAACCATAATGCTCTTAACACTTTTCAGTTTTGAGGTCTGTGGTGCCTCGTGGTCCAATTTTGGTGCCGGTGGTGCATTTTCGACAATTTGTGCAATTTTCGTGCGAAAAGAAGTCTTTTAGGTTTTGGTGCCACGTGATCCCTGGTGCATTCTTATGCATGAAAAACCATAATACTCAGAACACTTTTCAGTTTTGAGGTCTATGGTGCCCTGTGGTCCAATTTTGGTTCCGGTAATGTATTTTCGGCCATTTGTGCAATTTTCGTGCGTAAATAAGACTTTTGGGTTTTGGTTCCCCGTGATCCCTGGTGCATTCTTATGCATGAAAAACCATAATGGTCGGAGCACCTTTTTGTTTTGAGGTCCGAGGTGCTCCTTGGTCCAATTTTGGTGCACGCGGTGCATTTTCGGCCTGTTGTGCAATTTTCATGCGAAAATAAGGTTTTTGCGTTTTGGTGCCCTGTGATCTCGGGTGCATTCTTATGCATAAAAACAACCATAATGCTTCGAACAATTTTTAGTTTTGAGTTCCGTGGTGACCCGTAGTCCAATTTTGGTGACCGTGGTGCATTTTCGGCCAGTTGTGAAATTTTTGTGCTAAAATAAGACTTTTGGGTTTTGGTGCCCCGTGATCCCTGGTGCATTCTTATGCGTAAAAAACCATAATGCTTGGAGCACTTTTCAGTTTTGAGGTCCATGGTGCCCTGTTGTCCAATTTTGGTGCCGGTAGTGCATTGTCGGACATTTGTGAAATTTTCATGCGAAAATAAGACTTTTCGATTTTGCTGCCATGTGAACCCTGGTGCATTCCTACGCATAAAAACCATATTTCACAGAGAACATTTAAGTTTTGAGGTCCGAGGTGCCTCGTGGTCCAATTTTGGTGCCCGAGGTGCATTTTTGGCCATTTGTGCAATTTTCGTGCGAAAATATGACTTTTGGATTTTGGTGCCCCGTGATCCCTGGTGCTTTCTTATGCATAAAAAACTATAATGCTCAAAGCACTTTTCAGTTTTGAGGTCTCAGGTACCCTGAGGTCCAATTTTGGTGCTCATGGTGCAGTTTCGTCCCTTTCTGCAATTTTCGGGTGAAGATAAGGCTTTTGGGTTTTGGTGCCCCGTGATCCCTGGTGCATTCTTATGCATAAAAAACCATAATGCTTGGAGCACTTTTCAATTTTGGGGTCCGTGGTGCCCGATTGTCTAATTTTGGTGCCGGTGGTGCATTTATCGGCTAGTTGTGAAATTTTAGTGCAAAAATAAGACTTTTGGGTTTTGGTGCGCCGAGATCCCTGGTGCATCTTATGCATAAAAAACCACAATGCTTCGAACACTTTTTAGTTTTGAGGTCCTTGGTCCAATTTTGGTGCCGGTGGTGCATTTTTTGCCTTTTGTGAAATTTTCGTGCGAAAATAAGACTTTTGGGTTTTCGTGCCCTGTGATCCCTGGTGCATTCCTACGCATATAAACCATATTTCACGGAGAACATTTAAGTTTTGAGGTCCGAGGTGCCCCGAGGTCCAATTTTGGTTCTCGTGGTGCAGTTTCGTCCATTTCTGCAATTTTCGTGTGAAGATAAGGCTTTTGGGTTTTGGTGCCCCGTGAACCCTGGTGCATTCTTATGCATAAAAAACCATAATGCTTGGAGCACTTTTCAATTTTGGGGTCCGTGGTGCCCGATTGTCTAATTTTGGTGTCGGTGGTGCATTTTCGGCCAGTTGTGAAATTTTAGTCCAAAAATAAGACTTTTGGTTTTTGGGGCCCCATGATCCCTGGTGCATTCTAATGCATAAAAAATGACAATGCTTCGAACACTTTTTAGTTTTGAGGTCCTTGGTCCAATTTTGGTGCCGGTGGTGCATTTTTGGCCTTTTGTGAAATTTTCGTGTGAAACTATGACTTTTGAGTTTTGGTGCCCTGTGATCCCTGGTGCATTCCTACGCATATAAACCATATTTCACGGAGAACATTTAAGTTTTGAGGTCCGAGGTGCCCCGTGGTCCCATTTTGGTGCCCGAGGTGCATTTTCGGCCCATTGTGCAATTTTCGTGCTAAAATAAGGCTTTTGCATTTTGGTGCCCCATGATCCCTAGTGCATTCTTATGCATAAAAAAGCATAATGCTTGGATCACTTTTCAGTTTTGAGGTCCGTGGTGCCGCGTGGTCCAATTTTGGTGCCGATGGGCATTTTCGACCATTTGTGCAATTTTCGTGCGAAAATAGGACTTTTGGGTTTTGGTGCCCCATGATCCCTGGTGCATTCTTATGCATAAAAAACCATAATGGTTGGAGCACTTTTCAGTTTTGAGGTTCGTGGTGCCACATGGTCCAATTTTGGTGCCGGTGGTGCTTTTTCGGCCAGTTGTGAAATTTTCGTGCGAAAATAAGACTTTTGGGTTTTGGTGCCCTGTGATCCCTGGTGCATTCTTATGCATAAAAAACCATAATTCTTGGTGGACTTTTCAGTTTTGAGGTCCATGGTGCCCCGTGGTCCAATTTTGGTGCCAGTGGTTCATTTTTTGCCATTTGTGAATTTTCATGCAAAAAGATGACTTTAGGGTTTTGGTGCCCTGTGAACCCTGGTGCATTCTTATGCATAAAAAACCATAATGATCATTGGACTTTTCAGCTGTGAGGTCTAAGGTGCCCCGTGGTCCAATTTTGGTGCCGGTGGTGCATTTTCGGCCTTTTGTGCAATTTTCGTGCGAAAATAAGACTTTCGGGTTTTGGAGCCCCGTGATCCCTGGTGCATTCTTATGCATAAAAAACCATAATGGTTGGAGCACTTTTCATTTTTGAGGTTCGTGGTGCCCCGTTGTCCAATTTTGGAGCCCGTGATGCATTTTCGGCCATTTGTGCAATTTTCGTGCCAAAATAAGACCTTTGGGTTTTGGTCCCTCATGATCCTTGGTGCATCCTTATGCATAAAAATCCATAATGCTCATAGCACTTTTTAGTTTTAAGGTTTGTGGTGCCCCGTGGTCCAATTTGGGTGCCAATGGAGAATTTTAGGACATGGGCCAATTTTTTTGCCTCGTGGGGCATTTTCGGCCCATTGTGCAATTTTCGTCCCAACAAAACACTTTTGGGTTTTGGTGCTCCATGATCCCTGGTGAATCCTTATGCATAAAAATCCATAATGCTCATCGCACTTTTCAATTTTGAGGTTCGTGGTGCCCCGTGATCCAATTTTTGTGCCCGTGGTGCATGTTCAGCCCTTGGTGCAATTTTCGTGCCAAAATAAGACTTTTGGGTTTTGGTGTCCGTGATCCCTGGTGCATTCTTATGCATAAAAAACCATAATGCTCAGAGCACTTTTCAGTTTTGAGGTCCGTGGTGTCTAGTGGTCCAATTTTGGTGCCCCGTGGTGCATTTTTGGCTCGTGGTGCAATTTTCGTGCCAAAATAAGAATTTTGGGTTTTGGTGCCCCGTGATACCTGGGGAATTCTTATGCATAAAAAACCATAATGCTCGGAACAATTTTGAGTTTTCAGGTTCGTGGTGCCCTGTTGTCCAATATTGGAGCCCGTGTTGCATTTTCGGCACCTGGTGCAATTTTTGTGCCAAAATAAGACTTCTTGGTTTTTGTGCCTCATGATCATTGGTGCATCCTTATACATAAAAAACCATAATGCTCAGAGCACTTTTCAGTTTTGAGGTCCATGGTTCCCTACACTCCAATTTTGGTGTCCGTGGTGCACTTTCGGCCCATTATGCAATTTTTGTGCCAAAATAAGACTTTTGGGTTTTGGTGCCCCATGATCCTTGGGGCATCCTTATGCATCAAAAACCATAATGCTTGAAGTACTTTTTGGGTTTGAGGTCCATGATACCCCGTGGTCCAATTTTGCTGCCAGTGGTGCATTTTCGGCCATTTGTGTAATTTTCGTGCGAAAATAAGACTTTTGGTTTTTGGTGACCCGTGATTCCAGGTGCATTCTTATGCATAAAAAACCATAATGCTCAGATAAATTTTCAGTTTTGAGGTTCGTGGTGCTCCGTGGTCCAATTTTGGTGTCGGTGGTGCATTTTCGGCCCATTACGCAATTTTCGTGCTAAAATAATACTTTTGGGTTTTAGGGCCCTGTGATCCCTGGTGCATTCATATGCATAAAAAACCATAATGCTCGGAGCACTTTTCAGTTTTGAGGTCCGTGGTGCCCCGTGGTGCATTTTTGGCCCATTGCGCAATTTTCGCGCGAAACTAAGACTTTTGCGTTTTGGTGCTCCATAATCCCTGGTGCATTCTTATGCATGAAAAATCATAATTCTCGGAGCACTTTTCAGTTTTGAGGTTCGTGGTGTCCAGTGGTCCAATTTTGGTGCCTCGTGGTGCATTTTTGGCCCATGATGCGATTCGTCCCAAAATAAGACTTTTGGGTTTTGGTGCCCCGTGATCCTTGGGGCATTCTTATGCATAAAAAACCATAATGCTTGGAGCACTTTTCAGTTTTGAGGTTCGTGGTGTCCCGTGGTCCAATTTTGGTGCTAGTGGTGCATTTTCGACCATTTGTGCAATTTTCGTGCAAAGATAAGACTTTTGGGTTTTGGTGCCCCGTGATCCCTAGTGCATTCTTATGCATAAAAAACCATAATGCTTGGAGAACTTTTCAGTTTTGAGGTCCGTGGTGTCCCGTGGTCCAATTTTGGTGCTGGTGGTGCATTTTCGACCATTTGTGCAATTTTCGTGCGAAAATAAGACTTTTGGGTTTTGGTGCCCCGTGCTCCCTAGTGCATTCTTTTGCATAAAAAACCATAATGCTTGGAGCACTTTTCAGTTTTGAGGTTCGTGGTGTCCAGTGGTTCATTTTTGGCCCATGGTGCAATTATCGTTCCAAAATAAGACTTTTGGGTTTTGGTGCCCCGTTTTCCTTGGGGCATTCTGATGCATAAAAAACTATAATGGTCTAAGCACTTTTCCGTTTTGAGGTTCGTGGTGCCCCGTTGTCCAATTTTGGTGCCCGTGGTTGATTTTCCGCACATTGTGTAATTTTCGTGCCAAAATAAGACTATTGGGTTCTGGAGCCCCGTGATACTTGGTGCATCCTTATGCATCAAAAACCATAATGCTGGGAGCACTTTTCAGTTTTGAGGTTCGTGGTGCCGCGTGCTCCAATTTCGGTCCCCGTGGTGTATTTTTGGCCCATTATGCAATTTTCGTGCCAAAATAAAACTTTTGGGTTTTGGTGCCCCGTGATCCCTGGTGCATCCTTATGCATAAAAATCCATAATGCTCATAGCACTTTTCAGTTTTGAGGTCCGTGGTGACCAGTGGTCCAATTTTTGTGCTCGTGGTGCATTTTCGCCCCATTGTGCAATTTTCGTGCGAAAATAAGACTTTTGGGTTTTGGTGCCCTGTGATCCCTGGTGGATTCTTATGCATAAAAAACCATAATGCTCAAAAGCACTTTTCAGTTTTGACGTTCGTGGTGTCCAGCGGTCCAATTTTGATGCCCCGTGGTGCATTTTTGGCCAATGGTGCAATTTTCGTGCCAAAATAAGACTTTTGGGTTTTGGTGCCCCGTGATCCTTGGGGAATTCTTATGCATAAAAAACCATATGCTCAGAGCATTTTGCAGTTTTTAGGTTCGTGGTGCCCCTTGGTCAAATTTTGGTGTCGGGGATTCTTTTTGGCCATATGTGCAATTTTCGTGCGAAAATAAGCTTTTGGGTTTTGGTGCCCCGTGATCCCTTGTGCATTCTTATTCATAAAAAACCATAATGCTCATAACACTTTTCAGTTTGGAGGTCTGTGGTGCCCCGTGGTCAAAATTTGGTGCCCGTGGTGCACTTTCGGCACATGGTGCAATTTTCGTGCCAAAATAAGACTTTAGGGTTTCGGAGCCCCGTGATCCTTGGTGCATCCTTATGCATAAAAAACCATAATGCTCGGAGCACTTTTCAGTTTTGAGGTCTGTGGTGACCCGTGGTCCAATTTTTGAGCCTGTGTTGCATTTTCGCCCCATTATGCAATTTTTGTGCAAAAATAAGACTTTTGTGTTTCGTGCCCCGTGATCCCTGGGGGATTCTTATGCATAAAAAACCATCATGCTCATAGCACTTTTCAGTTTTGAGGTCTGTGGTGTCCAGTGGTCCAATATTGATGCCCTGTGGTGCATTTTTGCCCAATCGTGCAATTTTCGTGCCAAAATAAGACTTTTGGGTGTTGGTGCCCCGTGATCCTTGGGGCATTCTTATGCATAAAATATCATAATGTTCATAGCACTTTTCAGTTTTGAGATTCGTGGTACCCCGTGGTCCAACTTTGGTGTCGGTGGTTCATTTTCTTCCATTTCTGCAATTTTCGTGTGAAAATAAGCTTTTGGGTTTTGGTGCCCTGTGATCCCTAGTGAATTCTTATGCATAAAAAACCATAATGCTCGGAGCACTTTTCAATTTTGAGGTCTGTGGTGCCCCGTGGTCAAATTTTGGTGCCCGTGGTGCATTTTCGGCACATGGTGCAATTTTCGTGCCAAAGTAAGACTTTTGGGTTTTGGAGCCCCGTGATCCTTGGTGCATCCTTATGCATAAAAAATGATAATGCTAGCAGCACTTTTCAGTTTTGAGGTCCGTGGTTCAATTTTGGTGCCCGTGGTGCATTGTCCGCCCATTATGCAATTTTCGTGCATTGTTGGCCCATTATGCAATTTTCGTGCCAAAATAAGACTTTTGGGTTTTGGTGCCCCGTGATCCCTGGTGGATTCTTATGCATAAAAAACAATAATGCTCGACCACTTTTCAGTTTTGAGGTCCGTGGTGCCCGGTGGTCCAATTTTGGTGCCCATGGTGAATTTTCGGCACATGGTACAATTTTCATGCCAAAATAAGACTTTTGGGTTTTGGTGTCCCATGATCCCTGGTGCACCCTTATGCATAAAAAACCATAATAATCTGAGCACTTTTCAGTTTTCAGGTCCGTTGTGCCCCGTGGTCCAATTTTTGTGACCGTGGTGCGTGTTCAGCCCATGGTGCAATTTTCGTGCCTAAATAAGACTTTTGGATTTTGGTGCCCCGTGATCTCTTGTACATTCTTATGCATAAAAAACCATAATGCTTGGAGCACTTTTCAGTTTTGAGGTCCGTTGTGCCCCGTGGTGCATTTTCGCCCCATTGTGCAATTTTCGTACAAAAATAAGACTTTTGGGTTTTGGTGCCCCGTGATCCCTAGGGTATTCTTATGCATAAATAACAATAATGCTTGGACACTTTTCAGTTTTGAGGTCCATGGTGCCCCGTGGTCCAATTTTGGTGCCCGTGGTGCAATTTCGGCACATGGTGCAATTTTTGTGCCAAAATAAGACTTTGGGGTTTTGGTGCCCCGTGATCCCTAGTGCATCCTTATGCATAAAAAACCATAACACTTAGAGCACTTTTCAATTTTGAGGTCCGTGGTGCCCCGTGGTCCAATTTTTGTGACCGTGGTGCGTGTTCGGCCCATGGTGCAATTTTCGTGCCAAAATAAGACTTTTGGATTTTGGTGCCCCATGATCTCTGATGCATTCTTATGCATAAAAAACCATAATGCTTGGAGCACTTTTCAGTTTTGAGGTATGTGTTGTCCAGTGGTCCAATTTTGGTGCCCCGTGGTGCATTTTTGGCCCATGGTGCAATTTTCGTGCCAAAACGAGACTTGTGGGTTTTGATGCCCCGTGATCCCTAGGGCATTGTTATGCATAAAAAACCATAATGCTCGAAGCACTTTTCAGTTTTGAGGTTCATGGTACCCTGTAACGACCTATCTTTGTTACAGATTTGTTATACTAAAACATTTTGTTAAATATTATCATATGAAACTACATAGAATTTTTTTCACATTTAACACATATATATGTACTACTTTCCTACATATAATGTACATCATCACATCATAAAAGTATTAGGTATGGCTTTACAAAACTTAAATATATAAATATGTACATACAATACCAAAATAGTCCTCTTGTAGAGAACATTCATCACAACCTAAGTATTTGTCCTAAGCTGGTCCCCATACTATGTACATATATACTAGAACATATTCAAAAAGTGGGATCTCATCCCATCTTCTAGATCTACATCCGCTTCAGTCATGAGCGGCCTAAGAACCTGCAGCATCACCACTATCTGCTCTCGTGCCAACCACACGATCATTGCAGTAAAACAACACAAACACAAAAATGCAAGGGTAAGCTTATTTATAAAAAGAAGGATAGGATTTGATCAAAGGAAAATTTAGAATAAATCAACAATAATAATTCAGCTAACATCACACAATAATACATACATCAATCTTATATACAATTTCATTATGCAATGTCGTGCTGACTCGACTCCATGGAGATTTCTAAAACTTTTGGGGGGTCCCCATAGGCCCCATCCCCTACCATGGTCCCACCTCTGACCATTTAGGGAGTCCCTTGCACTAACCCTGTGGAGGAAGTGTGGATTTAATCGAATATAGACAAATGTGGGTATTGGCTTACCTCTGTAAGGTTTGCAAAACCTTCAATCTATAGGAATTCGCCCACTTGTCTATTCTATAGGCCCACCGTTAGCCACCACAAAAACCTCCGACACTAGGTTGAGAGCCTACCTAGCACCCTCAACTTACGTGCCTACCCATATGCAATGTCATGTAACAAGCCAAACAACTTTGATTGCCACAAGTTCCCTCTATGTTATAAATTCACCATTTTTCTCAAATTATGCTTATGAACCCATCCAGCAATTCAATAAGCTCAGGTAAGATATTCTCACACTTTGAATCCTTACTTACAACACATAACTAACTTTAACAAAAGGTGAATTTCCAACATAGTTCTAGAACCAAAGTGGTGACCTACCCAACATCCTCATTCAAAACATGATTACAAGATCCATCCTACAGTCAAAAACTGTATCACACAAAACATATTTCAAATATTAAATACTAAAGATTCTCATCTCAATAAACAAACATCACCATTCCAATAATTCTATCATATTAACCAAATTGACCAAATAAGGTCGATTTCTCTTTGGTAGTACTGAATGTGAGCTCTCACTGATTGTAGCAAATGACCTCGGAATTAAATTTTTTTTATATGGAATTAAATCTCTTGAGTCCTATTTTTCAAAATGGTATCCCAATTGAAAAATCAACAACTAGAAAATTTTTATAAAATTTTCTAAGTCAGCAGCCCTGGATTTTGAGTGCGCACTGAACATAGCTCAAAGAAATGTAAAATTCTCCCACTTTCCAAAATCTTTTTGAAATTAAATTTTTACAGTAGAAAGGTAACATCTTTATATTTCTAAAAAGGTAACCCTTGCCCCCAAATTATTTCCTTACTATTCCCAGTAAATTTATTTCTAAAAGCCTAAGCTTCAGACTCGAAACAGAGCTCAAAACCCTTGCCCTGTTTCTTTTTAGAACGTTAATTTAGAAATTGGACATGATAATTTTTGTAATTTATATGGTTAAAAATCTTGTTTTATCTAGTTTTTAATGGTACAAAAACGAAAAAGAAACATTAATCACACAAGTGGGAATTTGAGAAAAACTGAGACATGTTCCAGGGAAACTCGAAAACAGAACAACCATTTTGGAAGTCATGGATGAACCCAGAGATGAGGATTTATCTCCAAGTCGTAAAAATTAAAGTTTCTCCATTTCATATCTATTTTAATTCAAAACAAATTTTGTGAAAAACCAACAGTTAGGTCTTCCAAAAATCACAAGATTGTGGGGGCTTACAGAGCTGGACGAACCAAATAGCCACTGCCATTTTGTTTTGTGGTTTGATTTTCACATGCAAAGCTTATCAAATAATTTCAAGAAAATTTGGGCATGGTCTCCTTTGTTTTATAAGCCTTCCCAATCAATTTCAAAGATTGAAAACAATCCAAGGATAGTACATGCAAATCTCACACAGCCACTGCCAAAGGGTTTCAACCCATTTCATCAACTTTTCACATTCAAGCATTCAAACAAAACACACACAACAGTCCAGATGAGGGGCATTCATGCTGTGTGGTTGAGCCCCCTAACTCTCAACCACACTTAAACTGAAAATAGATAAGCTCCCCTTACCTTTGGGTTTAGTTCCAGCAGAGAGAGAGAGAGAAAAAAGGGATGAAGAAGAAAAGGAAACTTGGTTGGGATGGTGAAGAGATGATGCTTTGGCTTGCATACAAACCTTAAAGCAACCAACAACAGTGGCTTCTATTAACTTTTGAGTGCCACGGCCAAGCTTAGAAGGAGGAGAGAGAAGAGAGCTTCGGGAGAAAGGAGGAAGAAATGAAGAAAATCGGAGAATGGAAGCTTGCACATTCAAATTGGGGTTTTAATTAAGATTTTTACTTTTCGCACCTATACTTCCTCTAAGAACATCCCCCTTCTCTTATTATTTTTTTCCTACAACTTACGGAACTCGCATAAAAGTCCCAAAAAAATTCACAATAACACTATGGCACATAACAAAACATAGAACTTAAGTTAATTATTATATCAATCAGCAACATTTAAATTTAGTTTGCTCTTTCATTATTAATCAAACACTTAATCATATAATCAAGAAAATCACAACGTTACATGCCTCGTGGTCCAATTTTGGTGCCCATGGTGCATTGTCGGCACCTGGTGCAATTTTCATGCCAAAATAAGACTTTTGGGTTTTGGTGCCCCGTGATCCCTGGTGCATCCTTATGCATAAAAAACCATAATGCTCGGTGCACTTTTCAGTTTTGAGGTCCGTCGTGCCCTAAGGTCCAATTTTGGTGCCCGTGGTGCATTCTCGGCCCATTATGCAATTTTCGTGCCAAAATAAGACTTTTAGGTTTTGGTGCCCCATGATCCTTGCAGCATCCTTATGCATAAAAAATCATAATGCTCGAAGCACTTTTTAGGTTTGAGGTCCGTGATGCCCCGTGGTCCAATTTTGGTGCCCGTCCTGCCTTTTTCGCACATGGGGCAATTTTCGTGCCAAAATAAGACTTTTGGTTTTTGGTGCCTAGTGATCCTTGGTGCATCCTCATGCATAAAAATCCATAATGCTCGGAGAACTTTTCAGTACTAAGGTCCGTGGTGCCCCATGGTCCAATTTTGGTGCCTGTGGTGCAATTTCAACACTGGTGCAATTTTCTTGCCAAAATAAGACTTTTGGGTTTTGGTGCCCCGTGATCCCTGGTGCATTCTTATGCATAAAAAACCATAATGCTCATAGCACTTTTCAGTTTTGAGGTCCATGGTGTCCAGTGGTCCAATTTTGGTACCCCGTGGTGCATTTTTGGCCCATGGGGCAATTTTCGTGCCAAAATAAGACTTTTGGGTTTTTGGGCCCAATGATCCCTGGGGCATTGTTATGAAAAAAAACCATAATGGTCGATGCCCTTTTCAGTTTTGAGGTCCGTGGTGCCACGTGGTCCAATTTTGGTGCCCGTAGTGGATTTTCCGCACATGTTGCAATTTTCGTGTCAAAATAAGACTTTTGGGTTTTGGAGCCCCGTGATCCTTGGTTCATCCTTAAGCATCAAAAATCATAATTCTTTGAGCACTTTTCAATTTTGAGGTTCGTGGTTCCCCGTGGTCCAATTTTGGTGCCCATGGTACATTTTCGACCATTTGTGCAATTTTCGTGCGAAAATAAGACTTTTGGGTTTTGGTTCACCGTGATCCTTGGTGCATTCTTATGCATAAAAAACCATTATGCTCAGAGCACTTTTATGTTTTGAGGTCAGTGGGGCCCCATGGTCCAATTTTGGTGCCTGTGGTACATTTTGGCCCATTGGGCAATTTTTCGTATGAAAATTAGACTTTTGGGTTTTGGTGCCCCATGATTGCTGGTGCATTTTGATGCATAAAAAATCATAATGCTCGGAGCACTTTTCAGTTTTGAGGTCCGTGGTGCCCGAGGTCCAATTTTGGTGCCGGTGGTGCATTTGCGGCCATTTGTGCAATTTTCGTGCGAAAGTAAGACTTTTTGGTTTTGGTGCCCCGTGATACCTGGTGCATTCTTATGCATAAAAAACCATAATGCTTGGAGCACTTTTCAGTTTTGAGGTCCGTGGTGCCCCGTGGTCCAATTTTTGTGCCGGTGGTGCATTTTCGGCCATTTGTGCAATTTTCGTGCGAAAATAAGACTTTTCGGTTCTGGTGCCCCGTTATCCCTAGTGCATCCTTATGCATAAAAAACCATAATGCTTGATGCACTTTTCAGTTTTGAGATCTGTGGTGCCCTATGGTCCAATTTTGGTGCCCGTGGTGCATTCTCGGCCCATTATGCAATTTTTGTGCCAAAATAAGACTTCTGGGTTTTGGTGCTCCATAATCCTTGCAGCATCCTTATGCATAAAAAACCATAATGCTCGAAGCACTTTAAAGGTTTGAGGTCCGTGATGCCCCGTGGTCCAATTTTGGTGCCCGTGCTCCTTTTTGGCACATGGGGCAATTTTAGTGCCAAAATAAGACTTTTGGTTTTTGGTGCCCAGTGATCCTTGGTGCATCCTCATGCATAAAAATCCATAATGCTTGGAGAACTTTTCAGTACTACGGTCCGTGGTGCCCCTTGGTCCAATTTTGGTGCCCGTGGTGCATTTTCAACACTGGTGCAATATTCTTGCCAAAATAAGACTTTTGGGTTTTGGTGCCCCGTGATTCCTGGTGCATTCATATGCATAAAAAACCATAATTCTCATAGCACTTTTCAGTTTTGAGGTCCATGGTGTCCAGTGGTCCAATTTTGGTACCCCGTGGTGCATTTTTGGCCCATGGGACAATTGTCGTGCCAAAATAAGACTTTTGGGTTTTGGGGCCCAGTGATCCCTGGGGCATTGTTATGAAAAAAAACCATAATGGTCGATGCCCTTTTCAGTTTTGAGGTCCGTGCTGCCACGTGGTCTAATTTTGGTGCCCGCGGTGGATTTTCCGCACATGTTGCAATTTTGGTGCCAAAATAAGACTTTTAGGTTTTGGAGCCCCGTGATCCTTGGTTCATCCTTAAGCATAAAAACTCATAATGGTCGGAGCACTATTCAGTTTTGAGGTCCGTGGTTCCCCGTGGTCCAATTTTGGTGCCCATGGTGCATTTTCGGCCATTTGTGCAATTTTTGTGCGAAAATAAGACTTTTGGATTTTGGTTCACCATGATTCCTGGTGCATTATTATGCATAAAAAACCATTATGCTCATAGCACTTTTATGTTTTGAGGTCAGTGGGGCCCCATGGTCCAATTTTGGTGTCGTGGTGCATTTTGGCCCATTGTGCAATTTTTCGTATGAAAATAAGACTTTTGGGTTTTGGTGCCCCATGATTCCTGGTGCATTCTTATGCATAAAAAATAATAATGGTCGGAGCACTTTTCAGTTTCGAGGTCCGTGGTGCCCGTGGTCCAATTTTGGTGTTAGTGGTGCTTTTTCGGCCATTTGTGAAATTTTTGTGCTAAAATAAGACTTTTGGGTTTTGGTGCCCTATGATTCCTGGTGCATTCTTATGCATAAATAATCATAATGGTCGGAGCACTTTTTAGTTTCGAGGTCCGTGGTGCCCGTGGTCCAATTTCGGTGTCAGTGGTGCTTTTTCGGCCATTTGTGAAATTTTCGTGCTAAAGTAAGACTTTTTGGTTTTGGTGCCCCGTGATCCCTGGTGCATTCTTATGCATAAAAAACCATAATGCTTGGAGCACTTTTCAGTTTTGAGGTCCGTGGTGCCCCGTGGTCCAATTTTGGTGCGGTGGTGCATTTTCGGTCATTTGTGCAATTTTTGTGTCAAAATAAGACTTTTCGGTTCTGGTGCCCCGTTATCCCTGGTGCATTCTTATGCATAAAGAATCATAATACTAGGAGCACTTTATGTTTTGAGGTCCATGGTGCACCGGGGTGCATTTTCTTGCGAAAATAAGACTTTTGGGTTTTTCTGCCCTGTGATTCCTGGTGCATTCTTATACATAAAAAACCATAGTGCTCGAAGCAATTTTCAGTTTTGAGGTCCGTGGTGTGTAGTGGTTAAATGTTGGTGCTCGTGGTGCAATTTCGGCACATGGTGAAATTTTCGTGCGAAAATAAGACTTTTACGTTTTGGTGCTCCATGATCCCTGGTGCATTCTTATGCATAAAAAACCATAATGCTCAGAGCACTTTTATGTTTCGAGGTCCGTGGTGCCCCGTGGTCCAATTTTGGTGCCAGTGGTGCATTTACGACTATATGAGCAATTTTCGTGCGAAAATAAGACTTTTGGGTTTTGGTGCCCCATGATCCCTAGTGCATTCTTACGCATAAAAAACCATAATGCTTAGATTACTTTTCAGTTTTGAGGTCTGTGGTGCCCCGTGGTCCAGTTTTGATGTCAGTGGTGTCCCGTGGTCTAATTTTTCTGCCAGTGGTGCATTTTCGACCATTTGTGCAATTTTCGTGCCAAAATAAGACTTTTGGGTTTCGGTGCCCCATAATCCCTGGGCATCCTTATGCATAAAAATTCAGATTGCTCGGAGCACTTTTCAGTTTTGAAGTCTGTGGTGCCCCATGGTACAATTTTGGTGTCGGTGGTGCACTTTTGACCTTTTGTGCAATTTTCGTGCGAAAATAAGACTTTTGGGTTTTGGTGCCCCGTGATCCCTGGTGCATTCTTATGCATAAAAAACCATAATGCTAGGAGCACTTTTCAGTTTCGAGGTCCGAGGTGCCCAGTGGTCCAATTTTGGTGCCCGTGGTGCATTTTCAGCACATTGTGGAATTTTCGTTCAAAAATCAGAATTTTGGGTTTTTGTGCCTCGTGATCCCTGGAGTATTCTTATGCATAAAAAACCATAATGCTTGGAGCACTTTTCAGTTTTGAGGTCCGTGGTGCCCCGTGGTCCAATTTTGGTGCGGTGGTGCATTTTCGGTCATTTGTGCAATTTTTGTGTCAAAATAAGACTTTTCGGTTCTGGTGCCCCGTTATCCCTGGTGCATTCTTATGCATAAAGAATCATAATACTAGGAGCACTTTATGTTTTGAGGTCCATGGTGCACCGGGGTGCATTTTCTTGCGAAAATAAGACTTTTGGGTTTTTCTGCCCTGTGATTCCTGGTGCATTCTTATACATAAAAAATCATAGTGCTCGAAGCAATTTTCAGTTTTGAGGTCCGTGGTGTGTAGTGGTTAAATGTTGGTGCTCGTGGTGCAATTTCGGCACATGGTGAAATTTTCGTGCGAAAATAAGACTTTTACGTTTTGACACGAAAATTTCACACGACAATTTTCGTGGTGCAATAACCCAAAAGTCTTATTTTCACACGAAAATTTCACAAATGCCCGTAAACGCACCACCGGCACCAATATTGGACCGCGGGGCTCCAGAGACCTCAAAACTAAATAGTGCTCCAAGTATTATGGTTTTTTATGCATAAGAATGCACTAGGGATCATGGGGCACCAAAACCCAAAAGTCTTATTTTTCAACGAAAATTCCACAATGTGCTGAAAATGCACCACGGGCACCAAAATTGGACCACTCGGCACCTCGGACCTCAAAACTAAAAAGTGCTCCTAGCATTATGGTTTTTTATGCATAAGAATGCACCAGGGATCACGGGGCACCAAAACCCAAAAGTCTTATTTTCGCACGAAAATTGCACAAACGGTCAAAAGTGCACCACCGACACCAAAATTGTACCATGGGGCACCACAGACTTCAAAACTGAAAAGTGCTCCGAGCAATCTGAATTTTTATGCATAAGGATGCCCAGGGATTATGGGGCACCGAAACCCAAAAGTCTTATTTTGGCACGAAAATTGCACAAATGGTCGAAAATGCACCACTGGCAGAAAAATTAGACCACGGGACACCACTGACATCAAAACTGGACCACGGGGCACCACAGACCTCAAAACTGAAAAGTAATCTAAGCATTATGGTTTTTTATGTGTAAGAATGCACTAGGGATCATGGGGCACCAAAAACCAAAAGTCTTATTTTCGCACGAAAATTGCTCATATAGTCGTAAATGCACCACTGGCACCAAAATTGGACCACGGGGCACCACGGACGTCAAAACTGAAAAGTGCTCCTAGCATTATGGTTTTTTATGCATAAGAATGCACCAGGGATCACAGGGAACCAAAACCCAAAAAGGCTTATTTTCGCACGAAAATTGCACAAACGGTCAAAAGTGCACCACCGACACCAAAATTGTAACATGGGGCACCAAAATTGTACCATGGGGCACCAAAATTGGACCACGGGGCACCACGGACCCCAAAACCGAAAAGCGTTTGTAGCATTATGGTTTTTTATGCATAAGAATGAACCAGCGACCACGGGGCACCAAATCCCAAAAGTCTTATTTTCCCACGAAAATTGCCTAAATGGGCCGAAAATGCACCACCGACACCAAAATTGGACCACGGGGCACCACGGACCTCAACACATAAAAGTTCTCCGAGCATTACGGTTTTTTATGCATAAGAATGCACCAGGGATGATGGTGCACCAAAACCCAAAAGTCTTATCTTCGCAAGAAACTTTCACAAAGGGCCAAAAATGCACCATCGGCACCAAAATTGGACCACGAGGCACCACGGACCTGAAAACTGAAAAGTATTCCTAGCATTATGGTTTCTTATGCATAAGAATGCCCCTGGGATCACTGGGCACCAAAACCAAAAGGTCTTATTTTCGCATGAAAATTGCACAATGAGCCAAAAATGCAGCACGGGCACCAAAATTGGACCACGGGGCTCCTCGGACCTCAAAAATGAAAAGTGCTTCCAGCATTATGGTTTTTTAAGCTTAAGAATGCACCAGGGATCACGGGGCACCAAAACCTAAAAGTCGTATATTCACACGAAAATTGCACAAATGGCCGAAAATGCACCACTGGCGCCAAAATTGGAGAACGAGGTACCGCGAACCTAAAAACTAAAAACTGTTTTGAGCATTATGGTTTTTTATGCATAAGAAGGAACTAGGGATCACGGGGCAACAAAACCCAAAAGTCTTATTTTCGCTCGAAAATTGCACAAATGGCCGAAAATGCACCACCGGCACCAAAATTGGACCACGGGGCACCACGAACCTCAAAACTCAAAAGTGTTCTGAGCATTATGATTTTTTATGCATAAGAATGCACATGCGATTACGGGGCACCAAAACCCAAAAGTCTTCTTTTCGTACAAAAATTGCACAATGGGCAAAAAATGCACCACGGGCAAAAAAATTGGACCACGGGCACCTCGGACCTCAGTACTTAAAAGTGGTCTGAGCATTATGGTTTTTTATACATAAGAATACATTAGGGGTCATGGGGTACCAAAACCCAAAAGTCCTATTCTCAAACGAAAATTGAACATTGGGCCAAAAATGCACCACGGGCACCAAAATTGGACCACGAGGCAACACGGACTGGAAAAATGAAAGTGCTTCGAGCATCATGATTTTTTATGCTTAAGAATGCACCAGGGATCACAGGGCACCAACACCCAAAAGTATTATTTTAGCACAAAAATTGCACAAATGGCCGAAAATGCACCACTGGCACCAAAATTGGACCACCGGGCACCACGAACCTCAAAACTCAAAAGTGTTATGAGCATTATGGATTTTTATGCATAAGAATGCACCAGGGATCACGGGGCACCAAAATCCAAAAGTCTTATTTTAGCATGAAAATTTCACAAATGGCCGAAAATGCACCACCAGCACAAAAATTGGGGCACGGGGCACCACGCACCTCAAAATTGAAAAGGGTTCCGAGCATTATGGTTTTTTATGGATAAGAATGCACCTGGGATCGCGGGGCACCAAAACCCAAAATTCTTAAATTCGCACGAAAATTGCACAATGGGCCTAAAATTCACCTCGGGCACAAAAATTGAACCACGTGGCACCTCGGACCTCAAAACTTAAAAGTTCTCCGAGCATTATGGTTTTTTATTTATAAGAATGCACCAGGGATCACGGGACACCGAAACCTAAAAGTCTTATTTTCGCATAAATGGCCGAAAGTGCACCACCGGCACCAAAATTGGACCACAGGCCACCTCGCACCTCAAAACTGAAAAGTGTTCCGAGCATTATGGTTTTTTATGCATAAGAATGCACCAGGGATCACGGGGCACAAAAACCCAAAAGTCTTATTTTCGCACTTAAATTTCACCAATGGCTGAAAATGCACCACTGGCACCAAAATTGGACCACGGGGCACCTCGGACCTCAAAACCTAAAATTGGTCCGAGCATTATGGTTTTTTATGATAAGAATACACCAGGGATCACGGGGCACCAAAACACAAAAGTCTTATTTTCGCACGAAAATTGCACAATGGACCAAATATGCACCACCGGCACCAAAATTGGACCTTGGGGCACCATGGACGTCAAAACTGAAAAGTGTTCCAAGCATTATGATTTTTTATGCATAAGAATGCACCGGGGATCACGGGGCACCAAAACCCAAAAGTCTTATTTTCACACGAAAATTGCACAAAGGACCAAATATCCACCACGGGCACCAAAATTGGACCACAGGGCACCACGGACCTGAAAACTGGAAAGTGTTCCGAGCATTATGATTTTTTATGAATAAGAATGCACCAGGGATCACGTGGCACCAAAACCCAAAAGTCTTAGTTTTGCACGAAAATTGCACAAACGGCCGAATATGCTCCCCTGGCACCAAAATTAGACCATGGGACACCACGAACCTCAACGCTGAAAACTGTTCGGAGCATTTTTGTTTTTTATGCATAAGAATGCACCAAGGATCACGGGGCAAGAAAACCCAAAAGTCTTATTTTCGCAGGAAAATTGAACAATGGGCCGAAAATGCACCACAAGCACCAAAATTGGACCACGGGGCACCTTGGACCACAAAACTGAAAAGTGCTCCGAGCATTATGGTTTTTTATGCATAAGAAAGCACCAGGGATCACGGGGCACCAAAACCCAAAAGTCTAATTTTCGCACGAAAATTGCATAATGGACTGAAAATGCACCACGGGCATCAAAATTGGACCACGGGGCACCTTGGATCTCAAAACTGAAAAGTGCTATGAGCATTATGGTTTTTTATCGATAAGAATGCACCAAGGTTCACAGGGCACCAAAACCCAAAAGTCATAGTTTCGCATGAAAATTGCACAAATGACCGAAAATGTACCACGGGCACCAAAATTGGACCACGGGGCACCTCGGACTTCAAAACTTAAAAGCGCTCCGAGCATTATGGATTTTTATGCATAAGAATGCACCAAGGATCACGGGGCACCAAAACCCAAATGTCTTATTTACACACGAAAATTGCACCAATGGCCAAAAATGCACCACGGGCACCAAAATTGGACCACGGGCACCAAAATGGGACCACGGGGCACCTCGGACGTCAAACCTTAAAAGTGGTATGAGAATTATGGTTTTTTATGCATAAGAATACACCAGGGATCACGGGGCATCAAAACCTAAAAGTCTTATTTTCCCATGAAAATTGCACAAATGGTCAAAAATCCACCAACGACACCAAAATTGGACCATGGGGCACCATGGACCTCAAAACTGAAAAGTGTTCCATGCATTATGGTTTTGTATGCATAAGAATGCACCATGGTTCATAGGGCACCAAAACCCAAAAGTCTTATTTTCGCACGAAAATTGCACAAATGGGCGAAAATGCACCACCGGCACCAAAATTGGACCACGGGGCACCACGAACCTCAAAACTAAAAAGGCTCCAAGCTTTATGGTTTTTTATGCATAAGAATGTACCAGGGATCATGGGGCCCCAAATCTCAAAAGTATCATGTTGCACGAAAATTGCACAATGGGACGAAAATGCATCACGGGCACCAAAATTGGACCATGGGGCACCTCGGACGTCAAAACGTAAAAGTGCTCCGGGCATTATAGTTTTTTATGCATAAGAATGCACCAGGGATCACGGGGCACCAAAACCCAAAAGTCTTATTTTCGCACAAAAATTCCACAATGGGCAAAAAATGCATCATGGGCAGCAAAACCCAAAAGTCTTATTTTCGTACGAAAATTGCACAAATGACTGAAAATGCATTACCGACACTAAAATTGGACCACGGGGCACCACAAACCTCATAACTGAAATGTGTTCCAAGCATTATGGTTTTTTAAGCATAAGAATGCACCAGGGGTCACGGGGCACCAAAACCCAAAAGTCTTATTTTCGTACAAAAATTTCACAAATGTTAAAAAATGCACCTCTGGCATCAAAATTGGACCACGGGGCACCACGGACCTCAAAACTAAAAACTACTCCAAGCATTATGGTTTTTTATGCATAAGAATGCACTAGGGATAATGGGGCATCAAAACCCAAAAGTCTTATTTTCGCACGAAAATTGCACAATGGGCCGAAAATGTACCTCAGGCACCAAAATTGGAACACGGGGCACCTCAGACCTCAAAAATGAAAAGTGCTCCAATCATTATGGTTTTTTATGAATAAGAATGCACCAGGGTTCATAGGGTGCCAAAACCCAAAAGTCTTATTGTCGCATGAAAATTACACAAATGGCCGAATATACACCACCGGCACCAAAATTTGACCACGAGGTACCACGGACCTCAAAACTGAAAAGTACTCCAACCATTATGGGTTTTTATGCAAAAGAATGCACCAGGCATCACGGGGAACCAAAACCCAAAAGTCTTGTTTTCGCACGAAAATGCACCACGGGTACCAAAATTGGACCACGGGGCACCTCGGACCTCAAAATTGAATAGTGCTATGACCATTATGGTTTTTTATGCATAAGAATGCACCAGGGTTCACAGGGAACCAAAACCCATAAGTCTTATTTTGGCACGAAAATTGCACAAATGGCCGAATATGCACCACCGGCACTAAAATTGGACCACGAGGCACCATGGACCTCAAAACTGAGAAGTGTTCCAAGCAGTATGGTTTTTTATGCATAAGAATGCAGCAGGGATCACGGGGAACCAAAACCCAAAATTCATATTTTCGCACGAAAGTTGCAGAATGGGTTGAAAATGCACCACGGGCACCAAAATTGGACAATGTGGCACCTCAGACCTCAAAATTGAAAATGGCTTCGAGGATTATGCTTTTTTATAAATAAGAATGCACCAGGGTTCACAGGGCACCAAATCCCAAAAGTCTTATTGTTGCACGAAAATTGCACAAATGGGCCGAAAATGCACCACGGCACCAAAATTGGACCACGGGGCACCTCGGACCTCAAAACTGAAAAGTGCTCCAAGCATTATGGTTTTTTAAGCAGAAGCAGGATCATGGGGCACCAAAGCCCAAAACTCTGATTTTCGCATGAAAATAGCATAATGGGCCGAAAATGCACCTCGGGTACCAGAATTAGAAAACGGGGCACCTCGGACCTCAAAATTGAAAAGTGCTCTGAGCATTATGGTTTTTTACAGATAAGAATGCACCACGGTTCATAGGGAACGAAAACCCACAAGTCATATTTTGGCACGAAAATTGTACAAATGGCCGAATATGCACCACCGGCACCAAAATTGGACAACGAGGCACCATGGACCTCAAAACTGAAAACTACACCAAGCATTATGGTTTTTTATACATAAGAATGCACCAGGGATCACTTGGCACCAAAACCCAAAAGTCTTATTTTCGCACGGTAATTGCACAATGGGCCGAAAATGCACCACGTGCACCAAAATTGAAGCACGGGGAACCTCGGACCTCAAAACTTAAAAGTGCTCCAAGCATTATTGTTTTTTATGCATAAGAATGCACCAGAGATCACGGGGCACAAAAACCCAAAAGTCTTATTATCGCACGAAAATTGCACAAATGGCCGAAAATGAATCACCGGAACCAAAATTGGACCACGGGGCACCACGGACCTCAAAACTGAAAAGTGTTCCGACCATTATGGCTTTTTATGTATAAGAATGCACCAGGGATCACGGAGCACAAAAACCCAAATGTCTTATTTTCGCAAGAAAATTGTAAAATGGGCTGAAAATGCACCACGAGCACCAAAATTGGACAACGAGGCACCTCAGACCTCAAAATTGAAAAGGGCTATGAGCATTATGGTTTTTTATGAATAAGAATGCACCAGGGTTCACAGGGCATCAAAGCCCAAAAGCCTTATTGTCACATGAAAATTGCACAAATGGCCGAATATGCACCACCGACACCAAAATTTGACCACGAGGCACCACAGACCTCAAAACTGAAAAGTACTCCAAGCATTATGTGTTTTTATGCATAAGAATGCACTAGGTATCACGGGGCACGGAAACCCAAAAGTCTTATTTTCGCACGAAAAGTGCTATGAGTATTATGGTTTTTTACGCATAAGAATGCACCAGGGATCACGGGGCATCAAAATGAAAAAGACTTATTATCGCACGAAAATTGCACAAATGGTCAAAAATGCACCCCCGGCACCAAAATTGGACCACGGGGCACCACGAACCTCAAGACTGAAAAGTGTTTCGAGCATTGTGGTTTTTTATGCATAAGAATGCACCAGGGATTAGGGGGCACCGAAACCCAAAAGCCTTATTTTCGCACAAAAATTGCACAATGGGCCGAAAATGCACCACGGGCACCAAAGTTGGACCACGGGGCACTGTGGACCTCAAAACTGAAAGTGCTCCAAGCATTATGGTTTTTTATGCATAAGAATGCACCAGGGATCACGGGGCACCAAAACCCAATAGTCTTATTTTCGCACGAAAATTGCACAAATGGCCGAAAATGCTTTACCGGCACCGAAATTGGACCACGAGGCACCATGGACCTCAAAACTGAAAAGTGTTTCGAGCATTATGGTTTTCTAAGCATAAGAATGCACCATGGATCACTAGGTACCAAAACCCAAAAGTCTTATTTTCGCACGAAAATTGCACCATGGGCCGAAAATGAACCACGGGCACCAAAATTGGACCACGGGGCACATTGAACCTCAAAACTAAAAAGTGATCTGAGCATTATGGTTTTTTATGCATAAAAAGGCACCAGGGATCATGGGGCACCAACACCCAAAAGTCGTATTTTCGCACGAATATTGCACAAAAGGTCAAAAATGCACTACCGGCACCAAAATTGGACCACGAGGCAATACGAACCTCAAAACTGAATAGTGTTATGAGCATTATGGTTTATTCTACATAAGATTTCACCAGGGATCATGGGGCACCAAAACCCAAAAGTCTTATTTTCGCAGGAAAATTGCATAAATGGCCGAAAATGCACCCCCGGAACCAAAATTAGACCACGGGGCACCACAGACCTCAAAACTAAAAAATTTTCCAAGCATTATGGTTTTTTATGCATAAGAATGCACCAAGGATCATTGGGCACCAAAACCCCAAAGTCTTATTTTCTTACGAAAATTGCACAATGGGCCAAAAATGCACCACGGGCACCAAAATTGGACCACGGGACACGTCGGACCTCAAAACTGAAAAATGCTCTGAGAATTACGGGTTTTTATGCATAAAAATGCACCAGGGATCACGGGGCATCCAAACCTAAAAGTCTTATTTTCGAACGAAAATTGGACAAATGGTCGAAAATGCACCATCGGCACCAAAACTGGACCACGAGGCACGATGAACCTCAAAATTGAAAAGTGTTCCGAGCATTATGGTTTATTCTGCATAAGAATGAACCAGGGATCACGAGGCATTGAGGTCTGTGGTGTCCAGTAGTCCAATTTTGGTGTCGGTGGTGCATTTTCGGCCTTTTGTGCAATTTTCGTGCGAAAATCAGACTTTTGGGTTTTGGTGCAAGTGATCCCTGGTGCATTCTTATGCATAAAAAATCATAATGCTTGGAGCACTTTTCAGTTTTGAGGTCCGTGGTGTCCAGTGGTCCAATTTTGGTGCCCTGTGGTGCATTTTTGGCCCGTGGTGCAATTTTCGTGCCTAAGTAAGACTTATGGGTTTTGGTGCCCCGTGATCCTTGGGGCGTTCTTATGCATAAAAAACCATAATGCTTGGAGCACTTTTCAATTTTGAAGTCTGTGGTGTCCAGTGGTCCAATTTTGGTGCCCCGTGGTGCATTTTTTGCCCATGGTGCAATTTACATGCCAAAATTAGACTTTTGGGCTTTCGTGCCCCGTGATACCTGGGGCATTCTTTTGCATAAAAAACCATAATGCATGGAGCACTTGTCAGTTTTGAGGTATGTGGTTCCCCGTGGTCCAATTTTGGTGCCCGTGGTGCATTTTTGGCACATGGTGCAATTTTCGAGCCAAAATAAGACTTTTGGATTTTGGTGCCCTGTGATTATTGGTGCATCCTTATGCATAAAAAACCATAATGCTCTGAGGACTTTTAAGTTTTGCGGTCCGTGGTGCCCCATGGTCCAATTTTGGTGCCCGGGGTGCATTTTCGGCACATGGTGATATTTTCGTTCCAAAATAAGACTATTGGGTTTTGGTGCCCCATAATCCTTGGTGTATCCTTATGCATAAAAAATCATAATGCTCTGAGCACTTTTCGGTATTGAGGTCCGTGGTGCCCCGTGGTCCAATGTTGGTCCCGTGGTGCATTTTCAACCCATTGTTCAATTTTCGTGTGAAAATAAGAATTTTGGGTTTTGGTGCCCCATGATCCCTGGTGCATTCATATGCATAAAAAACCATAATGGTCAGAGCACTTTTCAGTTTTGAGGTCTGTGGTGTCTAGTGGTCCAATTTTGCTGCCCCGTGGTGCATTTTTGGCCCATGGTGCAATTTACCTGCCAAAATAAGACCTTTGGGCTTTGGTGCCTCATGATCCAATTTTGACACATGGTCCAATTTTCGTGCGCGTGGTGCATTTTCGGCATGTGGTCCAATTTTGGTGCCCGTGGTGCATTTTTGGCACATGGTCCAATTTTCGTGCAAAAATAAGACTTTTGGTTTTTGGTACCCGGTTATCCCTGGTGCATTCTTATGCATAAAAATCCATCATGCTCGGAACACTTTTTAGTTTTGTCGTCTGTGGTGTCTAGTGGTCCAATTTTGGTGCCCGTGGTGCATTTTCGGCACAAGGAGCAATTTTCGTGCCAAAATAAGACTTTTAGGTTGTGGTGCCCTGTGATTCTTGGTGCATCCTTATGCATAAAAAACTATAATGCTATGAGCAATTTTCCGTTTTGAGGTCCGTGGTGCCCTGTTGTCCAATTTTGGTGCCCGTAGTGCATTTTCGGCACATGGTGCAATTTTCGTTCCAAAATAAGACTTTTGGGTTTTGGTGCCCCGTGACACCTTAAGGTCCGTGGTGCCCCGTGGTCCAATTTTGGTGCCCGTGGTGAATTTTCGACACATGGTCCAATTTTCGTGCCAAAATAAGTCTTTTGGGTTTTGGAGCCCTGTGATTCTTGGTGCATCCTTATGCATAAAACACCATAATGCTCTGAGCACTTTAAAGTTTTGAGATACGTGGTGCCCCGTGGTCCAATTTTGGTGCCCGTGGTACATTTTTGGCACATGGTGCAATTTTCGTGGCAAAGTAATACTTTTGGGTTTTGGTGCCCTGTGATTCTTGGTGCATCCTTATGCATAAAAAATCATAATGCTCTGAGCACTTTTCAATTTTGAGGTCCGTTGTGCGTCATGGTCCAATTATTATACCCGTGGTGCATTTTCGGCACATGGTGCAATTTTCGTGCCAAAATAAGACTTTTGGGCTTTGGTGCCCCGTGTTCCCAGGGGCATTCCTATACGTAAAAAACCATAATGCTCGGAGCACTTTTTAGTTTTCAGGTCCGTGGTGCCCCGTGGTCCAATTTTGGTGCTCGTCGTGCATTTTCGGCACATGGTGCAATTTTCGTGCCAAAATAAGTCTTTTGGGTTTTGGTGCCCTGTGATTCTTGGTGCATCCTTATGCATAAAACACAATAATGCTCTGAGCACTTTCAAGTTTTGAGGTCCGTGGTGCCCCCATGGTCCAATTTTGGTGCTCGTGGTTCATTTTCGGCACATGGTACAATTTTCGTGGCAAAGTAATACTTTTGGGTTTTGGTGCCCTGTGATTCTTGGTGCATCCTAATGCATAAAAAACCATAATACTCTGAGCACTTTTCAATTTTGAGGTCCGTTGTGCGTCATGGTCCAATTATTGTACCCGTGGTGCATTTTCGGCACATGGTGCAAATTTCGTGCCAAAATAAGACTTTTGGGCTTTGGTGCCCTGTGTTCCCAGGGGCATTCTTATATGTAAAAACCATAATGCTCGGAGCACTTTTCAGTTTTCAGGTCCGTGGTGCCCCGTGGTCCAATTTTGGTGCCCGTGGTGCATTTTCGGCACATGGTGCAATTTTCGTGCCAAAATAAGTCTTTTGGGTTTTGGTGCCCTGTGATTCTTGGTGCATCCTTATGCATAAAACACAATAATGCTCTGAGCACTTTCAAGTTTTGAGGTCTGTGGTGCCCCCGTGATCCAATTTTGGTGCTCGTGGTTCATTTTCGGCACATGGTGCAATTTTCGTGCCAAAATAATACTTTTAGGTTTTGGTGCCCTGTGATTCTTGGTGCATTCTTATGCATAAAAAACCATAATGCTCTAAGCACTTTTCAGTTTTGAGGTCCGTTGTGTGTCGTGTTCCAATTGTTGTGCTCGTGGTGCATTTTCGGCACATGGTGCAATTTTCGCGCCAAAATAAGACTTTTGGGTTTTGGTGCCCCGTGTTCCTTGGTGCATCCTTATGCATAAAAAATCATAATGCTCGGAGCACTTTTCAGTTTTGAGGTCCAAGGTGCCCCATGGTCCAATTTTGGTGCCCGTGGTGTATTTTCGGCACATGGTCGAATTTTCATGCCAAAATAATACTTTTGGGTTTTAGTGCCCCTTGATCCATAGAGCATTCTTATGCATAAAAAACCATAATGCTCAGAGCACTTTTCAGTTTTGAGGTCCGTGGTGCCCCGTGGTCCAATTTTGGTGCCCGTGGTGCATTTTCGGCCATTTGTGCAATTTTCGTGCAAAAATAAGACTTTTGGGTTTTGGTGCCTCGTGATCCCTAGTGCATGAAAACCATAATGCTCTGAGTACTTTTAGTTTTGAGGTCCATGGTGCCCCGTGGTCCAATTTTGGTGCCCGTGGTGCTTTTTCGGCACATGGTCCAATTTTCGTTACAAAATAAGACTTTTGGGTTTTAGTGCCCCTTGATCCCTTGGGCATTCTTATGCATAAAAAACCATAATGTTTGGAGCACTTTTCAGTTTTGAGATCCGTGGTGCCCCATGGTACAATTTTGGTGCACGTGGTGCATTTTCAACACATGGTTCAATTTTCATGCCAAAATAAGACTTTTGGGTTTTGGTGCCCCGTTATCCCCGGTGCATTCTTATGCTTAAAAAACCATAAAGCTTGGAGCACTTTTCAGTTTTGAGGTCCATGGTACCCCGTGGTACAATTTTGGTGCCCGTGGCCATTTGTGCATATTTCGTGCGAAAATAAGACTTTTGGGTTTTGGTGCCTCATGATCCCTAGTGTATCCTTATGCATAGAAAACCATAATGCTCTGAGCACTTTTCAGTTTTAAGGTTCGTGGTGCCCCGTGGTCCAATTTTGGTGCCCATGGAGCATTTTCGGCACATGGTCGAAGTTTCATGCCAAAATAAGACTTTTGGGTTTTGGTGCCCCTTGATCCCTGGGGCATTCTTATGCATAAAAAACCATAATGTTCAGAGCGCTTTTTAGATTTTAGGTCTATGGTTCCCCGTGGTCCAATTTTTGTGCCCGTGGAGCATTTTCGGTACATGGTGCAACATTTGTGCCAAAATGCGACTTTTGGTTTTTCTGAGCCCCGTTATCCCTAACGCATTCTTATACCTAAAAGCCCATAATGCTCGAAGCACTTCGCAGTTTTGCGGTCCATGGTTCCCCGTGGTCCAGTTTTGGTGGCCGTGGTGCATTTTCGGCACATGGTGCAATTTTCGTGCCAAAATAAGACTTTTGGGTTTCGGTGCCCCGTGATCCCTGGTGCATCCTTATGCATAAAAAACCATAATGCTCTGAGCACTTTTCAGTTTTGAGGTTCGTGGTGCCCCGTGGTCCAATTTTGGTGCCCATGGTGCATTTTTGGCACATGGTGCAATTTTCGTGCCAAAATCAAACATTTGGGTTTTGTTGCTTCGTTATCCCTGGTGCATTCTTTTGCAGAAAAAACCATCATGCTCGGAGCACTTTTCAATTTTGAGGTACGTAGTGCATCGTGGTCCAAATTTGGTGCCAGTGGTGCATTTTCGACACACGGTGTATTTTTTGTGCCAAAATAAGTCTTTTGGATTTTGGTGCCCCGTGATCCTTGGTTCATCCTTATGAATAAAAAACCATCATGCTAAGAGCACTTTTCAGGTTTGAGGTCCGTGGTGCCCCGTGGTCAAATTTTGGCACCCGTGGTGCACTTTTGGCTCGTGGTGCAATTTTTGTGCTAAAATAAGCCATTTGGGTTTTTTTGCTTCGTGATCCTTGGTGCATCCTTATGCATAAAAAACCATCATGCTCAGAGCACTTTTCAGTTTTGAGGTTAGTGGTGTCCAGTGATCCAATTTTGGTGCTCCGTGGTGCATTTTTGCCCATGGTGCAATTTTCGTGCCAAAATAAGACGTTTGAGTTTTGGTGTCCCGTGATCCTTGGTGCATCCTTATGCATAAAAAACCATAATGCTTAGAGCACTTTTTAGTTTTGAGGTCCGTATTGCCCTGTGGTCCAAATTTGGTGCCCGTGGTGCATTTTCGGCACATGGTGTAATTTTCGTAGCAAAATAAGCCATTTGGGTTTTTTTGCCCTGTGATCCTTGGTGCATTCTTATGCATAAAAAACTATCGTGCTCGGAGCATTTATCAATTTTTAGATCCGTGGTGACCAGTGGTCCAATTTTGGTGTCCTGTGGTGCATTTTTGGCCCATGGTGCAATTTTCGTGCCAAAATAAGACTTTTTGGTTTTGGTGCCCCATGATCCCAAGGGCATTCTTATGCATAAAAAACCATAATGCTTGGAGCACATTTCAGTTTTGAGGTCCATGGTGCCCCGTGGTCTAATTTTGGAGCCCGTGGTGCATTTTTAGCACATGGTGCAATTTTCGTGCCAAAATAAGACTTTTGGGTTTTTGTGCCCTGTATTCCTTGGCGGATCCTTATGCATAAAAAACCATAATGCTCTAAGCACTTTTCAGTTTTGAGGTCCATGGTGCCCCGTGGTCCAATTTTAGTGCCCGTGCTGCATTTTCAGCAGATGGTGCAATTTTCGTGCCAAGATAAGTCTTTTGGGTTTTGGTGCCGCGTGATCCCTAGTGCATTCTCTTATGCATAAAAATTCATCATGCTCGGAGCACTTCTTAGTTTTTCGGTCCGTGGTGTCTAGTGGTCCAATTTTGGGGTCCTGTGGTGCATTTTTGGCCCATGGTGCAATTTTTGTGCCAAAATAAGACTTTTTGGTTTTGGTGCCCCGTGATCCCAAGGGAATTCTTATTCATAAAAAACCATAATTCTCTGAGCACTTTTCAGTTTTTGAGGTCCGTGGTGCCCCGTGGACCAATTTTGGTGCCCGTACTGCATTTTCGGCACATGGTGCAATTATGGTGTCAAAATAAGACTTTTGGGTTTTGGTGCGCCTTGATCCTTGGTGCATCCTTATGCATAAAAACCATAATTCTAGGAGTACTTTTCAGTTTTGAGGTCCGTGGTACCCCGTGGTCCAATTGTTTACCCCGTGATGCATTTTCGGCACATGGTCCAATTTTCTTGCCAAAATAAGACTTTTGGGTTTTGGTGCCCCATGATCCCTATGCATTCTTATGCATAAAAAACCATAATGGTCAGAGCACTTTTCACTTTTCAGTTTTGTGGTGGCCTGTGGTCCAATTTTGGTGCCCGTGGTGCATTTTCAGCACATGGTGCAATTTTCGTGCCAAAATAAGACTTTTGGGTTTTGGTGCCCTGAGATCCTTGGTGCATCCTTATGCATAAAAAACCATAATGCTTAGAGAACTTTTTAGTTTTGAGGTCTGTGGTCCCCCGTCGTCCAATTTTGGTGGCTGTGGTGCAATTTGGGCGATTTTGCAATTTTCATGCAAAAATAAGACGTTTGGGTTTTGGTGCCTCGTGATCCCTGGTGCATTCATGTTTATAAAAAACCATAACGCTCAGAGCAGTTTTCAGTTTTAAGGTCCGTGGTTCCCCGTGGTCCAATTTTGGTGCCCGTGGTGCATTTTCGGCACATGGTGCTATTTTCGTGCCAAAATATGACTTGTGGGTTTGGGTGGCTTGTGATACGTGGTGCATCCTTATGCATAAAAAACCATAATGCTCTAGGAACTTTTCAATTTTGAGGTCCGTGGTACCCCGTGGTCCCATTTTGGTGTCTGTGGTGCATTTTCGGGCAATTGTGCAATTTTCGTGCGAAAATAAGACTTTTGGGTTTTGGTGCCCTGTGATACCTGGTGCATTCATATTTATAAAAAACCATAACGCTCAGAGCAGTTTTCAGTTTTGAGGTCCGTGGTTCCCCGTGGTCCAATTTTGGTGCCCGTGGTGCATTTTCAGCAAATGGTGGAATTTTCATGCCAAAATAAGACTTTTGGGTTTTAGTGCCCCTTGATCCCTTGGGCATTCTTATGCATAAAAAACCATAATGTTTGGAGCACTTTTCAGTTTTGAGGTCCGTGGTGCCCTGTGGTCCAATTTTGGTGCCCGTGGTGCATTTTCTGCGCATTGTGCAGTTTTCGTGGAAAAATTAAGACTTTTGGGGTTTTGTGGGCCGTGATCCCTGGTGCATTCTTATGCATAAAAAACCATAATGCTCGGAGCACTTTTCAGTTTAGAGATCCGTGGTGTCCAGCGGTACAGTTTTTGTGCCCCGTGGTGCATTTTTAGCCCGTGGTGCAATTTTATTGCCAAAATAAGACTTTTGGGTTTTGGCGCCCCGTGATCCCTGGGGTATTCTTGTGAATAAAAAACCATAATTCTTAGACAACTTTTCAGTTTTGAGGTCCGTAGTTCCCCGTGGTCAAAATTTGGTGCCCGTGGTGCATTTTCGGCACATGGTGCAATTTTCGTGCCAAAATAACACTTTTGGGTTTTGGTGCCCCATGATCTTGGTGCATCCTTATGAATAAACAACCAAAATGCTTAGAGTAATTTTCAGTTTTGAGGCCCGTGGTGTCCCGTGGTCCCATTTTGGTGCCTGTGGTACATTCCGGGCAATTGTGCAATTTTCGTACAAAAATAAAACTTTTGGGTTTTGGTGCCCCGTGATCCTTGGTGCATTCATATTTATAAAAAAACAATAACGCTCATAGCAGTTTTTAGGTTTGAGGTCTGTGGTTCCTCGTGGTCCAATTTTTGTGCCTGTGGTGCATTTTCGGCACATGGTGTAATTTTCGTGCCAAAATAAGAATGTTAGGTTTTGGTGCCCCGTGATCCTTGGTGCATCCTTATGCCTAAAAAACCATAATGCTCAGAGCACTTTTCAGTTTTGAGGTCCGTGGTGCCCCTTAGTCCAATTTTGGTGCCTGTGGTGCATTTTTGGTACATGTTGCAATTTTTGTGCCAAAATAAGACTTTGGGGTTTTATTGCCCCGTGATCCTTGGTGCATCCTGATGCATAAAAAATCATAATGCTCTGAGCACTTTTCATTTTTCATGTTCATGGTGCCCCATCTTCCAATTTTGGTGCCCGTGGTGCATTTTCGGCCAATTGTACAGTTTTCATGCAAAAATAAGACTTTTGGGCTTTTGTACCCCTTGATCCCTGGTGCATTCTTATGCATAAAAAACCATAATGTTCGGAGCATTTTTCAGTTTTGAGGTCCGTGGTGCCCCGTGGTCCAATTTGTGTGCCCATGTGGCAATTTTGCCACATGGTGCAATTTTCGTTCCAAAATAAGACTTTTGGGTTTTGGTGCCCCATGATTCATAGGGCATTCTTATCCATGAAAAACCGTAATGCTAGGAGCACTTTTCAATTTTGAGGTCCATAATGCCACGTGGTCCAAATTTGGTGCCCGTGGTGCATTGTCGGCTCATGTTGCACTTTTCGTGCGAAAATAAGACTTTTGGGTTTTGCTGCCCTGTGATTCTTGGTGAATTCTGATGCATAAAAAACCATAATGCTTGAAGCACTTTTCAGTTTAGAGATTCGTGGTGTCCACCATGTGCCCAAAATGCACCACGACCACCAAAATTGGACCACGGGTCACCACAGACCTCAAAACTGAAAAGTGCTCAGAGCATTATGATTTTTTATGCATAAGGATACCCCAAGGATTACAGGGCACCAAAACCCAAAAGTCTTATTTTGGCACGAAAATTGCACCATGTGTCGAAAATGCACCACGGGCACCAAAATTGGACCACGGGGCACCACGGACCTCAAAACTGAAAAGTGCTCCGAGCATTATGGTTTTTGATGCATAAGAATGCACCAGGGATCACAGGGCACCAAAACCCAAAAATACACCACGGGGCACCAAAATTGGAACACTGGACACCACGGACCTCAAAACTGAGAAGTGCACCGAGCATTATGGTTTTTTATGCATAAGAATGCACCAGGGGTCACGGTGCACCAAAACCCAAAAGTCTTATTTTGGCATGAAAATTGCACCATGTACCGAAAATGCACCATGGGCACCAAAAATGGACCACGGGGTACGATGGACCTCAAAACTGAAAATTGCTCTGAGCATTATGGTTTTTTATAAATATGAATGAACCAGGGATCACAGGGCACTAAAACCCAAAAATACACCATGGAGCACTAAAATTGGAACACTGGACACCACGGACCTCAAAACTGAGAAGTGCTCCGAGCATTATCGTTTTTTATGCATCAGGATGCACCAAGGATCACAAGGCGCCAAAACCCCAAAGTCTTATTTTGGCACGAAAATTGCACCATGTGCCAAAAATGCACCACAGTCACCAAAATTGGACCACAGGGAAACACGAACCTCAAAACTAAAAAGTGCTATAAGCATTATGGTTTTTTATGCATAACGATGCACCAAGATCACGGGGCACCAAAACCCAAAAGTGTTATTTTGGCACGAAAATTGCACCATGTGCCGAAAATGCACCACAGGCGCCAAATTTCAACGACGAGGTACTATGGACCTCAAAACTGAAAAGTTCTCTGAGCATTATGGTTTTTTATTCATAAGAATGCCCCATGGATCACAGGCTAGCAAAACCCAAAAGTCTTATTTTGGCATGAAAATTGCACCATGGGCCTAAAATGCACGACGGGGCACAAAATTACTACCGCTGGACACCGCAGATCTCTAAATTGAAAAGTGCTCCGAGCATTATCATTTTTTATGCATACGAATACACGAGGGATCACGGGGCACAAAAACCCAAAAGTCTTATTTTTGCACGAAAACTGCACAATGGGCAGAAAATGCATCAGGATGACAAAAATTGGACCAAGGGGAACCATAGACCTCAAAACTAAAAAGTGCTCAGAGCATTATGGTTTTTTATGCATCAGTATACACAAGGTATCACAGGGCAACAAAACCCAAAAGTCTTATTTGGCACGAAATTGCACCATGTGCCGAAAATGCACCACGGGCACCAAAATTGGACCATGGGGCACCACGGACCTGAATACTAAAAAATGCTCCGAGCATTATGGTTTTTTATGCATAAGAATGCCCCATGGATCACGGGGCACCAAAACCCAAAAGTCTTATTTTGGCACGATAATTGCACAATGGGCCAAATATGCACCACGTGGCACAAAAATTGGATTGCTAGACACCACGGATCTCTAAACTGAAAAGTGATTTGAGCATTATGGTTTTTTATGCATCAGAATTCACCAAGAATCACAGGGCACCAAAACCCAAAAGTCTTAATTTTGCACGAAAATTGGACGATGTGTACAAAATACACCACAGGCACCAAAATTGCACCACGGGGCACCACGGACCTCTAAACTGCAAAGTGCTCTGAGCATTATGGTTTTTTATGAATAAGGGTGCACCAAGATCACGGGGCACCAAAACCCAAAAGTTTTATTTTGGCACGAAAATTCCACCATGTGCCAAAAATGAACCACGGGCACCAAATTTGGGCCTCGGGTCACTACGCACCTCAAAATTGAAAAGTGCTCTGAGCATGATGGATTTGTATGCATAAGAATGCACTAGGTATAACGGGGCACCAAAACCCAAAAGTCATATTTTGGCATGAAAATTGCACTATTTGCCAAAAAATGCACCACGGGGCACCAAAATTGGACCACTGGACACCATGGACCTCAAAAATGAAAAGTGCTCAAAGCATTAGGGTTTTTTTAGGGATAAGGATGCACCAGGGCCCGCAGGGCTCCAAAACCCAAAAGTCTTACTTTGGCACGAAAATTGCACCATTTGCTGAAAATGCACCACGGGTACCAAAATTGGACCACGGGGAACCATGGACCTCAAAACTGAAAAGTGGTCGGAGCATTATGGTTTTTTATGCATAAAAATACACCACGGATCACGGGACACAAAAACCCAAAAGTCTTATTTTTGCATGAAAATTGCACAATAGGCCGAAAATGCACCACGGGCACCAAAACTGAACCACGGGGCACCCCGGACCTCAAAACTGAAAAGTGCTCAAAGCATTATGGTTTTTTATGCATAAAGATGCACCACGGATCACGGGACACAAAAACCCAAAAGTCTTATTTTTGCACTAAAATTGCATAATAGGCCGAAAATGCACCACGGGCACCAAAATTGAACCACGGGGCACCACGTACCTGAAAACAGAAAAGTGCTTAGAGAATTATAGTTCTTTATGCATCAAGATGCACCAGGGATCACAGGGAGCCAAAACCCAAAAGTCTTACTTTGGCACAAAAATTGCACCATTTGCTGACAATGCACCACGAGCACGAAAATTGGACCACGGGGCACAATGGAACTCAAAACTGACAAGTGGTCGGAGCATTATGGTTTTTTATGCATAAAAATACACCACGGATCACGGGACACAAAAACCCAAAAGTCTTATTTTTGTATGAAAATTGCACAATAGGTCGAAAATGCACCACGGGCACCAAAACTGAAACACGGGGCACCCCGGACCTCAAAACTGAAAAGTGCTCAAAGCATTATGGTTTTTTATGCATAAAGATGCACCACGGATCACGGGACACAAAAACCCAAAAGTCTTATTTTTGCACGAAAATTGCATAATAGGCAGAAAATGCACCACGGGCACCAAAATTGAACCACGGGGCACCATGTACCTGAAAACAGAAAAGTGCTTAGAGAATTATAGTTTTTTATGCATCAAGATGCACCAGGGATCACAGGGAGCCAAAACCCAAAAGTCTTACTTTGGCACAAAAATTGCACCATTTGCTGACAATGCACCACGGGCACGAAAATTGGACCACGGGGCACAATGGAACTCAAAACTAACAAGTGCTCAGAGCATTATGGTTTTTTATGCATAAAAATGCACCACGGATCACGGGGCACAAAAACCTAAAAGTCTTATTTTTGCACGAAAATTGCACAATGGGTCGAAAATGCACCATGGGCACCAAAATTGAACCACGGGGAACCACAGACCCCAAAACTGAAAAGTGCTCCAAGCATTATGTTTTCTTATGCATAAGAATGCATCAGGGATCACGGGGTACCAAGATCCAAAAGTCTTATTTTCGCACAAAAATCGCACAATCGGCCGAAAATGCACCTCGGGCACCAAAATTGGAGCGCGGGGCACGTTGGACCTCAAAACTGAAAAGTGCTCCGAGCATTATGGTTTTTTATGCATAAAAATGCACCAGGGATCACGGGGCACCAAAACCCAAAAGTCTTATTTTCGCACAAAAATTGCACAAAAGGCCGAAATTGCATCACAGGCACCAAAATTGGACCACAGGTCACCTCGAACCTCAATACTTAAAAGTGCTCCGAGAATTATGGTTTTTATGCATAAGAAAGCACCATGGTTCACGAGGCACCAAAACCCAAAAGTCTTATTTTCGCACAAAAATTGCACAAATGGCCGAAAATGCATTGCGGCCATGGACCACGGGGCCCCTCGGACCTCAATACTTAAAAGTGGTCCAAGAATTATGGTTTTTATGCATAAGAAAGCACTAGGGATCACGAGGCACCAAAACCCAAAAATCTTATTTTCGCACAAAAATTGCACGAATGGCCGAAAATCACCACCGGAACGAAAATTGGACCAAAAGGCACCATGGACCTCAAAACTGAAAAGTGTTCCGAGCATTATGGTTCTATATACATAAGAATGCACCAGGGTTCACAGGGCACCAAAACTCCAAAGTCTTATTTTCGCACGAAAATTGCAGGAATGTCCGAAAATGCACCACCGGAACGAAAATTGGACCACAGGGCACCACAAACCTCAAAACTGAAAAGTGTTCCAAGCATTATGGTTTTTTAAGCATAGGAATGCACCAGGGATCACGGCGCACCAAAACCCAAAAGTCTTATTTTCGCACAAAAATTGCACAAAGGGCCGAAAATGCACCACGGGCACCAAAATTGGACCACGGGGCACCTCGAACCTCAATACTTAAAAGTGTTCCGAGAATTATGGTTTTTATGCATAAGAATGCACCAGGGTTCACGAGGCACCAAAACCCAAAAGTCTTATTTTCGCACGAAAATTGCACAAATGGCCGAAAATGCACCACCGCCATGGACCATGGGGCACCTCGAACCTCAATACTTAAAAGTGCTCCGAGAATTATGGTTTTTATGCATAAGAAAGCACCAGGGACCACGAGGCACCAAAATCCAAAAGTCTTATTTTCGCACGAAAATTGCACAAATGGCCGAAAATGCACCACCGCCATGGACCACGGGGCACCTCGAACCTCAATACTTAAAAGTGCTCCGAGAATTATGGTTTTTATGCATAAGAAAGCACCAGGGATCACGAGGCACCGAAACCCAAAAGTCTTATTTTCGCACAAAAATTACACGAATGGCCAAAAATGCACCACGAGAACGAAAATTGGACCACAAGGCACCATGGACCTCAAAACTAAAAAGTGTTCTAAGCATTATGGTTCTTTATACATAAGAATGCACCAGGGTTCACAGGGCACCAAAACCCAAAAGTCTTATTTTCGCACGAAAATTGCAGGAATGGACGAAAATGCACCACCAGAACTAAAATTGGACCACAGGGCACCACATACATCAAAACTGAAAAGTCTTCCAAGAATTATGGTTTTTTAAGCATAAGAATGCACCAGGGATCACGGGGCACCAAGATCCAAAAGTCTTATTTTTGCACAAAAATTGCACAATGGGCCGAAAATGCACCACGGGCACCAAAATTGGAGCGCGGGGAACGCCGGACCTCAAAACATAATAGTGCTCTGAGCATTATGGTTTTTTATGCATAAGAATGCACCAGGGATCATAGGGCACGAAGATCCAAAAGTCTTATTTTCGCATGAAATTGCACAATGGGCCGAAAATGCACCACGGGCACCAAAATTGGACCGCGGGTAACGTCGAACCTCAAAACTGAAAAGTGCTCCGAGCATTATGGTTTTTTATGCTTAAGAGTGCACAAGGGATCACGGGGCACCAAAACCCAAACGTCTTATTTTCGCATGAAAATTGCACAAATGGCTGAAAATGTAGCACGGGGCACCAAAATTGGACCACGGGGCACCTCGGACATTAAAATTGAAAGGTTCTCTGAGCATTATGGTTCTTTATGCATAAGAATGCACCAAGGATCACGGGGCACCAAAACCCATAAGTCTTATTTTCGCATGAAAATTGCACAAATGGCCGAAAATGCAGCACGGGCACAAAAATTGGACCACGGGGCACCTCGGACCTCAAAACTGAAAAGTTCTCCAAGCATTATTGTTTTTTATGGACAAGAATGCACCAGGGATCACGGGGCTCCAAAACCTAAAAGTCTTATTTTTGCATGAAAATTGCACAAATGGCCGAAAATGTACACGGACACCAAAATTGGACCACAGGGCACCTCGGACCTCAAAACTGAAAGGTGCTCCGAGCATTATGGTTTTTTATGCATAAGAATGCACCAGGGATCACAGGGCACAAAAACCTAAAAGTCTTATTTTCGCATGAAAAATGCACAAATGACCGAAAATGCACCACCGACACCAAAACTGGACCACGGGGCACGTCGAACCTCGAAACTGAAAAGTGCTCCGAGCATTATCGGTTTTTATGCATAAGAATGCACCAAGGACCACGGGGAACCAAAACCCAAAAGTCTTATTTTCGCATGAAAATTGCACAAATGGCTGAAAATGTACCACGAGCACCAAAATTGGACCACGACGCCCTGCATACCTCAAAACTGAAAGGTGCTCCAAGAATTATGGTTTTTTATGCATAAGAATGCACAAGGGATCACGGGGCACCAAGATCCAAAAGTCTTACTTTCGCTCGAAAATTGCACAATGGGCCGAAAATGCACCACGGGCACAAAAATTGAACTGCAGGGCACGTCAGACCTCAAAACAAAAAAGTGCTCTAAGCATTATGGTGGTTTTTTATGCATAAGAATGCACCAGGGATCACGGGGCACCATAACCCAAAAGTCTTATTTTCGAATGAAAATTGCCGAAATGGCTGAAAATGTACCACGAGAACCAAAATTGGACCACGGCACACCTCAGACCTCAAAATTGAAAGGTGCTCTGAGCATTATGGTTTTTTATGCATAAGAATGCACAAGGGATCACGGGGCACCAAGATCCAAAAGTTTTACTTTCGCTCGAAAATTGCACAATGGGCCGAAAGTGCACCACGGGCACAAAAATTGAACCGCGGGGCACGTCAGACCTCAAAACTAAAAAGTGCTCTGAGCATTATGGTTTTTTATGCATAAGAATGCACAAGGGATCATGGAGCACCAAAACCCAAAAGTCTTATTTTCGCATGAAAATTGCACAAATGGCTAAAAATGTACCACGGGCACCAAAATTGGACCACAGGGCACCTCGGACCTCCAAACTGAAAGGTGCTCCGAGCATTATGGTTTTTTATGCATAAGAATGCACCAGGGATCACGGGGCACCAAGATCCAAAAGTCTTATTTTCGCATGAAATTGCACAATTGGCCAAAAATGCACCGCGGGCACCAAAATTGGAGCGCGGGGAACGCCGGACCTCAAAACATAATAGTGCTCCGAGCATTATGGTTTTTTATGCATAAGAATGCACCAGGGATCACGGGGCACCAAGATCCAAAAGTCTTATTTTCGCATGAAATTGCACAATGGGCCGAAAATGCACCACGGGCACCAAAATTGGACCGCGGGTAACGTCGAACCTCAAAACTGAAAAGTGCTCCGAGCATTATGGTTTTTTATGCTTAAGAGTGCACAAGGGATCACGGGGCAGCAAAACCCAAACGTCTTATTTTCGCATGAAAATTGCACAAATGGCTGAAAATGTAGCACGGGCACCAAAATTGGACCACGGGGCACCTCGGACCTCAAAACTGAAAAGTGCTCCGAGAATTATTGTTTTTTATGGATAAGAATGCACCAGGGATGATGGGGCACCAAAACCTAAAAGTCTTATTTTTACCTGAAAATTGCACAAATGGCCGAAAATGTACCACGATCACCAAAATTGGACCATGGGGCACCTCGGACCTCAAAACTGAAAGGTGCTCTGAGCATTATGGTTTTTTATGCATTAGAATGCACCAGGGATCACAGGGCACCAAAATGTAAAAGTCTTATTTTCGTATGAAAAATGCACAAATGACCGAAAATGCACCACCGACACCAAAATTGGACCACGGGGCACCACGAACTTAAAAGCTGAAAAGAGTTCCGAGCATTATGGTTTTCTATGCATAAGAATGCACTAGGGATCACGGGGCACCAAAACATAAAAGTCTTATTTTCGCATGAAAATTGCACAAATGGCCAAAAATGTACCACGGACACGAAAATTAGCCCACGGGGCACCTCGGACCTCAAATCTAAAAAGTGCTTCGAGCGTTATGATTTTTATGGATAAGAATGCACCAGGGATCACGGGGCACCAAAACCTAAAAGTCTTATTTTTGCATGAAATAAGCACAAAGGGCCGAAAATGCACCACTGGACACCACGGACCTCAAAACTGAAAAGTGCTCCAAGCATTATGGTTTTTTATGCATAAGAATGCACTAGGGATCACGGGGCACCAAAACCCAAAAGTCTTGTTTTTGCACGCAAATTGCTCAAATGGACGAAAATGCACCACCGACACCAAAATTGGACCACGGGGCACCACAGACCTCAAAACTGAAAAGTGCTCCGAACATGATGGTTTTTTATGCATAAGAATGCACCAGGGATCACGGGGTACCAAAACCCAAAAGTCTTACTTTCGCACGAGAATTGCACAATGGGCCGAAAATGCACCACGGGGACCTAAATTGACCAAGGGGCACCTCGGACCTCAATACTTAAAAGTGGTACGAGCATTATGGTTTTTTATGCATAAGAATGCACCAAGGATGATGGGGCACCAAAACCCAAAAGTCTTTTTTCGCACGCAAATTGCACAAATGGACGAAAATGTACCACCGACACCAAAATTGGACCACGGGGCACCAAAGACCTCAAAAATGAAAAGTGCTCCGAGCATAATGGTTTTTTATGCCTAAGAATACACCAGGGCACCAAAATCCAAAAGTCTTATTTTCGCACAAAAATTGCACAATGGGCCGAAAATGCACCACAGGCATCAAAATTTGACCAAGGGGCACCTCGGACGTCAAAACTGAAAAGTGCTCCGAGCATTATGGATTTTTATGCAAAAGAATGCACCAGGGATCCCGGGGCACCAAAACCCAAAAGTCTTATTTTCCCACGAAAATTCCACCAATGGACGAAAATGCACCACCGACACCAAAATTGGACCACGGGGCACCTTGGACATCAAAACTGAGAAGTGCTCCGAGCATTCTGGTTTTTTATGCATAAGAATGCGCTAGGGATCACGGGGCCCGACAACCCAAAAGTCTTCTTTTCACACCAAAATTGCACAATGGGCCGAAAATGCACCACGAGCACCAAAATTGGACACATGGGCACCTCGGACCTCAAAACTGAAAAGTGCCCCGAGCATTATGTTTTTTTATGCATAAGAATTCACTAGGGATCACGGGGCATCAAAATCCAAAAGTCTTATTTTCGCACGAAAATTGCACAAATGGCCGAAAATGTACCACGGGCACGAAAATTGGACCACGGGGCACCTCGGACCTCAAAACTAAAAAATGCTCCGAGCATTATGGTTTTTTATACATAAGAATGCACCAGGGATCATAGGGCACCAAAACCCAAAAGTCTTATTTTCGCACGAAGATTGTACAATGGGACGGAAATGCACCACGCGCACCAAAATTGTACCACGGGGCACCTCGTACCTCAAAATTGAAAAGTTCTCCGAGCATTATGGTTTTTTATGCATAAGAATCCACCAGGGATCACAGGGCACTAAAACCCAAAAGTCTTATTTTCGCACGAAGATTGCACAAATGGCCTAAAATACATCATCGGCACCAAAATTCGACCACGAGTCACCACGGACCTCAAAACTGAAAAGTGTTCTGAGCACTATGGATTTTATGCATAACAATGCACCAGGGATCACTAGACACCAAATCCCAAAGTCTTATTTTCGCACGAAAATTGCATAATGGGTCGAAAATGCACCACGGGCACCAAAATTGGACCACGGGGAACCTCGAACCTCAATATTAAAAAGTGCTTCAAGCATTAGGGTTTTTTATGCATAAGAATGCACCAGGGATCACGGGGCACGAAAACCCAAATGGCTTATTTTCACATGAAAATTGCAGAAATGGCCGAAAATGCACCACCGGCACCAGAATTGGACCATGGGGCACCACAGACCTCAAAACTGAAAAGTGCTCTGAGCATTATGGTTTTTTTATGCATAAGAATGTACCAGGGATCATGGGGCACCAAAACCCAAAAGGCTTATTTTCGCACGAAAATTGCACAAATGGGCGGAAATGCAACACCGGAACCAAAATTGGGCCACGAGGCACCACGGAGCTCAAAATTTAAAAGTGTTCTGAGCATTATGGTTTTTTATGCATAAGAATGCACCATGTATCACAGGGCACTAAAACCCAAAAATCTTTTTTTAGCACGAAAATTGTACAAATGCCCGAAAATGCACCACCGACACCAAAATTGGACCACTGGACACCACGGACCTCATATCAAAAAAGTCTTCCGAGCATTATGGTTTTATACATAAGAATCCACCAAGGATCACGGGGCACCAATACCCAAAAGTATTATTTTCGCACGAAAATTGTACAATGGGCCAAAAATGCACCACGGGCACCAGAATTGGACACAAGGGCACCTCGGACGTCAAAACTGAAAAAGGCCTTGAGCATTATGTTTTTTATGCATAAGAATGCACCAGGGATCATGGGGCACCAAAACCCAAAAGTCTTATTTTCGCACGAAAATTGCACAAATGGCCGAAAATGTACCACGGGCACAAAAATTGGACAACGGGGCACCTCGGACCTCAAAACTGAAAAATGCTCCGAGTATTATGGTTTTTTATGCATAAGAATCCACCAGGGATCACGGGGCACCAAAACCCAAAAGTCTTATTTTTGCACGAAGATTGCACAAATGGCCGAAAATGCACCACCGGCACCAAAATTGGACACAAGGGCACCTCGGACCTCAAAACTGAAAAGTGTTCCGAGCATTATGGTTTTTTATGCATAAGAATGCACCAGGGATCACTGGGCATCAAAAGCCAAAAGTATTATTTTCCCATGAAAATTGCACCAATGGACGAAAATGCACCACCGACACCAAAATTGGACCACGGGGCACCTCGGTCAACAAAACTGACAAGTGCTCCGAGCATTATGGTTTTTTATGCATAAGAATGCGCCAAGGATCACGGGCCCCGAAAACCCAAAAGTCTTCTTGTCGCACCAAAATTGCACAATGGGCCGAAAATGCAACCCGAGCTCCAAAATTGGACACAAGGGCACCTTCGAACTCAAAACTGAAAAGTTCCCCAAGCATTATGTATTTTTATGCATAAGAATGCACTAGGTATCACGGGGCACCAAAACTCAAAAGTCTTATTTTCGCACGAAAATTGCACAAATGGTTAAAAATACACCACCGGCACCAAAATTGGACCACGGGGCACCACAGACCTCAAAACTGAAAAGTGCTCCGAGCATGATTGTTTTTTATGCATAAGAATGCACTAGGGATCACGGGGCACCAAAACTCGAAAGTCTTCTTTTCGCACGAAAATTGCAGAAATGGCCGAAAATGCACCACCGGCACCAGAATTGGACCATGGGGCACCTCGAAAATCAAAACTGAAAAGTGCTCAGAGCATTTTGGTTTTTTATGCGTAAAAATGCACTAGGGATAATGGGGAACCAAAACCCAAAAGGCTTATTTTTGCACGAAAATTGCACAAATGGCCGAACATGCAACACCGGAACCAAAATTGGACCACGAGGCACGACGGAGCTCAAAATTGAAAAGTGTTCTGAGCATTATGGTTTTTTATGCATACGAATGCACCATGGATCACAGGGCACTAAAACCCAAAAATCTTTTTTTTGCACGAAAATTGCAATAATGGCCGAAAATGCACCACCGGCACCAAAATTGGACCACGGGGCACCACGGACCTCAAATCAAAAAAGTCTTCCGAGCATGATCGTTTTATGCATAAGAATCCACCAGGGATCACGAGGCATGAAAACCCAAAAGTATTATTTTCGCACGAAAATTGCACAATGGGCTGAAAATGCACCACAGGCACCAAAATTGGACCACGGGGCACCTCGGACCTCAATACTGAAAAGTGCTCCAAGAATGATGGGTTTTTATGCATCAGAATGCACCAGGGATCACGGGGCACAAAAACCCAAAAGTCTTATTTTCCGACTAAAATTGTACAAATGCCCGAAAATGGACCACCGACACCAAATTTGGACGACGGAGCACCTCGGACCTCAAAATTGAAAAGTTCTCTGAGCATTATGGTTTTTTATGCATAAGAATGCACCATGGATCACGAGGCACCAAAACCCAAAAGTCTTTTTTTCGCACGAAAATTGCACAATGGGCCGAAAAGGCACCTTCGGCACCCAAAATTGGACCACGGGGCACCTCGGACCTCAAAACTGAAAGTGCTCTGAGCGTTATGGTTGTTTATGCATAAGAATGCACAAGGGATAATGGGGCACCGAAACCCAAAAGTCTTATTTTCGCACGAAGATTGCACAATGGCCCGAAAATGCACGACGGGCACTAAAATTGGACCACGGGGCACCTCGGACCTCAAAACTAAAAAGTACTTTGAGCATTATGATTTTTTATGCATAAGAATGCACCAGGGATCACGGGGCACCAAAACCCAAAAGTCTTATTTTCGCACGAAAATTGCATAAATGGCCGAAAATGCTCCATCGGCACCAAAATTGGACCACCGGGCACCATGGACCTCAAAACAGAAAAGTGCTCTGAGCATGATGGATTTTTATCCATAAGAATGCACCAGGGATCTAGCGGCACCAAAAACCAAAAGTCTTATTTTCCCACGAAAATTGCACAAATGGCCGAAAATGGAGCACCAGCACCAAAATTGGACCACGGGGCACCTCGGACCTCAAAACTGAAAAGTTCTTTGAGCATTATGGTTTTTTATGCATAAGAATGCACCAGGGATCACGGGGCACGAAAACCCAAAAGTCTTATTTTCGCACGAAAATTGCATAAATGGCCGAAAATGCTCCATCGGCACCAAAATTGGACCACCGGGCACCATGGACCTCAAAACAGAAAAGTGCTTCGAGCATGATGGTTTTTTATCCATAAGAATGCACCAGGGATCTAGCGGCACCAAAAACCAAAAGTCTTATTTTCCCACGAAAATTGCACAAATGGCCGAAAATGGAGCACCGGCACCAAAATTGGACCACGGGGCACCTCGGACCTCAAAACTGAAAAGTTCTTTGAGCATTATGGTTTTTTATGCATAAGAATGCACCAAGGATCACACGGCACCAAAACCAAAAAAGTCTTTTTTCGCACGAAAATTGCACAATGGGTCGAAAAGGCAACTTCGACACCAAAATTGGACCATGGGGCACCTTGGACCTCAAAACTGAAAAGTGCTCTGAGCGTTATGGTTGTTTATGCATGAGAATGTACCAGGGATAATGGGGCACCGAAACCCAAAAGTCTTATTTTCGCACGAAGATAGCACAATGGGTCGAAAATGCACGACGGGAACCAAAATCTGTCCACGGGGCACCTTGGACCTCAAAACTAAAAAGTTCTACGAGCATTATGGTCTTTTATGCATAAGGATGTGCCAGGGATCATGGGGCACCAAAACCCAAAAGTCTTATTTTCGCATGCAAATTGCACAACTGGCCGAAAATGCTCAATCGGCACCAAAATTGCACCACCGGGCAGCACGGACCTCAAAACTGAAAAGTGCTCCGAGCATGATGGTTTTTTATGCATAAGAATGCACCAGCGAACACGGGGCACCAAAACCCAAAAGTCTTATTTTCCCACTAAAATTGCACAAATGGCCGAAAATGGACCACCGGCACCAAAATTGGACCACGGGGCACCTCAGACCTCAAAACTGAAAAGTTCTCTGAGCATTAGGGTTTTTTATGCATAAGAATGCACCAGGGATCATGGGGCACCAAAACCCAAACGTCTTATTTTCGCACGAAAATTGCACAAATGGCCGAAAATGCTCAATCGGCACCAAAATTGGACCATCGGGCACCACGGACCTCAAAACTGAAAAGTGCTCCGAGCATGATGGTTTTTTATGCATAAGAATGCACCAGGGATCACGGGGACCAAAACCCAAAAGTCTTATTTTTCCAGTAAAACTGCACAAATGGCCGAAAATGGACCACCGGCACCTAAAATGGACCACAGGGCACCTCGGATCTCAAAACTGAAAAGTTCTCTGAGCATTATGGATTTTTATGCATAAGAATACACCAGGGATCACGGGGCACCAAAACCCAAAAGTCTTTTTTTCGCACGAAAATTGCACGATGGGCCGAAAATGCACGTCCGTTACCAAATTTGGACCACGGGGCACCTCGAACCTCAAAACTAAAAAGTCCACCAAGAATTATGGTTTTTTATGCATAAGAATGCACCAGGGATCACGGGGCACCAAAACCCAAAAGGCTTATTTTGGGACGAATTGCAGAAATGGCCGAAAATGCACCACCGGAACCAAAATCGGACCACGAGGTACCGCGGACCTCAAAATTGAAAACTGTTCTGAGCATTATGTTTTTTTATGCATAAGAATTCTCCTTGGATCACGTGGCACCAAAGCCCAAAAGTCTTTTTTCGTACAAAAATTGCTCAAATGGCCAAAAATGCACCACGGGCACCAAATTAGGACCACGGGGCACCACGGACCTCAAAACTTAAAATTGCTCCAAGCATTATGGTTTTTCACGCATAAGAATGCACCTGGGATCATGGGGCACCAAAACCCAAAAGTCTTATTTTTGCACAAAAATTGCACAATGAGCCGAAAATGCACCACATGCACCAAAATTGGACCACGGGGCACCTTGTACCTCAAAACTGAAAAAGTGGTCCGAGCATTATGATTTTTTATGCATAAGAATGCACCAGGGATCATAGGGCACCAAAACCCAAAAGTCTTATTTTCGCACGACAATTACACAAATAGCTGAAAATGCACCACCGGCACCAAAATTGGACAACGGGACCCCACTGACCTCAAAACTGAAAAGTGCTCCCAGAATTATGGTTTTTTATTCATATGAATGCCCCCAGGATCACAGGGCACAAAAACCCAAAAGTCTTATTTTGGGATGAATTGCACCATTGGCCAAAAATGCACCTCAGCGCACCAAAATTTGACCACAGGACACCACGGACTTCAAAACTTAAAAGTGCTCCGAGAATTATGGTTTTTCATGCATAAAAACGGACCAAGGATCACGGGTCACCAAAACCCAAAAGTCTTATTTTCGCACGAAAATTGCACAATGGGCCGAAAATGCACCACATGCACCAAAATTGGACCACGGGGCACGTCGGACCTCAAAACTGAAAAGTACTCAGAGTATTATGGTTTTTTATGCATAAGAATGCACCGGGGATCACGGGGCACCAAAACCCAAAAGTCTAATTTTCGCATGAAAATTGCACAAATGGCCGAAAATGCACCACCGACACCAAAATTGGACCACGGGGCACCACGGACCTCAAAAATGAAAAGAGATCCAAGAATTATGGTTTTTTATGCATAAGAATGGACCAGGGATGATGAGGCACCAAAACCCAAATGTCTTATTTTCGCATGAAAATTGCCCAAATGTCCGAAAATGCGCTACCGGCACAAAAATTGGACCACAGGGCACCTAGCACCTCAAAACTGAAAAGTTCTCCCAGCATTATGGTTTCTTATGCATAAGAATGCACCAGGGATCACGGGGTAGCAAAACCCAAAAGTCTTCTTTTCGCAAGAAAATTGCACAAATGGCTTAAAATGCACCACCGACACCAAAATTGGACCACGGGGCACCTCGGACCTCAAAACTTAAAAGTGCTCCGAGCATTATGATTATTTATGCATAAGAATTCACTAGGGATCACGGGGCACCAAAACCCAAAAGTCTAATTTTCGCACGAAAATTGCACAATTGGACGAAAATGCACCACAAGCATCAAAATTGGACCATGGGGCAGCACGGACCTCAAAACTAAAAAGTATTAGGAGCATTATGGTTTTTTATGGATAAGAATGCATCAGGGATCATGGGTAACCAAAACCCAAAAGTCTTATTTTCACACGAAAATTGCACAATGGGCCGAAAATTCACTTCGGGCACCAAAATTGGACCACGGGGGTACCACGGACCTTAAAACTGGAAAATGCTCCAAACATTATGGTTTTTTATACATAAGAATGCACTAGGGATTACATGGCACCAAAACCCAAAAGTCTTATGTTGGCACAAAAATTGGACCATGTGCCGAAAATCCACCACGGGCACCAAAATTGGACCACAGGGCACCACGAACCTCAAAACTGAAAATTGCTTAAGCATTATGGTTTTTTTATGCATAAGGATGCACCAAGGAGCACCAGGCACCAAAACCCAAAAGTCTTATTTTAGCATGAGAATTGAACCATTTGCCGAAAGTGCACCGCGGGCACCAAAATTGGACCACGGGGCACCACGAACCTCAAAACCGAAAAGTGCTCAGAGCACTATTGTTTTTTATGCATAAGGATGCACCAAGGATCACAGGGCACCAAAATCCAAAATTCTTATTTTGGCACGAAAATTGCACCATGTGCCGAAAATGCACCACGGGGACCAAAATTGGACACCAAGGATCACGGGGCACCAAAACCCAAAAGTCTTATTTTGGCAAGAGAATTGCACCATTTGCCAAAAATGCACCACGGGTACCAAAATTGGACCACGGGGCACGATGGATCTCAAAACTTAAAAGTGCTCTGAGAATTATGGTTTTTTATGCATAAAAGTGCTCCGAGAATTATGGTTTTTTATGCACATGGTCCAATTCTTATTTTCGGCCCATGGTCCAATTCTTATGCATAAAAAACCATAATGCTAGGAGCACTTTTCAATTTTGAGGTCTGTGGTGCCCCATGGTCCAATTTTGGTGCACGTGGTGCATTTTCAGCACATGGTCCAATTTTCGTGCCAAAAGAAGACTTTTGGGTTTTGGTGCCCTGTGATCCCTTGTGCATTCTTATGCATAAAAAACCATAATGTTCGGAGCACTTTTCAGTTTTGAGGTCCATGGTACACCGTTGTCCAATTTTGGTGCCCGTGGTGCTTTTTCGGCAGATGGTTCAATTTTTGTGACGAAATAAGGCTTTTGGGTTTTGGAGTCCCATGATCCCTAGGGCATTCTTCTGCATAAAAACCATAATGGTCGGAGCACTTTTCAGTTTTGAGGTCCGTGGTGCGTCGTGGCCCAATTTTGTTTCCCGTGGTGCATTTTCGGCACATCGTCCAATTTTCGTGCCAAAATCAGACTTTTGGGTTTTGGTGCCCCTTGATCCCTGGGGCATTCTTATGCATAAAAAGCTATAATGGTCAGAGCACTTTTCAGTTTTGAGGTCTGTGGTTCAAGTTTTGTACCCGTGGTGCATTTTTGACACATGGTGCAACTTTCGTGCCAAAATAAGACTTTTGGTTTTTGGAGCCCCGTTATCCCTGGTGCATTCTTATGCATAAATAACCATCATGCTCAGAACACATTTCAGTTTTGAGGTCCGTGGTGTCCAGTGGTCAATTTTGGGGCATCGTGGTGCAATTTTCGTGCCAAAATCAAGCTTTTGGGTTTTTTTGCCCTGTTATCCCTTGTGTATTCTTATGCATAAAAAATTATCATGCTCGTAGCACTTTTCGGTTTTGAGGTCTGTGGTGCCCTGTGGTCCAATTTTGGTGCCCGTGGTGCATTTTCGGCACATGGTCCAATTTTCGTGCCAAAATAAGACTTCTGGGTTTTGGTGGCCCGTCATCCCTAATCCTTTCTTATGCATAAAAAACCATAATGCTTGGAGCACTTTTTAGTTTTGAGGTCCACGGTTCCCCGTGGTCCAATTTTGGTGCCCGTGGTGCATTTCCGGCACAAGGTGCAATTTTCGTGCCAAAATAAGACTTTTGGATTTTGGTGCCCCGTGATCCATGGTGCATCCTTATGCGTAAAAAATGATAATGCTCTAAGCACTTTTCAGTTTTGAGGTCCGTGGTGCCCCGTGGTCCAATTTTGGTGCCCGCGGTGCATTTTTGGAACATGGGGCAATTTTCGTGCCAAAATCAGACATTTGGGTTTTGCTGCCCCATTATCCTTGGTGCATTCTTATGCATAAAAAACCATCATGCTCGGAGCACTTTTCAATTTTGAGGTCCGTTGTGCGACGTGGTCCAGTTTTGGTGCCCGTGTTGCATTTTGGCACATGGTGCAATTTTCGTGCCAAAATAAGACTTTTCGGTTTTGGTGCCCCGTGATCTTTGGTGCATCCTTATGCATAAAAAACCATCATGCTCGGAGCACTTCTCAGTTTTGAGGTCCGTGATGCCCCGTTGTCCAATTTTCGTGCCAAAATAAGACTTTTGGGTTTTTGTGCCCCGTGATCCCTAGTGCATTCTTATGCATAAAAAACCATAATGATCGGACCACTTTTTTAGTTTTCAGGTCCATGTAACCCAAAGGTCCAACTTTCGTGCCCGTGGTGCATTTTCGGCACATGGTCCAATTTTTGTGCCGAAATAAGACATTTGGGTTTTAGTACCCCTTGATCCTTGGGGCATTCTTATGCATAAAAAAGTATAATGCTCGGAGCACTTTTCAGTTTTGATGTTCGTGTGCCCCATGGTTAAATTTTGGTGCCCGTGGTGCATTTTCGACAGATGGTCCAATTTTCGTGCCAAAATAAGACTTTTGGGTTTTGGTGCCCCGTCATCCCTAGTGCTTTCTTATGCATAAAAAACCATAATGCTCAGAGCACTTCTCAACTGTGAGGTACATGGTTCCACGAGGTCTAATTTTGGTCCCCGTGGCGCATTTTCAGCACATGGTGCAATTTTAGTTCCAAAATAAGACTTATTGGTTTTGGTGCCCCGTGATCCCTAGTGCATCCTTATGCATAAAAAATCATAATGCTCTGAGCACTTTTCAGTTTTGAGGTCCGTGGTGCCCCGTGGTCCAATTTTGGTGCCTGTGGTGCATTTATGGCACATGGTGCAATTTCCGTGCCAAAATCATACTTTTGTGTTTTGGTACCCCGTTATCCCTGGGGCATTCTTATGCATAAAAACCCATCATGCTCGGAGTACTTTTCAGTTTTGAGGTCCGTGGTGCCCCGTGGTCCAATTTTTGTGCCCGTGGTGCATTTTCGGCACATGGTGCAACTTTCGTGCCAAAATAAGACTTTTGGTTTTTGGCGCTCCGTTATCCCTGGTGCATTCCTATGCATAAATAACCATCATACTGGGAACACTTTTCAATTTTGAAGTCCATCGTGTCTAGTGGTCAAATTTTCGTGCCTCATGGTGCATTTTTGGCACATGGTGCAATTTTCGTGCCAAAATCAAGCTTTTGGGTTTTTTGTCCCCGTTATCCCTGGTGCATTCTTATGCATAAAAAACCATCATGCTCGGAGCACTTTTCAGTTTTGAGGTCCGTGGTGCCCCGTGGTCCAATTTTTGTACCCTTGGTGCATTTTCGGCACATGGTCCAATTTTCCTGCCAAAATAAGACTTTTCAGTTTTGGTACCTAGTCATCCCTAGTACTTTCTTATGCATAAAAACCATAATGCTCTGAGCACTTTTCAGTTTTGAGGTCTGTGGTGCCCCGTGGTCCAATTTTGGTGCCCGTGGTGCATTTTTGGCACATGGTGCAATTTTCGTGCCAAAATCAGACATTTGGGTTTTGCTGCCCTGTTATCCCTGGTGCATTCTTATGCATAAAAATCCATCATGCTCGGAGCACTTTTCAGTTTTGAGGTTCGTGGTGCCCCGTGGTCCAATTTTGGTACACGTGATGCATTTTCAGCACATGGTTCAATTTTCGTGCCAAAATAAGACTTTTGGGTTATGGTGCCTTGTGATCCCTAGTGCATTCTTATGCATAAAAAATGATAATGCTGGGAGCACATTTTCAGTTTTCAGGTCAATGTAACCCAGAGGTCCAATTTTGGTGCCCGTGGTGCATTTTCGACACATGGTCCAATTTTCGTGCCAAAATAAGACTTTTACGTTTTAGTGCCCCTTGATCCCTGGGGCAATCTTATGTAAAAAACCATAATTCTAGGAGCACTTTTCAATTTTGAGGTCTGTGTGCCTCGTGGTCAAATTTTCGTGCCCGTGGTGCATTTCCGGCAAATGGTCCAATTTTCAGGCCAAAAGAAGGCTTTTGGGTTTTGGTGCCCCGTGATACCTGGTGCATTCTTATGCATCAAAAACCATAATGCTCAGAGCACTTTTCAGTTTTGAGGTCCATGGTTCCCCGTTGTCCAATTTTGGCGCCCGTGGTGCATTTTTGTCAGATGGTGCAATTTTCGTGCCAGCATAAGACTTTTGGGTTTTGGTGCCCGTTGATCCCTGGAGCATTATTATGCATAAAAAACCATAATGCTCGGAGCACTTTTCAGTTTTGAGGTTCGTGGTGTCCCGTGGTCCAATTTTGGTCCCCGTGGTGCATTTTCGACACATGGTCCAATTTTCGTGCCAACATAATACTTTTGAGTTTTGGTGCCCCATGATACCTGGTTCCTTCTTATGCATAAAAAACCATAATGCTCAGAGCACTTTTCAGTTTTGAGGTTTGTGGTGCCCCGTGGTCCATTTTTTGTGCCCGTGATGCACTTTCGGCACATGGTCCAATTTTAGTGCCAAAATAAGACTTTTGGGTTTTGGTGCCCTATGATCCCTGGTGCATTCTTATGTATAAAAAACCATAATGCTCAGAGCACTTTACAGTTTTGAGGTCCGTGGTGCCCCATGGTCCAATTTTGGTGCCTGTGGTGCATTTTCAGCACATGGTCCAATTTTCTTGCCAAAATATGACTTTTGGGTTTTGGTACCCCGTGATCCATGGTGCATTCTTATGCATAAAAAACCATAATGCTCGGAGCATTTTTCAGTTTTGAAGTGCATCGTTTCCCGTGGTCCAATTTTGGTGCCCGTGGAGCATTTTTGGCACATGGGCAATTTTCGTGCCAAAATAAGACTTTTGGGTTTTGGTGCACCGTGATCCCTGGTGCGTCCTTATGCATAAAAAACCATAATGCTCTAAGAACTTTTCAATTTTGAGGTCCGTGGTGCCCCGGGGTCCAATTTTGGTGCCCGTGGTGTATTTTCAGCACATGGTCCAATTTTCATGCCAAAATAAGACTTTTGGGTTTTGGCCCCCCTTGATCCCTGGGGCATTCTTGTGCATAAAAAACTATAATGCTAGCACTTTTCAGTTTTGAGGTCTGTGGTGCCCCGTTGTCCAATTTTGGTGCCCATGGTGCATTTTCGGCAGATGGTCTGATTCTCATGCCAAAATAAGACTTTTGGATTTTGGTGCCCCGTGATCCCTAGTGCATATTTATGCATACAAAATCATAATGCTCGGAGCACTTTTAAGTTTTGAGGTCCGTGGTGTCCAGTGGTCCAATTTTGGTGCTCTGTGGTGCATTTTTGGCACATGGTTCAATTTTCGTGCCAAAATAAGACTTTTTTGTTTTTGGTGCCCCGTTATCCGTAGTGTATTCTTATGAATAAAAAACCATCATGCTTGAAGCACTTTTAAGTTTTGAGGTCCCTGGTGTCCAGTGGTCCAATTTGGTACCCCGAGGTGCATTTTTGGCAAATGGTGCAATTTTCGTGCCAAAATCTGACTTTTGGGTTTTGGTTCCCCGTTATCCCTGGTGCATTTTTATGCATAAAAAACCATCTTGCTCGGAGCACTTTTCGGTTTTGAGGTACGTAGTGCCCCTTGGTCCAAATTTGGTGCCTGTGGTGCATTTTCGGCACATGGTGTAATTTTTGTGCCAAAATAAAACTTTTGGGTTTTGGTGCCCCATGATCTGTGGTGCATTCTTATGCATAAAAAACCATAATGCTCGGAGCACTTTTCAGTTTTGAGGTCCATGGTATCCAGTGGTCCAATTTTGATGCCCGTGGTACATTTTCGGCACACGGTCCAATTTTTGTGCAAAAATAAGACTTTTGGGTTTTGGTGCCCGTTGATCCCTGGAGCATTCTTATGCATAAAATACGAAAATGCTCGGAGCACTTTTCAGTTTTGAGGTCCGTGGTGCCCCGTGGTCCAATTTTGGTGCCCGTGGTGCATTTCGGCACATGGCTTAATTTTCGTGCCAAAATTAGACTTTTGAGTTTTGGTGCCCCGTGATCCCTGGTGCATTCTTATGCATAATAAACCATAATGCTCAGAGCACTTTTCAGTTTTCAGGTCCGTGGTGCTCCGTGGTCCAATTTTGATGCTCGTGGTGCATTTTTCGCCACATGGTTTAATTTTCGTGCCAAAATAAGACTTTTGGTTTTTGGTGTCCCGTTATCCCTAGTGCATTCTTATGCATAAAAAACCATCATGCTCGGTGCATTTTTGGTAAATGGTGCAATTTTTGTGCCAAAATCTGACTTTTGGGTTTTGGGGCCCCGTTATCCCTGGTTCAGTCTTATGCATAAAAAACCATCTTGCTCAGAGCACTTTTCGGTTTTGAGGTACGTAGTGCCCCGTGGTCCAAATTTGGTGCCCGTGGTGCATTTTCGGCATATGTTGTAATTTTCGTGCCAAAATAAGACTTTTGGGTTTTGGTTCCCAGTGATTCGTGGTGCTTTCTTATGCATAAAAAACCATTATGCTCGGAGCACTTTTCAGTTTTGAGGTCCGTGGTGCCCTGTGGTCCAATTTTGGTGTCGTGGTGCATTTTCGGCACATGGTGCAATTTTCGTGCCAAAATAAGACTTTTGGGTTTTGGTGCCCGTTGATCCTTGGAGCATTCTTATGCATAAAATATCATAAAGCTCGGAGCACTTTTCAGTTTTGAGGTCCGTGGTGCCCCGTTGTCCATTTTTTGTGCCCGTGGTCGATTTTCGGCACATGGTCCAATTTTTGTGCCAAAATAAGACTTTTGGGTTTTGGTGCCCGTTGATCCCTGGAGCATTCTTATGCATAAAATACGAAAATGGTCGGAGCACTTTTCAGTTTTGAGGTCCGTGGTGCCCCGTGGTCTAATTTTGGTGCCCGTGGTGCATTTCGGCACATGGCTTAATTTTCGTGCCAAAATTAGACTTTTGGATTTTGGTGCCCCGTGATCCCTGGTGCATTCTTATGCATAATAAACCATAATGCTCAGAGCACTTTTCAGTTTTCAGGTCCGTGGTGCTCCATGGTCCAATTTTGATGCTCGTGGTGCATTTTTCGCCACATGGTTTAGTTTTCGTGCCAAAATAAGACTTTTGGTTTTTGGTGTCCCGTTATCCCTAGTGCATTCTTATGCATGAAAAACCATAATGCTCGGTGCATTTTTGGTAAATGGTGCAATTTTTGTGCCAAAATCTGACTTTTGGGTTTTGGGGCCCCGTTATCCCTGGTTCAGTCTTATGCATAAAAAACCATCTTGCTCGGAGTACTTTTCGGTTTTGAGGTACGTAGTGCCCCGTGGTCCAAATTTGGTGCCCGTGGTGCATTTCCGGCACATGTTGTAATTTTTGTGCCAAAATAAGACTTTTGGATTTTGGTTCCCAGTGATTCGTGGTGCTTTCTTATGCATAAAAAACCATTATGCTCGGAGCACTTTTCAGTTTTGAGGTCCGCGGTGCCCTATGGTCCAATTTTGGTGTCGGGGTGCATTTTCGGCACAGGGTGCAATTTTCGTGCCAAAATAAGACTTTTGGATTTTGGTGCCCGTTGATCCCTGGAGCATTCTTATGCATAAAATACCATAAAGCTCGGAGCACTTTTCAATTTTGAGGTCCGTGGTGCCCCGTTGTCCATTTTTGGTGCCCGTGGTCGATTTTCAGCACATGGTCCAATTTTTTTGCCAAAATAACACTTTTGGGTTTTGGTGCCCGTTGATCCCTGGAGCATTCTTATGCATAAAATACGAAAATGCTCGGAGCAGTTTTCAGTTTTGAGGTCCGTGGTGCCCCGTGGTCCAATTTTGGTGCCCGTGGTGCATTTCGGCACATGGCTTAATTTTCGTGCCAAAATTAGGCTTTTGGATTTTGGTGCCCCGTGATCCTTGGTGCATTCTTATGCATAATAAACCATAATGCTCAGAGCACTTTTCAGTTTTCAGGTCCGTGGTGCTCCGTGGTCCAATTTTGATGCTCGTGGTGCATTTTTCGCCACATGGTTTAGTTTTCGTGCCAAAATAAGACTTTTGGTTTTTAGTGTCCCGTTATCCCTAGTGCATTCTTATGCATAAAAAACCATCATGCTCGGTGCATTTTTTGTAAATGGTGCAATTTTTGTGCCAAAATCTGACTTTTGGGTTTTTGGGCCCCGTTATCCCTGGTTCAGTCTTATGCATAAAAAACCATCTTGCTCGGAGTACTTTTCGGTTTTGAGGTACGTAGTGCCCCGTGGTCCAAATTTGGTGCCCGTGGTGCATTTCCGGCACATGTTGTAATTTTCGTGCCAAAATAAGACTTTTCGGTTTTGGTTGCCAGTGATTCGTGGTGCTTTCTTATGCATAAAAAACCATTATGCTCGGAGCACTTTTCAGTTTTGAGGTCCGCAGTGCCTTGTGGTCCAATTTTGGTGTCGGGGTGCATTTTCGGCACAGGGTGCAATTTTCGTGCCAAAATAAGACTTTTGGGTTTTGGTGCCCGTTGATCCCTAGAGCATTCTTATGCATAAAATACCATAAAGCTCGGAGCACTTTTCAATTTTGAGGTCCGTGGTGCCCCGTTGTCCATTTTTGGTGCCCGTGGTCGATTTTCGGCACAAGGCTTTAATTTTCGTGCCAAAATAACACTTTTGGGTTTTCGTGCCCCGTGATTCCTGGTGCATTCTTATGCATAAAAAACCGTAATGCTCATAGCACTTTTCAATTTTGAGGTCCGTGGTGTCCCGTGGTCAAATTTTGATGCTCGTGGTGCATTTTTTGCCACACGGTTTAATTTTCATGCCAAAATAAGACTTTTGGTTTTTGGTGCCCCGTTATCCCTAGTGCATTCTTATGCATAAAAAACCATCATGCTCAGATCACTTTTAGGTTTTGAGGTCCGTGGTCTCCAGTGGTCCAATTTTCGAACCCCGTGGTGTATTTTTTGGCAAATGGTACAATTTTCGTGCCAAAATCTGACTTTGGTGCCCCATTATCCCCTGTTCATTCTTAGGCATAAAAAACCATCTTGCTCGGAGCACTTTTCGGTTTTGAGGTACGTAGTGCCCCGTGGTCCAAATTTGGTGCCCGTGGTGCATTTTCGGCACATGGTGTAATTTTCGTGCCAAAATAAGACTTTTGGGTTTTGGTTCCCCGTGATCCGTGGTGCATTCTTATGCATAAAAAACCATTATGCTCAGAGCACTTTTCAGTTTTGAGGTCCATGGTGTCCCGTGGTCTAATTTTGGGGCTTGTGGTGCATTTTCGGCATATGGTCCAATTTTCGTGCCAAAATAATACTTTTGGGTTTTGGTGCCCCGTGATCCCTGGTGCATTTTTATGCATAAAAAACGATAATGCTCGGAGCAATTCTCAGTTTTGAGGTTCATGGTTCTCCGTGGTCCTATTTTCGTGGCCATGGTACATTTTCAACACATGAGGCAATTTTCTAGCCAAAATAAGACTTTTGGGTTTTGGTGTCCCGTGTTCCCTGGTGCATCTTTATGCATAAAAAACCATAATGCTCTGACCACTTTTCAGTTTTGAGGTCCGTGGTTCCTCGTGGTCCAATTTTGGTGCCCGTGGTGCATTTTCGTCAGATGGTCCGATTTTCGTGAAAAAATAAGAATTTTCGGTTTTGGTGCCCCGTGATCCCTGGTGCATTCTTATGCATAAAACCATAATGCTCGGAGCACTTTTCAGTTTTGAGGTATGTGGTTCCCCGTGGTTTAATTTTGGTGCCCGTGGTGCATTTTCGGCACATTGTGCAATTTTCGTGCAAAAATAAGACTTTTGGGTTTTTGTGCCCTGTGATCCGTGGTGCATTTTTATGCTTAAAAAACCATAATGCTCTGAGCACTTGTCAGTTTTTAGTTCCATGGTGCCCCGTGGTTCAATTCTTGTGCCCGTGGTTCATTTTCGGCAAATGGTACAATTTTTGTGCCAAAGTAAGACTTTTTGGTTTTGGTGCCCTATGATCCTTGGTGCATCCTGATGCATAAAAAACCATAATGCTTGGAGCACTTCTCAGTTTTGAGGTCCGTGGTGTCCAGTGTTCCAATTTTGGTGCCCCGTGGTGTCTTTTTGGGTTTTGGTGCCCTGTGATCCCTGGTGCATTCATATTTATAAAAAACCATAATGCTCAGAGCAGTTTTCAGTTTTGAGGTCCATGGTGCCCCGTGGTCCATTTTTGGTGCCCATGGGGCATTTTCGGCATATTGTGCAATTTTCATGCCAAAATAAGACTTTTGGGTATTGGTGCCCCATGACCCCTGGAGCATTCTTATGCATAAAAAACCATAATGCTTAGAGCACTTTGTTGTTTAGAGGTCTATGGTGCCCCGTGCTCCAATTTTGGTGCCTGTGGTGTATTTTCTTCACATCGTCCAATTTTCATGCCAAATTAAGACTTTTGGGTTTTGGTGCCCTGTGAGTCTTGGTGAATTCTGATGCATAAAAAATCGTAATCCTCGAAGCACTTTTCAGTTTAGAGATCCGTGGTGTCCAGCAGTCCAATTTTTCTGCCACGTGGTGCATATTTGGCCCATAGTGCAATTTTTGTGCCAAAATAAGACTTCTGGGTTTTGGTGCCCCGTGATCCATGGGGCATTCTTGTGCATAAAAAACCATAATGCTCGGAGCATTTTTCAGTTTTGAGGTCCGTGGTGCCCCATGGTCCAATTTGGTGCCCGTGGTGCATTTTCGGCACATGATGCAATTTCGTGCCAAATAAGACTTTTGGGTTTTGGTGCCCTATGATACCTTGTGTATGCTGATGCATACAAAACAATAATGCTCTGAGTACTTTTCAGTTTTGAGGTTTGTGGGGTCTAGCGGTAAAAATTTTGTGCCCCGTGGTCCAATTTTTGTCATCCTGATGTATTTTCTGCCCATTGTGCAGTTTTCGTGCAAAAATAAGACTTTTGGGTTTTTGTGCCCCGTGATCCCTCGTGTATTCTTATGCATAAAGAATCATAATGCTCGGAGCACTTTTCAGTTTAGAGATCTGCGGTGTCCAGCGGTAAAAATTTTGTGCCCCATGGTGCATTTTAGGCCCATGGTGTAATTTTCGTGCCAAAATAAGACTTTTGGGTTTTGCTGCCCTGTGATCCATGGGGCATTCTTATGAATAAAAAACCATAATGCTTGGAGAACATTTCAGTTTTGAGGTCCATAGTACCCCGTCGTTGAAATTTGGCGCCTGTGGTGCATTTTCGGCACATGGTGCAATTTTCGTGCCAAAATAATATTTTTGGGTTTCGGTGCCCCGTGATCTTGGTGCATCGTTATGCATAAAAAACCATAATGCTTATAGCACTTTTCAGTTTTGAGGTCCGTGGTTCCCCTTGGTCCAATTTTGGTGCCTGTGGTGCATTTTTGGCACATGGTGCAATTTTCGTGCCAAAATAAGACTTTGGGGTTTTGGCGCCATGTGATCCTTCGTGCATCCTGATGCATAAAAAACGATAATGCTCGGAGCACTCCTCAATTTTGAGGTCCGTGGTGTCCAGTGTTCCAATTTTGGTGCCCCGTGGTGTATTTTTGGGTTTTGGTGCCCTATGATCCCTGGTGCATTCATATTTATAAAAAACCATAATGCTCAAAGCAGTTTTCAGTTTTAAGGTCCATGGTGCCCCGTGGTCCATTTTTGGTGCCCATGGTGCATTTTCAACACATGGTGAAATTTTCATGCCAAAATAAGACTTTTAGGTTTTGGTGCCCCGTGATCCCTGGTGCATTCTTATGCATAAAAAACCATAATGCTCGATGTACTTCTCAGTTTTGATGTCCGTGGTGTCCACTGTTCCAATTTTGTTGCCCCGTGGTGTATTTTTGGGTTTTGGTGCCCTGTGATCCCTGGTTCATTCTTATGCATCAAAAACCATAATGCTCGGAACACTTTTCAGTTTTGAGGTCCGTGGTGCCCTGTGGTCCAATTTTGGTGCCCGTGGTGCATTTTCGGCACATGGTGCAATTTTCGTGCCGAAATAAGACTTTTGGGTTTTGGTGCCGTGTAATCCTTGGTGTATCCTTATGCACAAAAAACCATAATGCTCTGAGCACTTTTCAGTTTTGAGGTCCGTGGTGACCCGTGGTCCAATTTTGGTGGTCGTGGTGCATTTTTTGCAGATGATCGAATTTTATGCCAACATAAGACTTCTGGGTTTTGGTGCCTCGTGATCCCTTGTGCATTCTTATGCCTAAAAAACCATAATGCTCGGAGCACTTTTCAGTTTTGAGGTCCGTGGTACCCCGTGGTGTATTTTCGGCACATGGTATAATTTTCGTGCCAAAATAAGACTTTTGGGTTTTGGTGCCCTGTGACTTGGTGCATCTTTATGCATAAAAAACCATAATGCTTAGAGCACTTTGCAGTTTTGAGGTCCGTGGTGCCCCGTGGTCGCATTTTGGTGCCTATGGTGCATTTACGGGTAATTGTGCAATTTTCGTGCGAAAATAAGACTTTTGGGTTTTGGTGCCTCGTGATCCCTGGTGCATTCTTATGAATAAAAAAACAATAATGCTTGGAGAACTTTTCAGTTTTGAGGTCCATAGTTCCCCGTCGACCAAATTTGGTGCCCAGGGTGCATTTTCGGCACATGGTGCAATTTTGTTGCCAAAATAAGACTTTTGGGTTTTGGTCCCCTGTGATCCCTTGTGTATCCTGATGCATAGAAAACCATAATTCTCTGAGCACTTTTCAGTTTTGAGGTCCGTGGTGCCCCGTGGTCCAATTTTGGGGTCGGTGGTGCATTTTCTACCCATTGTGCAGCTTTCGTGCAAAAATAAGAATTTTGGATTTTTGTGCCCCGTGATCCCTGGTGTATTCTTATACATAAAAAACCATAATGCTTGGAGTACTTTTCAGTTTAGAGATCCGTGGTGTCCAGCAGTCCAATTTTTGTGCCCTGTGGTGCATTTTTTGCCCATGGTTCAATATTCGTGCCAAAATAAGACTTTTGGGTTTTGGAGCCCCGATATCCCTAGGGCATTCTTATGAATAAAAAACCATAATTCTTGGAGAACTTTTCAGTTTTGAGGTCCATAGTTCCCCGTCGTCCAAATTTAGTGCCCGGGGTGTATTTTCGACACAGGGTGCAATTTTCGTGCCAAAATAACACTTTTGGATTTTGGGTCCCCGTGATCTTGGTGCATCCTTATGCGTAAAAAACCATAATGCTTATAGCACTTTTCAGTTTTGAGGTCCGTAGTGCCCCATGGTCCAATTTTGGTGCCTGTGGTGCATTTTTGGCACATGGTGCAATTTTCGTGCCAAAATCAGACTTTTGGGTTTTGGTGCCCTATGATCCTTGGGGCATCCTGATGCATAAAAAACCATAATGCTCTGAGCACTTTTCAGTTTTGAGATTCATGGTCTCCCGTCGTCCAATTTTGGTGCCCGTGGTGCATTTCCGGCCCATTGTGCAGTTTTCATGCAAAAATAAGACTTTTGGGTTTTTGTGCCCCATGATCCCTAGTGCATTCTTATGCATAAAAAACCATAATGCTCGGAGAACTTTTCAACTTTGAGATCCGTGGTATCCAACGGTCGCAGGGATCTCAAAATTTTTGCATGAAAACTACAAAATGGGCCGAAAATGCAGCCCAGGTACCAAAATTGGACCACGGGGCACCACAGACCTCAAAATTGAAAAGTGCTCCGAGCATTATGGTTTTTTATGCATAAGAATGCACAAGGGATCACGGGGCACCAAAACCCAAAAGTCTTATGTTGGTACGAAAATTGGACCATCTGTAGAAATGCACCACGGCCACCAAAATTGGACCATGGGTCACCACGGACCTCAAAACTGAAAAGTGCTCCGAGCATTATGATTTTTTATGCATAAGGATGCACAAAGGATCACAGGGCACCAAAACCCAAAAATGCACCACGGCGCACCAAAATTGGAACACTTAACACCACGGACCTCAAACTGAGATGCGCTCCGAGCATTATGGTTTTCTATGCATAAGAATGCACCAGGGATCACGGGGCACAAAAACCCAAAAGTCTTATTTTGGCATGAAAATTGCACCATGTGCCGAAAATGCACCACGGGCACCAAAATTGGACCACGGGGCACCACGGACCTCAAAACTGAAAAGTGCTTCGAGCATTATGGTTTTTTATGCATAATAATGCAACAGGGATCACGGGGCACCAAAACCCAAAAGTCTTATTTTCCCACGAAAATTGGAAAATGGGCCGAAAATACACCACAGGCACCAAAATTGCACCACGGGGCACCTCAGACCTCAATACTTAAAAGTTGTCCGAGCATTATGGTTTTTTATGCATAAGAATGCACCAAGGATCACAAAGCTCCAAAACCCAAAAGTCTTTTTTTGGCACGAAAATTGCACAATGGGCCAAATATGCACCACAGGGCACAAAATTTGGACCGCTGGACACCACGAATCTCTAAACTGAAAAGTGCTCCGAGCATTATGGTTTTTTATGCATCAGAATTCACCAAGAATCACAGGGTACCAAAATCCAAAAGTCTTAATTTGGCACGAAAATTGAACAACGTGCAGAAAATACACTGTAGGCACCAAAATTGGACCATGGGGCACCACAGACCTCTAAATTGCAAAGGGCTCTGAGCATTATGGTTTTTTACGCATAAGAATGGACCAAGGGTCATGGGGCACCAAAACCCAAACGTCTTATTTTGGCCCAAAAATTGCACCGTGTGCCGAAAATGCACCACGAGCACCAAAATTGGTCCACGAGGCACCACGTACCTCAAAATTGAAAAGTGCTTCGAGCATTACGGTTTTTTATGCATAAGGATGCACCAAGACAATAGGGCACCAAAACCCAAAAGTCTTATTTTGGCACGAATATTTCACCATGTGCCGAAAATGCACCACGGGAACCAAATTTGGACCACGGGGTACTACAGACCTCAAAACTGAAATGTGCTCCAAGCATTATGGTTTTTTATGCATAAGAATTCCCTAGGGATCACGGGGCACCGAAATCCAAAAGTCTTATTTTGGCACGAAAATTGCACCATGGGCCAAATATGCACCACGGGGCACAAAAATTGGACCACTGGACACCACGGATCTCTTAACTGAAAAGTACTTCAAGCATTATGATTTTTTATGCATCAGAATTCACCAATAATCATAGGGCAGCAAAACCCAAAAGTCTTATTTTGGCACGAAAAGTGCACCATGTGCCGACAATGCACCACGGGCACCAAATTTGGACCACGTGGCATTACGGACCTCAAAACTAAAAAGTGCTCCTAGCATTATGGTTTTTTACGGATAAGAATGCCCCATGAATCACGGGGCACCAAAACCCAAAAGTCTAATTTTGGAACGAAAATTGCACCAAGTGGCAAAATTGCCACACGAGCACAAAAATTGGACCATGGGGCACCACGGACCTCAAAACTGAAAACTGCTCCAAGCATTATGGTTTTTTATGCATAAGAATGCACCAGGGATCAGGGGGTACAAAAACCCAAAAGTCTTATTTTTTCCATGAAAACTGTACAATGGGCCGAAAATGCACCATGGGCACCAAAATTGGACGATGGGGCACCATGAACATGAAAACTAAAAAGTGCTCAGAGCATTATGGTTTTTTATGCATCAGGATGCACCAAGGATCACGGGGCAGCATGTACCAAAAATGCACCACAGGCACCAAAATTGGACCAAGGGGCACCACGGACCTCAAAACTGAAAAGTGCTCTGAGCATTATGGGTTTTTAGGCATAAGGATGCACCAAGGATCACGGGGCACCAAAACCCAACATTCTTATTTTGGCACGAAAATTGCACCATGTGCCGAAAATGCACCACAGGCACTAAAATTGGACCACGAGGAACCACAGACCTCAAAACTAAAAACTACTCCGAGCATTATGGTTTTTTATAAATATGAATGCACCAGGGATCACGGGGCACCAAAACCCAAAAGTTTTATTTTCGCACAAAAATTGCACAATTGCCTGAAATGCACCACAGGCACCAAAATGGGACCACGGGGCACCACGAGCCTCAAAACTGAAAAGTTCTCTAAGCATTTTGGTTTTTTATGCATAAGGATGCACCAAGATCACGGGACACCAAAACCCAAAAGTGTTATTTTGGCACGAAAATTGCACCATGTGCCGAAAATGTACCATGGGCACCAAATTTGGACCACGAGGAACTACGAACCTCAAAACTGAAAAGTTGTCTAAGCATTATGGTTTTTTATTCATAGGAATACCCTAGGGATCACGGGGCACCAAAACCCAAAAGTCTTATTTTAGCGCGAAAATTGCACCATGAGCCAAAATTGCACCACGGGGCACAAAAATGAGACCGCTGGACACCACGGATCTCTAAACTGAAAAGTGTTCCGAGCATTATGGTTTTTTATGCATAAGAATGCACCAGGGATCACGACGCACAAAACCCCAAAAGTCTTAATTTTTTCACGAAAATTGCACAATGGGTAGAAAATGCACCACGGGCACCAAAATTGGACCACGCGACACCACGGACCTCAAAACTGAAAAGTGCTCAGAGCATTATGGTTTTTTATGCATCAGGATGCACAAGGGATCACAGGGCACCAAAACCCAAAAGTCTTATTTTGGCATGAAAATTGCACCATGTGCCGAAAATGCACCACAGGCACCAAAATTGGACCATGGGGAACCACGGACCTCAAAACTGAAAACTGCTCTGAGGGTTATGGTTTTTTATAAATATGAATGCAGCAGGTATCACAGGGCACCAAAACCCAAAAGTCTTATTTTTGCACGAAAATTGCACAATTGCTCGAAAATGCACCACAAGCACCAAAATGGGACCACGGGGGTACCACGGACCTCAAAACTGAAAAGTGCTCTAAGGATGCACCATGGGCACCAATATTGGACCACTGGCAACGATGTACCTCAAAACTAAAAAGTGCTCTGATCATTATGGTTTTTATGCATAAGGCTGCACCAAGATCACAGGGCAGCAAAACCCAAAAGTCTTATTTTGGCACGAAAATTGCACCATGTGCAAAAAATGCACCACAGGCACCAAATTTGGACCATGGGGCACCAAAATTGGACCACAGGGCACCACGGACCTCAAAATCGAAAAGTGCCTAGAGCATTATGGTTTTTTATGCATAAGGATGCACCACGTATCACAAGCCACCAAAACCCAAAAGTCATATTTTGGCACGAAAATAGCACCATGTGCCAAAAATGCACCACGGGCACCAAAATTGGACCACGGGGAACCACAGACCTTAAAACTGAAAAGTGCTCCGAGTGTTATGGTTTTTTATAAACATGAATGCACCAGGGATCACGAGGCACCAAAACCCAAACGTCTTATTTTTGCATGAAAATTGCACAATCACCCGAAATTGCACCACATCCACCAAAATTGGACCACGGGGCACCATAGACCTCAAAACTGAAAAGTGCTCTAAGCATTATGGTTTTTTATGCATAAGGATGCACCAAGGATCTCAGTGCACCAAAACCCAAAAGTCTTATTTTGGCAGGAAAATTACACCATGTGTTGAAAATGCACCACAGGCACCAAAATTGGACCACGGGCCACCACAGACCTCAGAACTGAAAAGTGCTCTGAGCATTATGCTTTTTTATGCATAAGGATGCACCAAGGATCATGGGGTACCAAAACCCAAAAGTCTTATTTTGGCACGAAAATTGCACCATGTGCCGATAATGCACCACGAGCACCAAATTTGGACCACGAGGCACTACGGACCTCAAAACTGAAAAGTTCTCCGAGTATTAAGGTTTTTATGTATAATATGCTCTAGAGATCATGGAGCACGAAAATTGGACCATCTGCCGAAAATGCACCACGGGCAGAAAATTCGACGACGGAGCTCCACGGACCTCAAAACTAAAAAGTTTTCCGAGCATTATCATTTTTTATGCATAAAGATGCACCAATGATCATGGGGCACCAAAACCCGAAAGTCTTATTTTGGCACCATAATTGCACCATGTGTCAAAAATGCACCACGGGCACCAAAATTGGACCACGGGGCACCACATACCTCAAAACTTAAACGTGCTCCAAGCATTATGGTTTTTTATGCATAAGAATGCCCCAGGGATCACGGGGCACCAAAACCAAAAAGTCTTATTTTGGCCTGAAAATTGTACCATTGACCAAAAATATACCACAGGACACCAAAATTGGACCACGGGGCACCACAGACCTCAAAACTGAAAAGTGCTCAGAGCATTATGATTTTTTATGCATAAGGATGCACCAAGGATCACAGGGCACCAAAACCCAAAAGTCTTATTTTGGCACGAAAATTGCACCATGTGTCGAAAATGCACCACGGGCACCAAAATTGGACCACGGGCCACAATGGACCTCAAAACTGAAAAGTGCTCTGAGCAATATGGTTTTTTATTCATAAGGATGCACCAAGGATCGCAGGGCACCAAAACCCAAAAGTCTTATTTTGGCACGAAAATTCCACCATGTGCCCAAAATGCACCACGGGCACAAATTTTGGACCACGGGGTACTACGGACCTCAAAACTAAAAAGGGCTCTGAGAAATATGGTTTTTTTATGCTTAAGAATAATACCCTTGGGATCACGGGGCAACAAAACTAAAAAGCCTTATTTTGGCACGAAAATTGAACCACGGGCCAAAACTACACCACAAGCATGATGGATTTTTATGCATAAGAGTCCACCAGGGATCACTGGGCACCAAAACCCAAAAGTCTTATTTTGGCACGAAATTTACACCAAGGATCACGGGTGACCAAAACCCGAAAGTCTTATTTTGGTACCATAATTGCACCATGTGCCGAAAATGTACCACGGGAACCAAAATTGGACCACGATGCACCACGGGCTCCAAAATTGGACCTCGGGGCACCACGAAAAAGTGCTCCAAGCATTACAGTTTTTTATGCATAAGAAAGCCCCAGGGATCACGGGGCACCAAAACGAAAAAGTCTTATTTTGGAACGAAAATTGCACCATGGGCCAAAATTGGACCACTGGAAACCACAGACCTAAAAATTGAGAAGTGCTTCGAGCATGATAGATTTTTATGCATAAGAATGCACCATGGATCACGGGGCACCAAAACCCAAAAGTCTTATTTTGGCACGAAATTTGCACCATGTGCCGAAAATGCACAATGGATGCCAAAATTGGACCACGGGGCACCACGGACCTCAAAACTTAAAAGTGCTCAGAGCATTATGGTTTTTTATGCATAAGGATGCACCAAGGAATACAGGGCACCAAAACCTAAAAGTCTTATTTCGGCACGAAAATTGCACCATTTGCCGAAAATGCACCACGGGCACAAAATTGGACCACGGGGCACCATGGACCTCAAAACTGAAAAGTGCTCTGACCATTACGGTTTTTTATGCATAAGAATGCATAGGGATCACAGGGCACCAAAACCCAAAAGTCTTATTTTGGCAATAAAATTTGACCATGTGCCGAAAATGCATCATGGGGAAAACAATTGGACCACGGGGTACCACAGACCTCAAAACTGAAAAGTTCTCCTAGAATTATGGTTTTTTATGCATAAGGATGCACCAAGGATCAAGGCGCACCAAAACCCAAAAGTCTTATTTTGGCACCATAATTGCACCATGTGCTGAAAATGCAGCACGGGCACCAAAATTGGTCCACGGGGCACCACGGACCTCAAAAATTGAAAAGTACTCAGAGAATTATGGTTTTTTATGCATAAGAATGCCCTTGGGATCACGGGGCACAAAAACCAAAAAGTCTTATTTTGGCACGAAAATTGCACCATGGGCAAAAAATGCACCACAAGACACCAAAATTGGACCACTGGACACCACAGACTTAAAAACTAAGAAGTGCTCCGAGCATGATGAATTTTTATGCATAAGAATACACCAGGGATCACGAGGTACCAAAACCCAAAAGTCTTATTTTGGCACGAAATTTGCACCATGTGCCGAAAATGCACAACTGGCACTAAAATTGGACCACGGGGCACCACAGACCTCAAAACTGAAAAGTGCTTAGAGCATTATGGTTTTTTATGCATAAGGATGCACCAAGGAATACAGGACACAAAAACCTAAGAGTGTTATTCTGGAACGAAAATTGCACCATATGTAGAAAATGCACCACAGGAAAAAAAATTGGACCACGGGGCACCACGGACCTCAAAACTGAAAAGTGCTATGAGCATTTTGGATTTTTATGCATAAGGATGCACAAAGTGTCACGGGACACCAAAATCCAAAAGTCTTATTTTGGCACCATATTTGCACCATGTGCCAAAAATGCACGACAGACACCAAAATTGGACCACGGAGCACCACGGAACTCAAAACTGAAAAGTGCTCCGAGCATTATGATTTTTTATGCATAAGAATGCCCTTGGGAGCATGGGGCACCAAAACCAAAAAGTCTTATTTTGGCACGAAAATTGCACCATGGGCCAAAAATGCACCACTGGACACCAAAATTGGACCACTGGACACCACAGACCTAAAAACTAAGAAGTGCTTCAAGCATGATGGATTTTTATGCATAAGAATGCACCATGGATCATGAGGCACCAAAACCCAAAAGTCTTATTTTGGCACGAAATTTGCACCATGGGCCAAAAATGCACCACAAGACACCAAAATTGGACCACTGGACACCAAGGACCTCAAAACTGAAAAGTGCTCCGAGCATGATTGATTTTGATGCATAAGAATGCACAAGGGATCATGGGGCACCAAAACCCAAAAGTCTTATTTTGGCACACAATTTGCACCATGTGCCGAAAATGCACAACTGGCACTAAAATTGGACCACGGGGCACCATGGACCTCAAAACTGAAAAGTGCTTAGAGCATTATTATTTTTTATGCATAAGGATGCACCAAGGAATACAAGGCACCAAAACCCAAAAGTCTTATTTTGGCACGAAAATTGCACCATCGGGCACCAAATTTGGACCACGGGGCATAACGGACCTCAAAACTGAAAAGTGCTCAGAGCATTATGGTTTTTTATGCATAAGGATGCACCAGGGATCACGGGGCACTAAAATCCAAAAGTCTTATTTTGGGACGAAAATTGGACCATGTGCCAAAAATGCACCACGGGTACTAAATTTTGACCACGGGGCACCACGGACCTCAAACTTGAAAAGTGCTCTGAGCATGATGGTTTTTTATTCATAAGGATGAACCAACGATCACAGGGCACCAAAATCCAAAAGACTTATTTTGGCACAAAAAATACACCGTGTGCCGAAAATGCTCCGCAGGCACCAAATTTGGACCACGGTGCACTACGTACCTCAAAAATGAGAAGTGCTCTGAGCATGATGGTTTTTTCTGCAAAAGAATGCACCAGGGATAACGAAGCAGCAAAACCCAAATGTTTGATTTGGCACAAAAATTGCACCATGCGCCAAAAATGCACCACGGGCACCAAAATTGGACCACGGGGCACCATGGACCTCAAAACTGAAAAATGCTCAGAGCATTATGGTTTTTTATGCATAAGGATGCACCAGGGATCACGGGGCACCAAAACCCAAAAGTCTTATTTTGGCACGAAAATTGCACCATGTCCCGAAAATGCACCACAGCCACCAAAATTGGGCCACGGGGAACCATGCACCGCAAAATTGCAAAGTGCTCTGAGCATTATGGGTTTTTAGGTATAAGAATGCATTAGGGATAACGGGGCTCAGAAAACCAAAAGTCGTATTTTGGCATGAATGTTGCACCATGTGCCAAAAATGCTCCACGGGCACAAAATTGGACCACGGGGAACCACGGACCTAAAAACTAAAAAGTGCTGCGAATATTAAGGTTTTTTATGGATAAGAATGCCCCAGGGATCAAGGGGCACCAAAACCCAAAAGTCTTATTTTGGCACGAAACTTCGACCATGTGCCGAAAATGCACCACGGGAACCAAAATTGGACCACGGGGCACCACGAACCTCAAAACTGAAAAGTGCTCAGAGCATTCTAATTTTTTAAGCACAAGAATGCACAGCGGATAACGGGGTACCAAAACCCAAAAGTCTTATTTTTGCATGAAAATTGAACCATATGTCGAAAATGAACCACGTGCACCAAAATTGGACCACGGGGCACCATATATCTCAAAACTGAAAAGTGCTCCGAGCATTATGGTTTTTTATGCATAAGAATGCCCTATGGATCAAGGGGCACTAAAACCCAAAAGTATTATTTTGGCATAAAAATTGGACCATGTGCCGAAACAGCACCACGGGCACCAAAATTGGACCACGGTTCACCTTGGACCTCAAAACTTAAAAGTGCTCCGAGCATTATGGTTTTTTATGCATAAGAATGCACCAAGGATCACGGGGCACCTAAACCCGAAAGTCTTATTTGGCACGAAAATTACACCATGTGCCAAAAATGTACCACGGGCACCAAATTTGGACCACGGAGCACTACGGACCTCAAAACTGGAAAAGTGCTCCGAGCATTATGGATTTTTATGCATAAGAATGCACCAGAATTAATGGGGCGCCAAAACCCAAAAGTCTTATTTTGCCATCAAAATTGGACCATGTGCCGAAAATACACCACGTTCACCAAAATTGGACCACGGGACACCATGGACCTCAAAACTGAAAAGTGTTGAGAGCATTATGGTTTTTTATGCATAAGGATGCACCAAGGAGTACGGGCCACCAAATCCGAAAAGTCTTATTTTGGCACGATAAATGCACCTTGGGCACCAAAATTGGACCACGGGGCACCACGAACCTCAAAACTGAAAAGTGCTATGAGCATTATGGTTTTTTATGCATAAGAATGCCCCAGGGATCACGGGGCACCAAAACCCAAAAGTCTTATTTTGGCTCGAAAATTGCACCATGGACCAAAAATGCACAACGGGGCACCAAAATTGGACCACTCGACACCACGTACCTCTGAACTGAAAAGTGTTCTGAGCATGATGGTTTTTTATGCATAAGAATGTAGCAAGGATAACGGGGCACCAAAAACCAAAAGTCTTATTTTGGCACAAAAATTGGACCATGTGTCGAAAATGCACCACGGGCACGAAAATTGGACCACGGGGCTCCACGGACCTCAAAACTGAAAAGTGCTCAGAGGATTATGGTTTTTTATGCAAAAGGATGCACCAAGAATCAAAGGGCACCAAAACCCAAAAGTCTTATTTTGGCACGAAAATTGCACCATGTGTCGAAAATGTGCCACGGGCACCAAAATCGGGCCGCGGGGCACCACGAAACTCAAAACTGAAAAGTGCTCCATGTATTATGGTTTTTTATGCATAATAATGAACTAGGGATCACGGGGAAACAAAACCCAAAAGTCTTATTTTGGCACAAAAATTGGGCCATGTGCCGAAAATTCACCACAGACACCAAAATTGGACTACGGGGCACCACGGATCTCAAAACTTAAAAGTGATCTGAGCATTATGGTTTTTTATGCATAAGGATGCACCAAGGGTCGCAGGGCACCAAAACTCAAAAGTCTTATTTTGGCGCGAAAATTGCACCATGTGCCGAAAATGCACCACGGGCACAACAATTGGAACACGGCGCACAACGAACCTCAAAATTGAAAAGTGCTCAGAGCATTATGGTTTTTTATGCATAAGAATGCACTAAGAATCACAGGGCACCAAAACCCAAAAGTATTATTTTGGCACGAAAATTGCACCATGTGCCGAAAATGCACCACTAGCACCAAAATTGGACCACGGGGCACCAAGGACCTCAAAACTTGAAAGTGCTCAAAGCAGTATTGTGTTTTATGCATAAGGATGCACCAAGAATCACAGGGCACCAAAACCCAAAAGACTTATTTTGGCACGAAAATTGCACCATGTGCCGAAAATGCACCACGGGTACAATAATTGGACCACGACGCACAACAGACCTCAAAATTGAAAAGTGCTGAGAGCATTATGGTTTTTTATGGAAAAGGATGCACCAAGAATCACAGGGCACAAAAACCCAAAAGTATTATTTTGCCACGAAAATTGCACCATGTACCGAAAATGTACCACGAGCACCAAAATTGGACCACTCGACACCACGTACCTCCGAACTGAAAAGTGTTCTGAGCATGATGGTTTTTTATGCATAAGAATGTAGCAGGGATAACGGGGCACCAAAAACCAAAAGTCTTATTTTGGCACAAAAATTGGACCATGTGCCGAAAATGCACCACGGGCACGAAAATTGGACCACGGGGCTCACGGACCTCAAAACTGAAAAGTGCTCAGAGGATTATGGTTTTTTATGCAAAAGGATGCACCGTGTGAAAATAAGGCTTTTGGGTTTTGGTGCCCCCTGATGCTTGGTGAATTCTTATGCATAAAAAACCATAATGCTTGGAGCACTTTTCAGTTTTGAGGCCCCTGGTGCCCTGTGGTCAAATTTTGGTGCCCGTGATGCATTTTCGGCATATTGTGCAATTTTCGTGCGAAAATAAGACTTTTGGGTTTTGGTGCCCCGTGATCCCTGTGCATTCTTATGCATTAAAAACCATAATGCTCAAACCACTTTTAAGTATTGAGGTTCGAGGTGCCCCGTGGTCCAATTTTGGTGGTCGTGATTCATTTTCGGACAATTGTGCAATTTTCGTACGAAAATAAGACTTTTGGGTTTGGGTTCCCTGTGATCCCTAGTGCATTCTTATGAATAAAAAACCATAATGCTTGGATCACATTTCAGTTTTGAGGTCCGTGGTGCCCCGTGCTCCAATTTTGGTGCCAGTGGTGCATTTTCGGCCATTGGTGCAATTTTCGTGCGAAAATAAGACTTTTGGGTTTTGGTGCCCTATGAACCCTGGTGCATTCTTATGCATAAAAAACCATAATTCTTATAGAACTTTTCAATTTTGAGGTCCGAGGTGCCCCTTCGTCCAATTTTGGTGCCCGTGGTGCATTTTCGGCCCTTTGTGCAATTTTCGTGTGAAAATAAGAGTTTTGGGTTTTGGTTCCCCGTGATCCTTGGTGCATTCTTATGCATAAAAAACCACAATGCTCGGAACACTTTTCAGTCTTGAGGTTCGAGTTGATCCCTGGTGCATTCTTATGCATAAAAAACCATAATGCTCATAGCACTTTTTAGTTTTGACGTCCGTGGTGCCCCGTGGTCCAATTTTGGTGCCCATTATGCATTTTCGGCACATGGTGCAATTTTCTTGCCAAAATAAGACTTTTGGGTTTTGGTGCCTCGTGATCCTTGGTGCATCCTTATGCATAAGAAAATCATAATGGTCGAAGCACTTTTCAGTCTAGATGTCCGTGGTGTCAAGTGGTCCAATTTTGGTGCTCGGTGGTGCATTTTCGGCCCATTGTTCAATTTTTATACCAAAATAATACTTTTGGGTTTTGGTGCCTCGTGATCCCAGGAGTATTCTTATGCATAAAAAACCATAAGGCGTGGAGTACTTTTCAGTTTTTAGGTCCGTGGTGCCCTGTGGTCCAATTTTGGTGCCTGTGGAGTATTTTCGGCCCATTGTGCAATTTTAGTGCGAAAATAAGACTTTTTTGTTTTGTTACCCCATGATCCCTAGTGCATTCTTATGCATCAAAACCATAATGTTGGAGCACCTTGCAGTTTTGAGGTCCGTGGTGCCCCGTGGTCCAATTTTGGTTCCCGTGATGGAATTTTCGTGCTAAAATAAGACTTTTGGGTTTTGGAACCCCGTGATACTTGGTGCATCCTAATGCATAAAAAACTAATATGCCCGAAGCACTTTTCAGTTTTTATCTCCGTGGTGCGCCGTGGTCCAATTTTGGTGCATGTGGTGCATTTTCGTCCCTTTATGCAATTTTCGTGCGAAAATAAGACATTTTGGTTTTGGTGTCACGTGATCCCTGGGGCATTCTTATGCATAAAAAACCATAATACTCGGAACACTTTTCTGTTTTGCGGTCTGTGGTGCCCCGTGGTCCACTTTTGGTGCCCGTGGTGAAATTTCGGCATAAGGTGCAATTTTCGTGCCAAAATAAGACTTTTGGGTTGTGGTGCCCCATTATCCTTAGTGTATCCTTATGCATAAAAAACCATTATGCTCAGAGCACTTTTTAGTTTTGAGATCTGTGGTGCCCCATGGTCCAATTTTGGTGACAGTGGTGCATTTTCGGCCATTTGCGAAATTTTCGTGCGAAAATAGGACTTTTGGGTTTTAGTGCCCCGTGTTGCCTAGTCCATTCTTATTCATAAAAAACCATAATGCTCAGAACACTTTTCAGTTTTGAGGTTCGTGGAGCCCCATCGTCCAATTTTGGTGCCGGTGATGCATTTTCGGCCCATTGTACAATTTTCGTGCGAAAATAAAACTTTTGGCTTTTGGTGCCCCGTGATCCCTGGTGCATTCTTATGCATAGAAAACCATAATGCTCGGAACACTTTTCAGTTTTGAGGTTCATGGTGCACCGTGGTCCAATTTTGGTGCCGGTGGTGCATTTTCGTCCTTTTGTTCAATTTTCGTGCGAAAATAAGACTTTTGGGTTTTGGTGCCCCGTGATCCCTGCTGCATTCTTATGCATAAAAAACCATAATGCTCGGAGCACTTTTCAATTTTGAGGTCCAAGGTGCCACGTGGTCCAATTTTGGTGCCCGTGGTGCATTTTCGACCCATTATGCAATTTTCGTGCGACAATAAGACTTTTGGGTTTTGATACCCCGTAATCCCTCGTGCATTCTTATGCTTAAAAACCATAGTGCACGGTGCACTTTTCAGTTTTGAGGTCCGAGGTGCCCCGCGGTCCAATTTTGGTGCCCGTGGCGGATTTTGGGCCCATTGTGCAATTTTTGTGTGAAAATAAGACTATTGGGTTTTGGTGCCCCGTGATCCCTGCTGCATTCTTTTACATAAAAAACCATAATGCTTATAACACTTTTCAGTTTTGAGGTCTGTGGTGCCCCATGGTCCAATTTTGGTGTCGGTGGTGCATTTTCAGCCATTTGAGAAATTTTCGTGCGAAAATAGGACTTTTGGGTTTTGGTGCCCCGTAATCCCTGGTTCATTCTTATGCATAAAAAACCATAATGCTCGGTGCTCTTTTCATTTTTGAGGTCTGTGGTGCCTCGTGGTCCAATTTTGGTGCACGTGGTGCATTTTCGGCCCGTTGTGCAATTTTCGTGCGAAAATAAGACTTTTGGGTTTTGGTGCCCCGTGTTGCCTAGTGCATTCTTATGCATAAAAAACCATAATGCTCGGTGCTCTTTTCATTTTTGAGGTCCGTGGTGCCTCATGGTCCAATTTTGGTGCCCGTGGTGCATTTTCGGCCCATTTTGCAATTTTCGTGCGAAAATAAGACCTTTGGGTTTGGGTTCCCTATGATTGCTGGTGCATTCTTATGAATAAAAAACCATAATGCTTGGATCACTTTCAGTTTTCATGTTCGTGGTGCCCCGCGGTCCAATTTTGGTGCCGGTGATGCATTTTCGGTTGTTGGTGCAATTTTCGTGCGAAAATTAGACTTTTGGGTTTTGGTGCCCCATGATCCATGGTGCATTCTTATGCTTAAAAACCATAATGCTCGGTGCACTTTTCAGTTTTGAGGTCCGAGGTGTCCCGTGGTCCAATTTGGGTGCCCGTGGTGCATTTTGGGCCCATTGTGCAATTTTCGTGCGAAAATAAGACTTTTGGGTTTTGGTGCCCCATTATCCTTGTTGCATTTTTATGAATAAAAAACCATAATACTCATAGCACTTTTCAGTTTTGAGGTCCGAGGTGCCCCGTGGTGCATTATCGGCCCATTGTGCAATTTTCGTGCGAAAATAAGGCCTTTGGGTTTTGGTGCGCTGTGATCCCTGATGCATTTTTATGCATAAAAAACCATAATGCTTGGAGCACTTTTCAGTTTTGGGGTCCGTGGTACCCTGTGGTCCAATTTTGGTGCCGGTCGTGCATTTTTGGCCAATTGTGAAATTTTCGTACGAAAATAAGACTTTTGGGATTTGTTGTCCCGTGATTCTTGGTGCATTCTGATGCATAGAAAACCATAATGCTCGGAATAATTCTCAGTTTTGAGGTTCGTGGTGCCCCGTGGTCCAATTTTGGTGCTAGTGGTGCATTTCTGGCCATTTGTCCAATTTTCATGCGAAAATAAGACTTTTGGGTTTTGATGCCCCGTCGTCCCTTGGGCATTCTTATGCATAAAAAACCATAATTCTCGAAGCACTTTTAAGTTTTGAGGTCCGAGGTCCCCGTAGTCCAATTTTGGTGCCCGTGGTGCATTTATTGTCCATAGTGCAATTTTCGTGCGAAAATATGACTTTTTGGGTTTTGGTGCCCCGAGATCCCTGGTGCATTCTTATGCCAAAAAAACCATAATTCTCGGAGAACTTTTCAGTTTTGAGGTACGAGGTTCCCCATGGTCCAATTTTGGTTCCCGTCGTGCATTTTCAGCCATTTGTCCAATTTTCGTGCGAAAATAAGACTTTTGGTGTTTTGGTGCCCCGTGATCCCTGGTGCATTCTTATGCATAAAAAACCATAATGCTTGGAACGCTTTTCAGTTTGAGGTCTGTGGTGCCCTGTAGTCCAACTTTGGTGCCGGTGGTGCATTTTCGGCCATTTGTGAAATTTTCGTGCGAAAATTAGACTTTTGGATTTTGGTGCCCCGTGATCCCTTGGGCATTCTTATGCATAAAAAACCATAATTCACGGAGCACTTTTAAGTTTTGAAGCCCGAGGTGGCCCGTGGTCCAATTTTGGTGCCGGTGGTGCATTTTCGGCCATTTGTGAAATTTTCGTGCGAAAATTAGAATTTTGGGTTTTGGTACCTAGTGATCCCTTGGGCATTCTTATGTATAAAGAACCATAATTCTTGGAACACATTTCAGTTTCGAGGTCCGTGGTGCCCCGTGGTCCAATTTTGGTGCCCGTGGTGCATTTTCGGCCCATTGTGCAATTTTCGTGCAAAAATAAGAATTTTGGGTTTTGGTACCCCGTGAGCCTTGGTGCATTCTTATGCATAAAAAATCATAATGCTTGGGGAACTTTTAAAAATGGAGGTCTGACGTGCCTCGTGGTCCAACTTTGGTGCCCGTGGTGCATTTTCGGTCCATTGTGCAATTTTCGTGCGAAAATAAGAATTTTGGGTTTTGGTTCCCCATGATTCCTGGTGAATTCTTATGCATAAAAAACCATAATGCTCAGAACACTTTTCAGTTTTTAGGTCTTTGGTGCCCCGTGGACCAATTTTGGTGTCGGTGATGCATTTTCGGCCATATGTGCGAAAATAAGACTTTTGGGTTTTGGTGCCCCGTGATCCCTGGTGCATTCATAAGCATAAAAACCCATAATGCGTGAAGCACTTTTCGGATTTGAGGTCCGTGGTGCCTCGTGGTCCAATTTTGGTGCCAGTGGTGCATTTGCGACCATTTGGGCAATTTTCGTGCGAAAATAAGACTTTTTGGTTTTGGTGCCCCGTGATCCCAGTGTATTATTATGCATAAAAAACCATAATGCTCGGAGCACTTTTCAGTTTTGAGGTCCTCAGTGCCCCGCGGTCCAATTTTGGTGCCCGTGGTGCATTTTCGGCCCATTGTGCAATTTTCGTGCGAAAATAAGACTTTTGGGTTTTATTGCCCCGTGATCCCTGGTGCATTCTTATGCATAAAAAACAATAATGGTTGGAACACTTTTCAGTTTTGAGGTCCGTGGTGCCCCGTGATCCAATTTTGGTGCCGGTGGTGCATTTTCGGCCCATTGTGCAATTTTCGTGCGAAAATAAAAATTTTGGGTTTTGGTGCCCCCTAATCCCTGGTGCATTCTTATGCATAAAAAAATCTTAATGCTCAGAACACTTTTCAATTTTGAGGTCCGCGGTGCCCCGTGGTCAAACTTTGGTGCCCGTGGTGCATCTTCGTTCCACTGTTCAATTTTCGTGTGAAAATAAGACTTTTGGGTTTTGGTGCCCCGTGATCCCTGGTGCATTCTTATGCATAAAAAACCATACTGCTCGGAACACTTTTCAGTTTTGCGGTCCGAGGTGCCCCGTGTTCAATTTTGGTGTCGATAATGGATTTTCGGCCACTTGTGCAATTTTCGTGTGAAAATAAGACTTTTGGGTTTTGGTGCACCGTGATCCCTGGTGCACTCTTATGCATAAAAAAACCATAAAGCTTGGAACACTTTTCAGTTTTGAGGTCCATAGTGCCCCGTGGTCCAATTTTGGTGGCCATGGTGCTTTTTCGGCAATTTGTGCAATTTTCGTTCGAAAATAAGACTTTTGGGTTCCGTGATCCCTGGTGCGTTCTTTAGCATAAAAAACCAAAACGCTTGGCAAACTTTTCAGTTTTGAGGTCCGTGGTGCCCCGTGGTCTAATTTTAGTTCCGGTGTTGCTTTTCGGCAATTTGTACAATTTTCGTTCGAAAATAAGACTTTTGGGTTTTGGTGCCCCATGATTCCTGGTGCGTTCTTAAGCATAAAAAACCATAACGCTTGGAACACTTTTTAGTTTTGAGGTCCGTGGTGCCCCTGGTCCAATTTTGGTGCCGGTGGTGCATTTTCGGCCATTTGTGAAATTTTCGTGCGAAAATAAGACTTTTGAGTTTTGGTGCCCTGTGATTCCTGGTGCATTCAAATGCGTAAAAAACGATAACGCTTGGAACACTTTTCAGTTTTGAGGTCCGTGGTGCCCCTTTTTCCAATTTTGGTGTCGGTGGTGCATTTTCGGCCATATGTGCAATCTTCGTGCAAAAATAAGACTTTTGGGTTTTGGTGCCCCGTGATCCCTAGTTCATCCTTATGCATAAATAACCGTAATGCTCGGAGAACTTTTATGTTTTGATGTCTGAGGTGCCCCATGGTTCAATTTTGGTGCCCGTGGTGCATTTTCGGCCCATTGTGAAGTTTTCGGGCGAAAATAAGACTTTTGGAATTTGGTGCCCAGAGGTCACTGGTGCATTCTTATGCATAAAAAATCATAATGCTCAGAACACTTTGCAGTTTTGAGGTCCGTGGTGCCCCGTGGTCCAATTTAAGTGCCGGTTGTGCTTTTTCGACAATTTGTGCAATTTTTTTGTTCGAAAATAAGACTTTTGGATTTTGGTGCACCGTGATCCCTGGTGCATTCTTATGCATAAAAATCTTAATGCTTGGAGATCTTTTGCGTTTTGAGGTCTGAGGTGCCCCGTGGTCCTATTTTGGGGCCCGTGGTGCATTTTCGGATCATTGTGCAATTTTTGTGCGAAAATAATACCTTTAGGATTTGGTTCCCCATGATCACTGGTGCATTCTTATGCATAAAAAGCCATAACGCTTGGAACACTTTTCAGTTTTGAGGTCCGCGGTGCCCCGTGGTCCAATTTTGGTGCCGGTGGTGCATTTTCGGCCATTTGTGAAATTTCATGCGAAAATAAGACTTTTGGGTTTTTGTGCCCTGTGATCGCTGGTGCATTCTTATGCATAAAAAACCATAATGCTCGAAACACTTTTCAGTTTTGAGGTCCGAGGTGCCCCGTGTTCAATTTTGGTGTCGGTAATGGATTTTCAGCCACTTGTGCAATTTTCGTTTGAAAATAAGACTTTTGGGTTTTGGTGCCCCGTGATCCCTGGTGCACTCTTATGCATAAAAAAAACCATAAAGCTTGGAACACGTTTCAGTTTTGAGGTCCGTAGTGCCCCGTGGTCCAATTTTGGTGGCCATGGTGCTTTTTCGGCAATTTGTGCAATTTTCGTTCGAAAATAAGACTTTTGGGTTCCGTGATCCCTAGTGCGTTCTTTAGCATAAAAAACCAAAACGCTTGGCAAACTTTTCAGTTTTGAGGTCCATGGTGCCTCGTGGTCCAATTTTAGTTCCGGTGTTGCTTTTTCGGCAATTTGTGCAATTTTCGTTCGAAAATAAGACTTTTGGGTTTTGGTGCCCCATGATTCCTGGTGCGTTCTTAAGCATAAAAAACCATAACGCTTGGAACACTTTTCAATTTTGAGGTCCGTGGTGCCCCTGGTCCAATTTTGGTGCCGGTGGTGCATTTTCGGCCATTTGTGAAATTTTCGTGCGAAAATAAGACTTTTGAGTTTTGGTGCCCTGTGATCCCTGGTGCATTCAAATGCATAAGAAACGATAACGCTTGGAACACTTTTCAGTTTTGAGGTCCGTGGTGCCCCTTTTTCCAATTTTGGTGTCGGTGGTGCATTTTCGGCCATTTGTGCAATCTTCGTGCAAAAATAAGACTTTTGGGTTTTGGTGCACTGTGATCCCTGGTGCATTCTTATGCATAAAAATCTTAATGCTTGGAGATCTTTTGCGTTTTGAGGTCTGAGATGCCCCGTGGTCCTATTCTGGGGCCCGTGGTGCATTTTCGGATCATTGTGCAATTTTTGTGCGAAAATAATACCTTTAGGATTTGGTGCCCCATGATCACTGGTGCATTCTTATGCATAAAAAGCCATAACGCTTGGAACACTTTTCAGTTTTGAGGTCCGTGGTGCCCCGTGGTCCAATTTTGGTGCCGGTGGTGCATTTTCGGCCATTTGTGAAATTTCATGCGAAAATAAGACTTTTGGGTTTTTGTGCCCTGTGATCGCTGGTGCATTCTTATGCATAAAAAACCATAATGCTCGAAACACTTTTCAGTTTTGAGGTCCGAGGTGCCCCGTGTTCAATTTTGGTGTCGGTAATGGATTTTCGGCCACTTGTGCAATTTTCGTGTGAAAATAAGACTTTTGGGTTTTGGTGTCCCGTGATCCCTGGTGCATTCTTATGCATAAAAAACCATAATTCTTGGAGCACTTTTCAGCCTTGAGGTCGGTGGTGACCCATGGTCTAATTTTGGTGTCGGTGTTGCATTTTCGGCCATTTGTGAAATTTACTTGCGAAAATAGGACTTTTGGATTTTTGCGACCGGTGATCCCTGGTGCATTCTTATGCATAAAAAACCGTAATGCACGGAGAACTTTTATGTTTTGAGGTCTGAGGTGCCCCGTGGCCCAATTTTGGTGCTCGTGGTGCTTTTTCGGCCCAATGTGCAATTTTCGTGTGAAAATAAGACTTTTGGGTTTTGGTGCCCCATGATTCCTGTGCATTCTTAAGCATAAAAAACCATAATGCTTGGTACACTTTTCAGTTTTGAGGTCCGTGGTGCCCCTGGTCCAATTTTGGTGCCGGTGGTGCATTTTCGGCCATTTGTGAAATTTTCGTGCGAAAATAAGACTTTTGAGTTTTGGTGCCGTGTGATCCCTGGTGCATTCAAATGCATAAAAAACGATAACGCTTGGAACACTTTTCAGTTTTGAGGTCCGTGGTGCCCCTTTTTCCAATTTTGGTGTCGGTGGTGCATTTTCGGCCATTTGTGCAATCTTCGTGCAAAAATAAGACTTTTGGGTTTTGGTGCCCCGTGATCCCTAGTTCATCCTTATGCATAAATAACCGTAACGCTCGGAGAACTTTTATGTTTTGAGGTCTGAGGTGCCCTATGGTCCAATTTTGGTGCCCGTGGTGCATTTTCGGCCTATTGTGAAGTTTTCGGGCGAAAATAAGACTTTTGGAATTTGGTGCCCAGAGGTCACTGGTGCATTCTTATGCATAAAAAATCATAATGCTCAGAACACTTTGCAGTTTTGAGGTCCGTGGTGCCCCGTGGTCCAATTTAAGTGTCGTTTGTGCTTTTTCGACAATTTGTGCAATTTTTTTGTTCGAAAATAAGACTTTTGGGTTTTGGTGCACCGTGATCCCTGGTGCATTCTTATGCATAAAAATCTTAATGCTTGGAGATCTTTTGCGTTTTGAGGTCTGAGGTGTCCCATGGTCCTATTTTGGGGCCCGTGGTGCATTTTCGGATCATTGTGCAATTTTTGTGCGAAAATAATACCTTTAGGATTTGGTGCCCCATGATCACTGGTGCATTCTTATGCATAAAAAGCCATAACTCTTGGAACACTTTTCAGTTTTGAGGTCCGTGGTGCCCCGTGGTCCAATTTTGGTGCCGGTGGTGCATTTTCGGCCATTTGTGAAATTTCATGCGAAAATAAGACTTTTGGGTTTTTGTGCCTTCTGATCGCTGGTGCATTCTTATGCATAAAAAACCATAATGCTCGAAACACTTTTCAGTTTTGAGGTCCGAGGTGCCCCGTGTTCAATTTTGGTGTCGGTAATGGATTTTCGGCCACTTGTGCAATTTTCGTGTGAAAATAAGACTTTTGGGTTTTGGTGCCCCGTGATCCCTGGTTCATTCATATGCATTAAAAACCATAATGCTTGGAGCACTTTTCAGCTTTGAGGTCGGTGGTGACCCATGATCCAATTTTGGTGTCGGTGTTGCATTTTCGGCCATTTGTGAAATTTACTTGCGAAAATAAGACTTTTGGATTTTTGCGACCGGTGATCCCTGGTGCATTCTTATGCATAAAAAACCGTAATGCACTGAGAACTTTTATGTTTTGAGGTCTGAGGTGCCCCGTGGTCCAATTTTGGTGCTCGTGGTGCTTTTTCGGCCCAATGTGCAATTTTCGTGTGAAAATAAGACTTTTGGGATTTGGTGCCCCGTGATCACTAGTGCATTCTTAAGCATAAAAAACCATAATGCTTTTTCGGCAATTTATGCAATTTTCGTTCGAAAATAAGACTTTTGGGTTTTGGTGCCCCGTGATCCCTGGTGCATTCTTACGCATAAAAAACCATAATGCTGGGAACACTTTTCAGTTTTGAGGTCCGTGGTGCCCGATGGTCCTATTTTTGTGCCGGTGGTGCATTTTTGGCCATTTGTGAAATTTTCGGGGGAAAATAAGACTTTTGGATTTTTGTGACCCATGATCCCTGGTTCATTCTTATGCATAAAAAACCATAATGCTCGGAGAACTTTTATGTTTTGAGGTCTGAGGTGCCACGTGGTCCAATTTTGGTGCCCATTGTGCATTTTCGGCCCATTGTACAATTTTCGTTCGAAAATAAGAGTTTTGGGATTTGGTGCCCCGTGATCACAGGTGCATTCTTATGCATAAAAAACCATAATGCTCAGAACATTTTTCAGTTTTGAGGTCCGTGGTGCCCCGTGGTCTAATTTTAGTTCCGGTGGTGCTTTTTCGGCAATTTGTACAATTTTTGTTCGAGAATAAGACTTTTGGATTTTGGTGCCCTGTGATTCCTGGTGTGTTCTTAAGCATAAAAAATCATAACGCTTGGAACACTTTTCAGTTTTGAGGTCCGTGGTTCCTCGTGGTCCAATTTTTGTGCCGGTGGTACATTTTCGGCCATTTGTGAAATTTTCGTGTGAAAATAAGACTTTTGGATTTTTGTGGCAATGATCCCTGGTTCATTCTTATGCATAAAAAACCATAATGCTTGGAGAACTTTTATGTTTTGAGGTCTGAGGTGCCACGTGGTCCAATTTTGGTGCCCATTGTGCATTTTCGGCCCATTGTGCAATTTTCGTGCGAAAATAAGACTTTTGGGATTTGATGCCCTGTGATGACTGGTGCATTCTTATGAATAAAAAACCATACTGCTCGAAACACTTTTCAGTTTTGAGATTCGTGGTGCCCCGTGATCCAATTTTAGTTCCGGTGGTGCTTTTTCGGCAATCTGTACAATTTTCGTACGAAAATAAGACTTTTAGGTTTTGGTGCCCCGTGATTCCTGGTGCGTTCTTAAGCATAAAAAACCATAACACTTGGAACACTTTTCAGTTTTGAGGTCCGTGGTGCCCCGTGGTCCAATTTTGGTGCCGATGGTGCATTTTCAGCCATTTGTGAAATTTTCGTGCGAACATAAGACTTTTGGGTTTTGGTGCCCCGTGATCCCTGGTGCATTCTTATGTATAAAAAACCATAATGCTCAGAGCACTTTTAAGTTTTGAGGTCCGTGGTGCCTCGTGGTCCAATTTTGGTTCCCATGGTGCATTTTCGTACGAAAATAAGACTTTTGGGTTTTGGTGCCCCGTGATCCCTTGTGCATTCTTATGCATAAAAAACCATAATGCTCAGAACATTTTTCAGTTTTGAGGTCCGTGGTGTCCCGTGGTCCAATTTTAGTGCCGGTGGTGCATTTTTGGCTCTTTGTGCAATTTTCGTGCAAAAATAAGACTTTTGGGTTTTGGTGCCCATGATCCCTGGTGCATTCTTATGCATAAAAAACCATAATGCTTGGAACACTTTTAAGTTTTGAGGTCCGTGGTGCCCCGTGCTCCAATTTTGGTGCCCATTGGTGCATTTTCGACCCATGGTGAAATTTTTGTCCCAAAATAAGACTTTTATGTTTCGGTGCCCCGTGATCCCTAGTTCATTCTTATGCGAAAAAAACATATGGCTTGTAGCACTTTTCAGTTTTTAGGTCCGTGGTGTCCCGTGGTCCAATTTTGGTGTCTCGTGATGGATTTTTGGCCCATGGTGCAATTTTTGTGCAAAAACAAGACTTTTTGGATTTGGTGCCACGTGATCCCTGGGGCAATCTTATGAATAGAAAACCATAATGCTCTGAGCACTTTTCAGTTTTGAGGTCCATGGTGCCCGGTGGTCCAAATTTGGTGCCCGTGGTTAATTTTCGGCCCATTGTGCAATTTTCGAGCGAAAATAAGACTTTTGGGATTTGGTACCCCCGTTATCTGTGGTGCATAAAACTGCTTCCAGGGATCACGAGGTACCAAAAATCAATAGTTATTTTCGAACGAAAATTGCAGAAATGGCCAAAAATGCACCCGTGGCACAAAAATTGGACCACGGGGCACCACAGACCTCGAAACTGAAAAGTGCTCCAAGCATTGTGGTTTTTTATGCATAAGAATGCGCCAGGGATCACGGGGCACCAAAACCCAAAAGTCTTATATTCGCATGAAAAGTGCACAATGGACCGAAAATGCGCCACGAGCACCAATGTTGGACCACGGGGCACCACGAACCTCAAAACTGAAAAGTTTTCAAAGCATTATAGTTTTTTATGCATAAGGGTGCACCAGGGATCACGGGGCACCAAAACCCAAAAGTCTTATTTTGGCACAAAAATTGCACAATGTGCCGAAAATTCACCACGGGCACCAAAAGTGGACCATGAGGGACCACGAACCTTAAAACTGAAAAGTGCTCCAAGCATTATGGTTTTTTATGCATAAGAATGCACAAGGGATTACGGGGCACCAAAACCCAAAAGTCCTATTTTGGCATGACAATTGCATTATGTGCCGAAAATGCACCACGGGCACAAAAATTTCACCACGGGGCACCGCGAAACTCAAAACTGAAAAGTGCTCAAAGCAATATAGTTTTTATGCAAAAGAAAGCACAAAGGATCACGGGGCACCAAAACCGAAAAGTCTTATTTTCGAATGAAAATTTCACAAATGGCCGAAAATGCACCACCGGCACAAATATTGGACCGCGGGGCTCCAGAGACCTCAAAACTGAAAAGTGCTCCGAGCATTATGATTTTTTATGCATAAGAATGCACTAGGGATCATGGGGCACCAAAACCCAAAAGTCTTATTTTCGCAAGAAAATTGCACCTGGTGTCGAAATTGCATCATGGGCACCAAAATTTAACCACTGGACACCACGGACCTCAGAACAGAAAAGTGCTCCAACCATTATCGTTATTTATGTATAAGAATGCACAAGGGATCACGGGGCACCAAAACCCAAAAGTCTTTTTTTCGCATGAAAATTGTACCTTGTGCCGAAATTGCATCACGGCCACCAAAATTTAACCACTGGATCCCACGGACCTCAAAACTGAAAAGTGCTCGACCATTATCATTATTTATGTATAAGAATGCACAAGGGATCACGGGGCACCAAAACCCAAAAGTCTTTTTTTCGCACGAACATTGCACAATGGGCCGAAAATGCACCACGGGCACCAAAATTGGACCATAGGCTCCACGGACCTCAAAACATAAAACTGCTCCCAGCATTATGTTTTTTTATGCATAAGAATGTACCAAGGATCATGAGGTACCAGAACCCAATAGTGTTATTTTTGCACGAAAATTGCAGAAATAGCCGAAAATACACCCGCGGAACAAAAATTGGACCATGGGGCACCACGGACCTCGAAACTGAAAAGTGCTCCAAGCATTATCGTTTTTTATGCATAAGAATGGGCCAAGGATCACGGGGCACGAAAACCCAAAAGTCTTATATTCACAACAAAAGTGTACAATGGGCCGAAAAAGCGCCACGGGCACCCAAGTTGGACCACGGGGTACCACGAACCTCAAAATTGAAAAGTGTTTAGACCATTATGGTTTTTTATGCATAAGGGTCCACCAGGGATCACAGGGGACCAAAACCCAAAAGTCTTATTTTGGCACGAAAATTGCACAAAGTGCCGAAAATTCACCACGGGCACCAAAATTGGACCACGGGGGACCACGAACCTCAAAACTGAAAAGTGCTCCAAGCATTATGGTTTTTTATGCATAAGAATGCACAAGGGATCACGAGGCACCAAAACCCAAAAGTCTTATTTTAGCACGACAATTGCATTATGTGCCGAAAATGCACCACGGGCCCCAAAATTTCACCACGGGGCACCACGAAACTCAAAACTTAAAAGTGCTCGAAGCAATATAGTTTTTTAAGCAAAAGAAAGCACCAGGGATCACGGGGCACCAAAACCAAAAAGTCTTATTTTCGCATGAAAATTTCACAAATGGCTTAAAATGCACCACCGACACCAATATTGGACTGCGGGGCTCCAGAGACCTCAAAACTGAAAAGTGCTCCTAGCATTATGGTTTTTTATGCATAATAATGCACTAGGGATCATGAGGCACCAAAACCCAAAAGTCTTATTTTCGCAAGAAAACTTCACCTTGTGCCGAAATTGCATCACGGCCACAAAAAAAAAAACCACTGGACACCACGGAACTCAAAATTGAAAAGTGCTCCGACCATTATCGTTATTTATGTATAAAAATGCACAAGGGATCACGGGGCACCAAAACCCAAAAGTCTTTTTTTCGCACGAAAATTGCACCTTGTGCCGAAATTGCATCACGGGCACCAAAATTTAACCAATGCACACCACGGACCTCAAAACTGAAAAGTGGTCCAACCATTATCATTATTTATGTATAAGAATGCACAAGGGATCACGGGGCACAAAAACCCAAAAGTCTTATTTTTGCACGAAAATTGCACAATGGGCCGAAAATGCACCATGGGCACCAAAATTGGACCACGGGGCACCACGAACCTCAAAACATAAAACTGCTCCCAACATTATTTTTTATATGCATAAGAATGCACCAGGGATCATGAGGTACCAAAACCCAATAATGTTATTTTCGCACGAAAATTGCAGAAATGGCCGAAAATGCACCACCGGCACCAAAATTGGACCACGGGGCACCACAGACCTCGAAACTGAAAAGTGCTCCAAGCATTCTGGCTTTTTATGCATAAGAATGAACCAAGGATCACAGGGCACAAAAATCCAAAAGTCTTATATTCGCACGAAAATTGCACAATGGGCCGAAAATGCACCACGGGCAACAAAGTTGGATCACGGGGAACCCCGGACCTCAAAACTGAAAAGTGTTCAGAGCATTATTTTTTTTATGCATAAGGGTGCACCAGGGATCACGGGACACCAAAACCCAAAAGTCTTATTTTGGCACGAAAATTGTACCATGTGCCAAAAATTCACCACGGGGCACCACGAACCTCAAAACTGAAAAGTGCTCCGAGCATTATGGTTTTTCATGCATAAGATTGCACCAGGGACTACAGGGCACCCAAACCCAAAAGTCTTATTTTCACACGAAAATTGCACAATGGGGCGAAATTGCACCAGGGACTCTGAGCATTATGGATTTTTATGCATAAGGATGCACCAGGGATCACGAGGCACGAAAACCTAAAAGTCTTATTTTTGGCAAAATTCCATAATGGGCCAAAAAATACACCACAGGCACCACGATTGGACCATGTGGCACCACGGACCTCAAAACTGAAAAGTGCTCCAAGTCCAAGAATTATGGTTTTTTATGCATAAGAATGCCCCAAGGATCACGGGGCACCAAAAGCCAAAAGTCTTATTTTGTTACAGAAATTGGACCATAGGCCAAAAAAGCACCACGTGCACCAACATTGGACCACGAGGCACCACGAACCTCAAAAGATAAAATTGCGCCTAGCGTTATTGTTTTTTATGCATAAGAATGCACCAGGGATCATGAGGCACCAAAACCCAAAATTGTTATTTTGCACGAAAATTGCACAAATGGCCGAAGACGCACCACGGGATCCAAAATTGGACCACGGGGCACCACGGACCTCAAATATGAAAAGTGCTCTAAGAATTATGGTTTTTTATGCATAAGAATGCACCAGGGATCACGGGGCACCAAAATCCAAAAGTCATATATTCGCACGAAAATTGCACAATGGGCCGAAAATGTGCGACGGGCACCAAAATTGGACCACGGGGCACCACAGACCTCAAAACTGAAAAGTGCTCCAAGAATTATGGTTTTTTATGCATAAGAATGCACCAAGGATCACCGGGCACCAAAACCCAAAAGTCTTATTTTCCAACGAAAATTGCACAAATGGCCAAAAATGCACCACCGGGACCAGAATTAGACCACGGGGCACATTGGACCTCAAAAGTGAAAAGTGCTCCGAGCCTTATGGTTTTTTATGCATAAGAATGCACCAGGGATCAAGGGGTACCAAAACCCAAAACTCTTATTTTTGTACGAAAATTGTACAATGGGCCGAAAATGCACCACGGGCACCAAAATTTGACCAAGGGGCACCTCGGACCTCAATACTTAAAAGTACTCCGAGCATTATGGTTTTTTATGCATTAGAATGCACCAGGGATCACAGGGCACCAAAACCCAAAAGTCTTATTTTCGCACGAAAATTGCACTTTGGTCCGAAAATGTACCACGGACACCAAAATTGGACCACGGGGCACCTCGGACCTCAAAACTGAAAAGTGCTCCGAGCATTATCGATTTTTATGCATAAGAATACCCCAAGAAATTGGACCATAGGCCAAAAAGGCACCACGGGCACCAACAATGGACCACGGGGTGAAATATAGAGAAATACACTAGAAGGGGGGGTTGAATAGTGTATTTATAATTTCTTTGAAAAACTTTGACTAATGTGAAGATAGTATATCTTAAGTTTTACCAGAACTTAGTAAAACAGAAAATTATGCTATCGTCCAGCAGTTTAAAATCAACAGTCCAATGAAACTGCTTTTTCTTGCTTTTCGTTAGAACACACGTAAAGGATAATCGTATATAAAATGTGTAAAGAATCACTTTCGTAGTATGTTGAAGAGATAGTTTAATAGATATGCAAGTAAGTTAGAAAGTGAGAGAATAGAACACTTAGTTTTATACTGGTTCACTCAACTGAGCTACGTCCAGTTCTCCTTCAAAAACTTTTGAAGGGTTCTACTAATCAAGATCTGATTACTCTCAAGTATTTTAACCTTGCCACTTCTGGCTACAAGTATTCTCTAGGCCACTTCTGGCACACCCTTAATCTCCCCTTGAGATTAAACACAAACCCAAGTATTCTTTAACACTAAGCCACTCCTGGCTTTCCAAACAGAATTGTTTGAGTATAGAAAGTAAGACTTAGCTCTCACAGAGAGGATATTACAGTAAGTATGAATATACAGAATCGTTAGCAAAGCTAAGAAGAATGCTCTTTTTGCTTAAGTATTGATCGTCCAGTCGTTTTGACAGAGATTCAGCTCTTTATAAATTTTTCGTCAGTCTGATACATGAGCTCATTCCTCCATTTATAGTCAGCTTGTCGAAAGGTATCCGTTGAGGGATGTGTTCCTTTGCTAAGAGCGGTTCTCTCCATAGCATGTGACCGTTGTCACGTTTTGACTTAGGGTGAAGAGATAGAAGTGACAGCCGTACATTTAGCGCCTCTCCTACTTGTACTTTTTCTGCAGAGAAGCTTCTTCTTTTCCTGTTCAGTACTATTCGAAAAGACAAATAGAATGGCATATTAAAATATGAGAGAGTGACCGTTGCCTTATATTGAATCAACATTGAAAACGTATTTCCTTATAATATTATTTTAAGATAGAAACTACAGAGAGGGTTATTTAAACGTTGGACGCTTGCTCTCACAGGAGCATTGGACGCTGCCTGTAGAATTAAAACACATTTGGACGCTTTTCTTATTAAAACATAAAGTCCAGGTTTGAGAGATACAATACCATTGCAGAATTGGACGACGTAAATCCTATAACACTCAAACTAGATCATTAGATACTTCAAAATTTATCCTTTAGTTGTTATCATCAAAACCGAAATTCGAGGGGTTGGACATCGTCCAAGGTCTTAGAACCTAACAATCTCCCCCTTTTTGATGATGACAAATAATGGTAAATTTTGATGTTGATAGACACATAATCATATAAGAATACAATGAATCAAGTTAGAGATGATTATGTTATGCCAGTGTATAAATGTGAAAAGAAGTACTCCCCCTGAGTTCAACATTTCTTATGCATCTGATAACAGAAAAATATAAAAAGGTAAGTATATATCATGTATAACAGATATCAGAGTGAAAAACATATCAAGGATATGGATGCGGAATTTATGAAATAAACACCTCATGTTTTGATAAAGATGCCAATATATGCCAATATTTTTTATATACAGAGTGTTTAGCTATTTACTCTTATGACATCAAAATTCCAATTTCTCCCCCTTTGTCATTAACAAAAAGGTCTGAAAGATGGAAAATGATTGGGCCATCATGGTCACCTTATGGCTGTGGAGGTGGTTCTTGTTGTGGTGGTGGTGGTTGTTCTGGTGGTGCTTGTATTGGTGGTGCTGGTTGTGGAGGTTGTGGTTGGACGGGTGGAACTGCATGAGCAACTTGTCCAAGTAAGGTGGCTGTTGTATTTTGAATTTGGTTCACAAGCGTCTGGGAGAGACTCATGAACTGCTAAGTGATGGCATTCTGCAGCATTCGACGATGTTGATCAGCCTCAGCCTGTTGTCTTTGCTAAAAAGCTTGAAAAGCGGCTTCGGTCTCCAGCTGTTGTTGCCTCAGAGCCTGTTGCACTATCTCGTGAACACGATCTTCTGAGACTCCTTGAGGTTCAGCAAATCGCAAGGGATGGATGCCCCTTGGACTTGAAGATCCGGTGGGAACCAGTTGTCGTGTGCCCGAATGTGCTTCAGTAGATGCATCAACAATGGGGAAGCTGGTGATATCTTCAACAATAGGTTGTGCTGCAGTTGCTTCCATTTGCTTGGATGCTTCAACAACGAGCTCTCTATCATCCTCGGACTTTCCAGATTGGACGGTAGGTTCTTCATGTGACGTGATAAAGTGTTCCACGTCCACTGGTACAGATGAGTCCAGGTCAAGATGAGCTAGCACCTTTGTTACTTTGGCAGATGCTTCATCCAGCTCTGCTTGTGTAGCTTTCGACTTAGCAACCGTATCTTCCTTTTCTATGGTTGCGGTCTCAGCTTCCTCAAGAGCCAGCTACTCTAGACGAGCTTATTCTGCTGCTGTGGCTTCTTCTGCTTTGTACTCCTCATGCAGAGTTTGAAGTTCCTCCACAAACTCTGTACGATCCAGTGTTCGAAGATCAAACACTTTGTTGCTCCTGATTTTTGGCAATGTCTTTATTAACTCCAGATAATCATCTGAATCTTTCAGAAAGCAGGCAAAGGTGTCTGAGAAGTGGTGAGTCTTTACTGGACGCAGCATCTCTATACCATGAGGGGGATGAACAAAGTCATCCTTGGAGCTGCCTGAGGATGAGGCTTGCTGGGAATCGTTCCATAAGATCTGGCGCCAAAAGATAATGGAATCAAAGGTTCCAAGTGAACGCGTAAGCTTACCAGTCTTGTCAAATAGATGACCCCAGGTGTGAGAGGATTTTTGCAGGGTTTCAACTTTCTCTTCCCTGCTGGGCATCTCAATGCCGTAGAACTTGTAGCCTTTCTTGCGACCAGCATCATATAAAGGTAGTCTAGGACATACCCTGTCTGGTACAAACTTTATTTCTGTGGCGCGGCTTATGTGAAGATTTGGTGGGTAGGCGATGGCTTGGCTGGAAGTTTAGCACTGGGGTACCAGTTGGTAGAGGCAGGAACTTTGTGATTGGAGTCCAGATTTGAACATCCTTGACCCACCCTGCATCTGGACGCTGCTTCGTTATGGAAGGGTCCAGACTTTCTTTAATGGCCAACTGTAACTCTGCAGCCAGTTTAATATCCTTGTTAACAGAGGCCTTCTTGGACGGTGCCTTCATTTTTCTTGGAGCCTTCCCTTTCTGCTCCGCAACCGTCTTGGTGAATCGAGAGGCAACTTCCACCTCTGGTTTCTGCAGATCTTCTGCTGCTGGATGCACTCTTTGCTGAGTTCCAGTTGGACAGGAGTAAGGATGAGGCATGCGTATCAAGTGTGGGTACACTTCTCTCGTCCAATTGGGCAGAGGGTTGCTGATGATCATTCCTTTTGGCATAGCAGAATAAGCAGCTGAAAAAACTTGAGCGCAAACATACCTCGTCCACTCTGGTGCTGAGGCAATAGTAAAATGCCGCTTCAAAGGCTCTTGTAGAGGCCTCCGGATCACATCACTTTTCTTACAGTAATTCTGGTCATTTCGTGTAAGGAATGCAACTGGGAAACGTTCTCTGTCTTTTTCTTCTTTGGTTTTCTGCTTGGGGGGAATAGTCCATGGAGACCATGTATCCCTCCATGCATCCCTTGGACGCACAAACTTGGACAGGTCCAAGCGAAGAGGTGGATGCTGGGTTGTTGATGTGGATGGAGCACTGAGTGTTGTTGGTAGTAGAGTGCTGGTGGATATGTTGTCGGTGTCTTGAGAGGAAGTTGGTAGAACTGCAATTCTCTTTGGCCTTGCTGCCTGAGTCTTTACTCGTCGTGGCACGTTGGTAGGAAAGGGAATTATTTTAGCAGGTTGTGCCTTCTGCTTCTTTTGCTGAGGACCCTCTGTCTCCTCTGCCTTCTTCATGATTTGACCAATTGGGATCTGGTCATCATCATCAGAGTCGTCCAGTAGTTGAAGCTTCCGAACCTTTTGCTTTTCTGGGGCAAGCTTTACTGGTGCTGCTCTTGGACGCTGCTCTGCTTGAGCAGGTTTGGACGTATCAGTCCTTGGACGCTTCCCTGCTGGGGACTGAGCAGTGGGTGTGTCAGCATCTCTTTTCTTGGTTCTTCTTTCCTTTTCAGCGTCTTCCTCATGCTTCTGAGACATTTGTCGTGTGATCTTTCTGCCTTTCTGTTCCTCCATCAGCCTTTTGATCTTTTTGCCAATTCCAAGAAGATCAATCTCTTCTTCATCATCATTGGAGATGATCTTGCTCTGTTCATGTCGTTGCTTGTTGATGGTGTCCTCGTCCAGGTCCCTTAAGACCTTTGCTGTTAGCTTGATCTTCATAGGTTTTATGTTGGACTCACCAAACAGCTGTTGTGTTGCTACCATTGGCCCTTTCTTCACAATAGCTTCGTAAACTTCTTCTTCCAGTTCATCAAAGAAGCGTTGATAGACCTTATGATCCCAGAAGATCTTGTTCATTAGGGCGGCGTAGAAAATGTCATCATTGCCACCCACAGACTTCATCATTCTCACGATATTGACGTAAATGATGTGAGGAAGATTGAAGGGAATTCCTTCCATAAGATGGAATATCACAAACTTGTGTAAGTCTGTGACTGAGTCCTTAGACCCAGCTTTGTGCAGGATACTCTTGTTGCACACCTGCTGCCAGATTTTTGCTTCCTCACATAGGTTCCTGTACTCAATCTTTATTGACTCGGTGGATTTGGTCTTGCAAAGCACGGTCGCAACGTGATTACCGTACTGCTTGGCCCAGTCTGTTCTGTACTGGTTCTGCTCCCTAATGCAACCAGTTATCTTTGCAATGGTCTCGATGGACAGTGTCACCTCTCGTCCAAGAATCGTGGCCACGAGCTCCGTTGAGCTCTGGAACTTGGCATTTCTCCAGAACATTCTGATCAACTCAGGGAATATTTTCTGGTTTTCATTGAAGTAGCCTCTGATTCCACACTTCAGAAGGCTCTCGTTCAGGCTCAGTCCCAGCTTCTCAAGCTTTTCGATGTCGAAGAAGTGCTCAATGTGCACTGTAGCAGCTCCTTGGCACACAACTGTGGTTTCAGGGTAAGTGAGGACGTCGGGTTCCGAGTTGCTTGAGTTTGCAGAGTTTGCCATGCTAGTAAAGTTTGGATTTTTAGGTTTTCTGAGAGAGTTTTGGGTTTCTGAGAGAGAGTGTGTGTGTGTGTGTTTAGGGTGATGATATTCTCAGAGAAGATTGATATGGTGGTGTTTTTCTGTGATGAATTGATAAGTGTATATTTGGGCTTTGTTTGGAGGATATGAAACGGTTTTGGAATTTTTGAATATTTGAAAAGTAAATGACGCCATAAAACCCGCCATTATGAGACGTGCGAAGAATGTGGGTAACTGTGTACGGTTACTGACATTTTGGTGACTCAGCATAGAGTATTAGCTCATACTTACTCTTAAAATGATCCGTTTTGATTATTTGAATCAAAAGAAAAGACTAAGATAAAAAAGACATCGTCCACATATTGGACTTAAGTGAAATATATGTAATGCATGTGCATGACTCTAGTGTTCCTTGGACGACATGTCCTTTGGATGCTATGGTTTTATTGGACGCATCATGTAGATGTTAATCATTCCTTTACAGAGTCCATGCCAAGTTTGTCCCTCAGAAGGATTAACTTGTCTTCAGTAAGGGGTTTGGTGAATATATCAGCAAGCTGATTATCTGTGGTTACAAAGTGTAATTCCACAGTACCCTTTTGAACATGGTCTCTTCTAAATTGATGTTTAATCTCTATATGTTTGGCCCTTGAATGCAATATGGGATTTTTAGAAAGATTTATGGCAGCTTTACTATCACAGAAGATAGGAATGTTACTCTCATATATGTTGTAGTCCTCAAGTTGATGTTTGATCCACAAGATTTGAGAACAGCATTTTGCAGCTGAAATATACTCTGCTTCAGCAGTGGACAGAGCAATGGTCCCTTGCTTCTTGCATGTCCAGGAGACTAGATTACCACCAATGAAATGACACCCTCCACTGGTGCTTTTTCTTTCAATTCGATCTCCAGCATAATCAGCATCACAGTATCCTATTAGCCTGAAATCTTTCTGCCTTTTGAAATATAACCCAAGGTTAGTGGTTCCAGCAAGATATCGAAAGATTCTTTTAACAGCAGTTAAGTGAACTTCCCTTGGGTCAGATTGAAATCTGCCACATAAGCATACGCTGAACATGGTGTCAGGTCTAGACGCTGTGAGGTATAGGAGTGATCCTATCATACCTCTGTATAGAGTATTATCTACTTTCTTTGAGTTATCGTCCAGTCCAAGTACTATTGTTGGATGCATAGGAGTTTTCATTGGTTTTGCATCGTCCAACTTGTACTTCTTTAGCAGCTCTTTGACATACTTAGTCTGATGTATATATATTCCCTTTTCAGTTTGTTTGATTTGGAGTCCAAGGAAGAATTTCAACTCACCCATCATGCTCATCTCGAACTCTGTTTGCATTAATTTGGCAAAGTCTTCACAGAGAGACTCATTAGTGGCACCAAATATGATATCATCAACATATATTTGTGCAATAATAAAATCAGAAGAGTAGTCTTTGCGAAATAATGTAGTGTCTACTTTTCCTCTTGAAAAACCATTTTCTGACAGAAATGTGCTGAGTTTTTCATACCAAGCTCTAGGGGCTTGTTTCAACCCATATAAGGCTTTGTTAAGTTTAAAAACATGGTTTGGCAAATCATCACTTTCAAATCCTGGGGGTTGTTCCACATAGACTTCTTCCTTTATGAGTCCATTGAGGAATGCACTTTTTACGTCCATTTGATATAGCTTCATATTGCTATGAGCTGCAAATGACGGTAGAATGCGGATTGCCTCCAGACGTGCAACGGGAGCATAAGTTTCAGTATAATCTATACCTTCTTGTTGTGAGTAACCTTTTGCTACCAACCTTGCTTTGTTTCTCACAACATTACCTGCTTCGTCCAGCTTGTTTCTGAACACCCACTTTGCTCCTACAGCTTCTTTGTCGTTGGGGAGTTCTACTAGCTTCCAGACATTGTTCTTTTGAAATTGGTCAAGTTCTTCTTGCATTGCTTTGACCCAGCCTTCATCTTCTAAGGCATCGTCCACAGTCTTAGGTTCTATTTGAGATATGAATGCTGTGTGACCTTGCTGTCGTTGAAGTGAAGATCTGGTTTTGACTCTGTCTTTTGGATCTCCAATGATTTGCTCCTGTGGATGATGTTTCTTCATTTGCCAGTTACGTCCATTTGGTTCTCTTTGTTCTGCGACTGGACCGTCCAGTGGTGCATTTGATTCTTCAACAGAGACATCATGGTTGGACGAATCTGATGACTTACTTGCATCATCCAATCTGAGATATGCAAATGATTTGTCCAGCTCTGATAATTCCTTATCAGGCTTGTTGTCATTAAACTTCACATGGATAGCTTCTTCAACAACTAAGGTTCTAGAGTTATAGACTCTGTATGCCTTTGAAGTTTCAGAATATCCAAGCAGTATTCCTTCATCACACTTAGAATCAAATTTTCCCAGGTTATCCTTAGTGTTCAGAATGAAACATTGACATCCAAATGGATGGAAGTAGGATATGTTGGGTCTTCTACCCTTCCACAATTCATATGGAGTCTTTTTCAATATCGGCCTTATATAGATTCTATTTTGTAAATAGCAGGCAGTATTCACTGCTTCAGCCCAGAAGTGTTTAGGGGTTGAATTATCATTCAACATGGTTCTGGCCATCTCCTGGAGCGACTTGTTTTTTCTCTCAACTACACCATTTTGTTGTGGTGTTCTAGGTGTTGAGAAGTTGTGAAGGATACCATTATCCTCACATAACCTTTGAAAACTTTCGTTTTCGAATTCACCCCCGTGATCACTTCTGATAGAAGTAATGCATACTCCTCTTTCATTTTGAACTCTTTTGCAGAGGTTATAAAAGGCCTTAAAGGACTCATCTTTGTGGGATAGGAATAAGACCCATGTCCATCTAGTATAGTCGTCCACTATAACTAATCCATATCTTTTACCACTTACCGAGGCTGTTCTTGTGGGTCCAAACAGATCAATATGTAATAGCTCAAGAGGTCTAGAAGTGGAAACAATGTTTTTACTTTGAAAAGATTTTTTCACTTGTTTCCCTTTCTGACAAGCTTCACAAAGAAGATCATCTTTATATGACATACTTGGTAGTCCTCTTACGAGGTTGTGCCTGTTCAGCTTTGAGATCAACCTCAAGCTTGCATGACCAAGTCTTTTATGCCATAACCAATGATTTTCTTGTACAGAAACTAGGCATGATACATTTTGACTTGATAGTTCCCCAAGTTTAATCTTATACAGATTGCCTTGCCTCTTTACGGTAAAGAGAAAGGACCCATCAGAGTTTTTGACTGTACATTCACCTTTGTTAAAGGCAACATTATATCCACTGTCACATAATTGGCTTATGCTAAGTAGATTATGTTTAAGACCTTTAACATAAAGAACTTTATCAATACAAGGATAGGGTGGTATACCAATCTTACCTACGCCAGCTATCATCCCTTTCTGATTCCCTCCAAAAGTGACTGTCCCACTAGTCTTGGGTAGGAGGCTTTGGAACATACACCTTTCTCCTGTCATGTGATGTGAGCACCCACTGTCCAGGTACCATGATTGGAGTTTCTTTCCTGCTGTTAAGCATGTCTGCAATAGGAACAATTTTATCCTTAGGTACCCAGATTGACTTGGGTCCTTTTTTGTTAGCTCGAAGGGCATTGAATACTCCCTTCTTAGGCAGGTGTCTGCATTTAGACGTTATATGTCCAGGTTTCCCACAGAAGTAGCAAACATCTGTTTCCTCATCATGAATATATTTCTTTCCCTTATATCCATGTCCTGACCTGTCATTTGGTCTCTTACAACCTTCATATTTTAAAAGATTTTTGAGGTTGTCAGAGCCCTTGACAAAGTTTGACAGATCCTTCTTTAGGCTGTCAATTTCTTCATGAAGTTTTACAACATCATGTGGTTGACCTCTTAAGGAAGTATCTGCTTCAACTTTCAGAAGCTTCTCAACTAGCCTTTTGTTTTCTGCGTTGAGATTTCGAATCTCTATGGAAAGATTTCTTTCTCTAGCCCTTGAATCCTCATAGGATTTATAGGCTTGAGCAGCATCATTCCAGAGAGTTCGCCTCTCCATATTTGTAATTTCATTTTGCCTTGAGAGCTCTGTAAACTTTTTCTGTAAATCCTCCTTTTCACTTTCTAGTTGTCTAACACTTTTTTCTAAAGCTTCTTTTTCTTTTGAAAGTGATTTGGATGATTTCTTTAAAGTTCTATAGGCCTTTGACAAAATAGAAGAGTTTGAAAGTAGTTCATGATAAGCTTCTTGAATTGAATCTATGTCACTAAAATCTACCTCATCTTCTTCTTCTGGTTCAGAAGAATCAGTTAAGGTGTCTGCCATCAAGCATATGTGTGCTTCCTCTTCTTCTCCATCGTCCGATGATGAGTCATCGTCCAGGTCTTCCCATGTGGACATCAGAACTTTCTTGCCTTTTCCTTTGCTGAAGAATTTCTTCTTCTTGTCCTTGCTTTTGTCGAGAACTGGGCATTCTGATTTGAAGTGTCCTGGCTTTTTGCATTCGTAGCATACAATTGGACTCTTCTCCTTCTTTTCTTTGAAGTCTTTCCTCTTTAGGTTTCTCCATCTGGATCCACCTTTCTTCTTCCACATAGCATGTATCCTTTTGGATATAAAGGATAGTTCATCATTCTCGTCTGAGTCATCATCTTCATATTGTTCGTCTGATGATGTTTCAGCTTGCATGGCTTTGGACGATGATGCTTTCCTTGGCTTCTAGACACTGAGCACCAGAGACTTATTTTTTTTACCATCACTATCTTGATGCAGTTCTAGTTCATGCACCTTGAGAGTTCCCACGAGTTCTTCTAGGGACATATCGTCCAGTTCCTTTTTTGTTCTCAAGGCTGTAACCTGTGGTCTCCATTTCCTAGGCAAACTTCTTAGAATTTTGTCAATATGTTCATAGTTATTGTAATCTTTACCATGTGCTCTAAGTTCATTTAGTATGGTTTGAAACCGTCCAAACATACTTTGTATGTCCTCGTTTTCTTCCATACTAAACAACTCATATTGACGAGTAAGGAGACTGAGTTTGTTACGTTTTACCTGAGTGGAACCCTCATACGTTAATGCAAGAGTGTCCCACATTTGTTTTGCGCTTTTGAGACTGTGCACCTTGTTGTATTCTTGTTCGCTTAGTGCACACATGATGATGTTTCTGGCTCTGGAGTTGAGATAAAATCTTTTTTTTTGCTCTTCCGTCCATCTAGCCTTTGGGATTTCGTTGAGGCTCGCATCAAGTGGAATATAGTCGCCCATCTCCACAACTTCCCACATGTCAATATGGCTAGATTCAAAGAATGCTATCATTCTTTGTTTCCAGTAATCATATTTGACACCCTTGAAGAGTGGTGGTCTGTTCACAGCTTGTCCTTCGTTTTCCATCTTTCTCAGGATCTTTCCTCTGTACTGCTAAGTACTCAAAACAAAAGGTCGAGCTCTGATGCCAACTGAAATATAGAGAAATACACTAGAAGGGGGGTTGAATAGTGTATTTATAATTTCTTTGAAAAACTTTGACTAATGTGAAGATAGTATATCTTAAGTTTTACCAGAACTTAGTAAAACAGAAAATTATGCTATCGTCCAACAGTTTAAAATCAACAGTCCAATGAAACTGCTTTTTCTTGCTTTTCGTTAGAACACACGTAAAGGATAATCGTATATAAAATGTGTAAAGAATCACTTTCGTAGTATGTTGAAGAGATAGTTTAATAGATATGCAAGTAAGTTAGAAAGTGAGAGAATAGAACACTTAGTTTTATACTGGTTCACTCAACTGAGCTACGTCCAGTTCTCCTTCAAAAACTTTTGGAGGGTTCTACTAATCAAGATCTGATTACTCTCAAGTATTTTAACCTTGCCACTTTTAGCTACAAGTATTCTCTAGGCCACTTCTGGCACACCCTTAATCTCCCCTTGAGATTAAACACAAACCCAAGTATTCTTTAACACTAAGCCACTCCTGGCTTTCCAAACAGAATTGTTTGAGTATAGAAAGTAAGACTTAGCTCTCACAGAGAGGATATTACAGTAAGTACGAATATACAGAATCGCTTAGCAAAGCTAAGAAGAATGCTCTTTTTGCTTAAGTATTGATCGTCCAGTCGTTTTGACAGAGATTCAGCTCTTTATAAATTTTTCGTCAGTCTGATACATGAGCTCATTCCTCTATTTATAGTCAGCTTGTCGAAAGGTATCCGTTGAGGGATCTGTTCCTTTGCTAAGAGCAGTTCTCTCCATAGCATGTGACCGTTGTCACGTTTTGACTTAGGGTGAAGAGATAGAAGTGACAGCCGTACATTTAGCGCCTCTCCTACTTGTACTTTTTCTGCAGAGAGAAGCTTCTTCTTTTCCTGTTCAGTACTATTCGAAAAGACAAATAGAATGGCATATTAAAATATGAGAGAGTGACCGTTGCCTTATATTGAATCAACATTGAAAACGTATTTCCTTATAATATTATTTTAAGATAAAAACTACAGAGAGGGTTATTTAAACGTTGGACGCTTGCTCTCACAGGAGCATTGGACGCTGCCTGTAGAATTAAAACACATTTGGACGCTTTTCTTATTAAAACATAAAGTCCAGGTTTGAGAGATACAATACCATTGCGGAATTGGACAACGTAAATCCTATAACACTCAAACTAGATCATTAGATACTTCAAAATTTATCCTTTAGTTGTTATCATCAAAACCGAAATTCGAGGGGTTGGACATCGTCCAAGGTCTTAGAACCTAACACGGGGCACCACGAACCTCAAAAGATAAAACTGCTCCTAGCATTATTGTTTTTTATGCATAAGAATGCACCAGGGATCACGAGGCACCAAAACCCAAAAGTGTTATTTTGCACGAAAATTGCACAAATGGCCGAAAACGTACCACCGGCGCCAAAATTGGACCACGGGGCACCACGGACCTCAAATATGAAATGTGCTCTAAAAATTATGGTTTTTTATGCATAAGAAAGCACCAGGGATCACGGGGCACCAAAAACCCAAAAGTCATATATTCGCACGAAAATTGCACAATGGGCCGAAAATGTGCCACGGGCACCAAAATTGGACCACGGGGCACCACAGACCTCAACACTGAAAAGTGCTCCAAGAATTATGGTTTTTTATGCATGAGAAGGAACCAAGGATCACGGGGCACCAAAACCCAAAAGTCTTATTTTCCCACGAAAATTGCACAAATGGCCAAAAATGCACCACCGGGACCAAAATTGGACCACGGGGCACGTCGGACCTCAAAACTGAAAAGTGCTCCGAGCATTACGGTTTTGTATGCATAAGAATGCACCAGGGATAACGGGGCACCCAAACCCAAAAGTCTTATTTTCGCATGAAAATTGCACGAATGGCCGAAAATGTACCACGGGCACCAAAATTGGACCACGGGGCACCTCAAACCTCAAAACTGGAAAGTGCTCCGAGCATTATGATTTTTTATGCATAAGAATGCACCAGGGATCACAGGGCACCAAAACCCAAAAGTCTTATTTTCGCATGAAAATTGCACAATGGGCTGAAAATGCACCATGGGCACCAAAATTGGACCACGGGGCACCTCGGACCTCAAAATTGAAAAGTGTTCCATGCATTATGGTTTTTTATGCATAAGAATGCACAAGGGATCACAGGGTACCAAAACCCAAAAGTCCTATTTTGGCACGAAAATTGCACAAATGGCCGAACATGAACCACCGACACCATAATTGGACCACGGGGCAACACGGACATCAAAACTGAAGAGAGTTCTGAGCATTATGGTTTCTTATGCATAAGAAAGCACCAGGGATCACGGGGCGCCCAAACCCAAAAGTCATATATCCGCACGAAAATTGTACAATGGGTCGAAAATGCACCACGGGCACAAAAATTGGACCACGGGGCACGTCGGACCTCAAAACTGAAAAGTGCTCCAAGAATTATGGTTTTTTATGCATAAGAATGCACAAAGGATCACGGGGCACCAAAATCCAAAAGTCTTATTTTTCCACGAAAATTGCACAAATGGGCAAAAATGCACTACCGGGACCTGAATTGGACCACGGGGCACGTCGGACCTCAAAACTGAAAAGTGCTCCAAGCATTACGGTTTTGTATGCATAAGAATGCACCAGGGATAACGGGGCACCCAAACCCAAAAGTCTTATTTTCGCATGAAAATTGCACAAATGGCCGAAAATGTACCATGGGCACCAAAATTGGACCACGGGGCACCTCAAACCTCAAAACTGGAAAGTGCTCCGAGCATTATGGTTTTTTATGCATAAGAATGCACCAGGGATCACAGGGCACCAAAACCCAAAAGTCTTATTTTCGCATGAAAATTGCACAATGGGCTGAAAATGCACCATGGGCACCAAAATTGGACCACGGGGCACCTCGGACCTCAAAATTGAAAAGTGTTCCATGCATTATGGTTTTTTATGCATAAGAATGCACAATGGATCACAGGGTACCAAAACCCAAAAGTCCTATTTTGGCACGAAAATTGCACAAATGGCCGAAAATGAACCACCGACACCATAATTGGACCACGGGGCAACACGGACATCAAAACTGACGAGAGTTCTGAGCATTATGGTTTCTTATGCATAAGAATGCACCAGGGATCACGGGGCGCCAAAACCCAAAAGTCATATATTCGCACAAAAATTGCACAATGGGTCGAAAATGCACCACGGGCACAAAAATTGGACCACGGGGCACGTCGGACCTCAAAACTGAAAAGTGCTCCAAGAATTATGGTTTTTTATGCATAAGAATGCACAAAGGATCACGGGGCACCAAAACCCAAAAGTCTTATTTTCCCAAGAAAATTGCACAAATGGGCAAAAATGCACTACCGGGACCTGAATAGGACCACGGGGCATGTCGGACCCCAAAACTGAAAAGTGCTCCGAGCATTACGGTTTTGTATGCATAAGAATGCACCAAGGATAACGGGGCACCAAAACCCAAAAGTCTTATTTTCGCATGAAAATTGCACAATTGGCCGAAAATGTACCACGGGCACCAAAATTGGACCACGGGACACCTCAAACCTCAAAACTGGAAAGTGCTCCGAGCATTATGGTTTTTATGCATAAGAATGCACCAGGGATCATAGGGCACCAAAATCCAAAAGTCTTATTTTCGCACGAAAATTGCACAATGGGCTGAAAATGCACCATGGGCACCAAAATTGGACCACGGGGCACCTCGGACCTCAAAATTGAAAAGTGTTCCATGAATTATGTATTTTTATGCATAAGAATGAACAAGGGATCACAGGGCACCAAAACCCAAAAGTCCTATTTCGCACGAAAATTGCACAATGGCCGACAATGCACCACCGACACCATAATTGGACCACGGGGCAACACGGACATCAAAACTGAAGAGAGTTCTGAGCATTATGGTTTTTTATGCATAAGAATGCACCAGGGATCACGGGGCGCCAAAACCCAACAGTATTATTTTCGCACGAAAATTGCACAATGGGTCGAAATTGCATCACGGGCACCAAAGTTGGACCACGGGGCACGTCGGACCTCAAAAGTGAAAAGTGCTCCAAGAATTATGGTTTTTTATGCATAAGAATGCACCAAGGATCACGGGGCACAAAAACCCAAAAGTCTTATTTTCCCTCGAAAATTGTACAAATGGCCAAAAATACACCACCGGGACCAGAATTGGACCACGGGGCACGTCGGACCTCAAAACTGAAAAGTGCCCTGAGCATTACGGTTTTGTATTCATAAGAATGCACCAGGGATAACGGGGCACCCAAACCCAAAAGTCTTATTTTCGCATGAAAATTGCACAAATGGCCGAAAATGTACCACGGGCACCAAAATTGGACCACGGGGCACCTCAAACCTCAAAACTGGAAAGTGCTCCGAGCATTATGGTTTTTTATGCATAAGAATGCACCAGGAATCACAGGGCACCAAAACCCAAAAGTCTTATTTTCGCATGAAAATTGCACAATGGGCTGAAAATGCACCATGGGCACCAAAATTGGACCACGGGGCACCTCGGACCTCAAAATTGAAAAGTGTTCCATGCATTATGGTTTTTTATGCATAAGAATGCACAAGGAATCACAGGGTACCAAAACCCAAAAGTCCTATTTTGGCACGAAAATTGCACAAATGGCCGAAAATGAACCACCGACACCATAATTGGACCACGGGGCAACACGGACATCAAAACTGAAGAGAGTTCTGAGCATTATGGTTTCTTATGCATAAGAATGCACCAGGGATCACGGGGCGCCAAAACCCAAAAGTCATATATTCGCACGAAAATTGCACAATGGGTCGAAAATGCACCACGGGCACAAAAATTGGACCACGGGGCACGTCGGACCTCAAAACTGAAAAGTGCTCCAAGAATTATGGTTTTTTATGCATAAGAATGCACAAAGGATCACGGGGCACCAAAACCCAAAAGTCTTAATTTCCCAAGAAAATTGCACAAATGGGCAAAAATGCACTACCGGGACCTGAATTGGACCACGGGGCATGTCGGACCTCAAAACTGAAAAGTGCTCCGAGCATTACGGTTTTGTATGCATAAGAATGCACCAAGGATAACGGGGCACCAAAACCCAAAAGTCTTATTTTCGCATGAAAATTGCACAATTGGCCGAAAATGTACCACGGGCTCCAAAATTGGACCACGGGGCACCTCAAACCTCAAAACTGAAAAGTGCTCCGAGCATTATGGTTTTTATGCATAAGAATGCACCAGGGATCATAGGGCACCAAAATCCAAAAGTCTTATTTTCGCACGAAAATTGCACAATGGGCTGAAAATGCACCATGGGCACCAAAATTGGACCACGGAGCACCTCGGACCTCAAAATTGAAAAGTGTTCCATGAATTATGTATTTTTATGCATAAGAATGAACAAGGGATCACAGGGCACCAAAACCCAAAAGTCCTATTTCGTACGAAAATTGCACAATGGCCGACAATGCACCACTGACACCATAATTGGACCACGGGGCAACACGGACATCAAAACTGAAGAGAGTTCTGAGCATTATGGGTTTTTATGCATAAGAATGCACCAGGGATCACGGGGCGCCAAAACCCAACAGTATTATTTTCGCACGAAAATTGCACAATGGGTCGAAATTGCATCACGGGCACCAAAGTTGGACCACGGGGCACGTCGGACCTCAAAAGTGAAAAGTGCTCCAAGAATTATGGTTTTTTATGCATAAGAATGCACCAAGGATCACGGGGCACAAAAACCCAAAAGTCTTATTTTCCCTCGAAAATTGTACAAATGGCCAAAAATACACCACCGGGACCAGAATTGGACCACGGGGCACGTCGGACCTCAAAACTGAAAAGTGCCCTGAGCATTACGGTTTTGTATTCATAAGAATGCACCAGGGATAACGGGGCACCCAAACCTAAAAGTCTTATTTTCGCATGAAATTTGCACAAATGGCCGAAAATGTACCACGGGCACCAAAATTGGACCACGGGACACCTCAAACCTCAAAACTGGAAAGTGCTCCGAGCATTATGGTTTTTTATGCATAAGAATGCACCAGGAATCACAGGGCACCAAAACCCAAAAGTCTTATTTTCGCATGAAAATTGCACAATGGGCTGAAAATGCACCATGGGCACCAAAATTGGACCACGGGGCACCTCGGACCTCAAAATTGAAAAGTGTTCCATGCATTATGGTTTTTTATGCATAAGAATGCACAAGGAATCACAGGGTACCAAAACCCAAAAGTCCTATTTTGGCACGAAAATTGCACAAATGGCCGAAAATGAACCACCGACACCATAATTGGACCACGGGGCAACACGGACATCAAAACTGAAGACAGTTCTGAGCATTATGGTTTCTTATGCATAAGAATGCACCAGGGATCACGGGGCGCCAAAACCCAAAAGTCATATATTCGCACAAAAATTGCACAATGGGTCGAAAATGCACCACGGGCACAAAAATTGGACCACGGGGCACGTCGGACCTCAAAACTGAAAAGTGCTCCAAGAATTATGGTTTTTTATGCATAAGAATGCACAAAGGATCACGGGGCACCAAAACCCAAAAGTCTTAATTTCCCAAGAAAATTGCACAAATGGGCAAAAATGCACTACCGGGACCTGAATTGGACCACGGGGCATGTCGGACCTCAAAACTGAAAAGTGCTCCGAGCATTACGGTTTTGTATGCATAAGAATGCACCAAGGATAACGGGGCACCAAAACCCAAAAGTCTTATTTTCGCATGAAAATTGCACAATTGGCCGAAAATGTACCACGGGCACCAAAATTGGACCACGGGGCACCTCAAACCTCAAAACTGAAAAGTGCTCCGAGCATTATGGTTTTTATGCATAAGAATGCACCAGGGATCATAGGGCACCAAAATCCAAAAGTCTTATTTTCGCACGAAAATTGCACAATGGGCTGAAAATGCACCATGGGCACCAAAATTGGACCACGGGGCACCTCGGACCTCAAAATTGAAAAGTGTTCCATGAATTATGTATTTTTATGCATAAGAATGAACAAGGGATCACAGGGCACCAAAACCCAAAAGTCCTATTTCGCACGAAAATTGCACAATGGCCGACAATGCACCACCGACACCATAATTGGACCACGGGGCAACACGGACATCAAAACTGAAGAGAGTTCTGAGCATTATGGTTTTTTATGCATAAGAATGCACCAGGGATCACGGGGCGCCAAAACCCAACAGTATTATTTTCGCACGAAAATTGCACAATGGGTCGAAATTGCATCACGGGCACCAAAGTTGGACCACGGGGCACGTCGGACCTCAAAAGTGAAAAGTGCTCCAAGAATTATGGTTTTTTATGCATAAGAATGCACCAAGGATAACGGGGCACCAAAACCCAAAAGTCTTATTTTCGCATGAAAATTGCACAATTGGCCGAAAATGTACCACGGGCACCAAAATTGGACCACGGGGCACCTCAAACCTCAAAACTGAAAAGTGCTCCGAGCATTATGGTTTTTATGCATAAGAATGCACCAGGGATCACAGGGCACCAAAACCCAAAAGTCTTATTTTCGCACGAAAATTGCACCATGGGCACCAAAATTGGACCACGGGGCACCTCAGACCTCAAAATTGAAAAGTGTTCCATGCATTATGTATTTTTATGCATAAGAATGAACAAGGGATCACAGGGCACCAAAACCCAAAAGTCCTATTTTCGCACGAAAATTGCACAATGGCCAAAAATGCACCACCGACACCATAATTGGACCACGGGGCAACACGGACATCAAAACTGAAGAGAGTTCTGAGCATTATGGTTTTTTATGCATAAGAATGCACCAGGGATCACGGGGCGCCAAAACCCAACAGTATTATTTTCGCACGAAAATTGCACAATGGGTCGAAATTGCATCACGGGCACCAAAGTTGGACCACGGGGCACGTCGGACCTCAAAAGTGAAAAGTGCTCCAAGAATTATGGTTTTTTATGCATAAGAATGCACCAAGGATCACGGGGCACAAAAACCCAAAAGTCTTATTTTCCCTCGAAAATTGCACAAATGGCCAAAAATACACCACCGGGACCAGAATTGGACCACGGGGCACGTCGGACCTCAAAACTGAAAAGTGCCCTGAGCATTACGGTTTTGTATGCATAAGAATGCACCAAGGATAACGGGGCACCAAAACCCAAAAGTCTTATTTTCGCAAGAAAATTGCACAATTGGCCGAAAATGTACCACGGGCACCAAAATTGGACCACGGGGCACCTCAAACCTCAAAACTGAAAAGTGCTCTGAGCATTATGGTTTTTATGCATAAGAATGCACCAGGGATCACAGGGCACCAAAACCCAAAAGTCTTATTTTCGCACGAAAATTGCACAATGGGCTGAAAATGCACCATGGGCACCAAAATTGGACCACGGGGCACCTCAGACCTCAAAATTGAAAAGTGTTCCATGCATTATGTATTTTTATGCATAAGAATGAACAAGGGATCACAGGGCACCAAAACCCAAAAGTCCTATTTTCGCACGAAAATTGCACAATGGCCAAAAATGCACCACCGACACCATAATTGGACCACGGGGCAACACGGACATCAAAACTGAAGAGAGTTCTGAGCATTATGGTTTTTTATGCATAAGAATGCACCAGGGATCACGGGGCGCCAAAACCCAACAGTATTATTTTCGCACGAAAATTGCACAATGGGTCGAAATTGCATCACGGGCACCAAAGTTGGACCACGGGGCACGTCGGACCTCAAAAGTGAAAAGTGCTCCAAGAATTATGGTTTTTTATGCATAAGAATGCACCAAGGATCACGGGGCACAAAAACCCAAAAGTCTTATTTTCCCTCGAAAATTGCACAAATGGCCAAAAATACACCACCGGGACCAGAATTGGACCACGGGGCACGTCGGACCTCAAAACTGAAAAGTGCCCTGAGCATTACGGTTTTGTATGCATAAGAATGCACCAGGGATAACGGGGCACCCAAACCCAAAAGTCTTATTTTCGCATGAAAATTGCACAAATGGCCGAAAATGTACCACGGGCACCAAAATTGGACCACGGGGCACCTCAAACCTCAAAACTGGAAAGTGCTCCGAGCATTATGGTTTCTTATGCATAAGAATGCACCAGGGATCACGGGGCGCCAAAACCCAAAAGTCATATATTCGCACGAAAATTGCACAATGGGTCGAAAATGCACCACGGGCACAAAAATTGGACCACGGGGCACGTCGGACCTCAAAACTGAAAAGTGCTCCAAGAATTAGGGTTTTTTATGCATAAGAATGCACAAAGGATCACGGGGCACCAAAACCCAAAAGTCTTAATTTCCCAAGAAAATTGCACAAATGGGCAAAAATGCACTACCGGGACCTGAATTGGACCACGGGGCATGTCGGACCTCAAAACTGAAAAGTGCTCCGAGCATTACGGTTTTGTATGCATAAGAATGCACCAAGGATAACGGGGCACCAAAACCCAAAAGTCTTATTTTCGCATGAAAATTGCACAATTGGCCGAAAATGTACCACGGGAACCAAAATTGGACCACGGGGCACCTCAAACCTCAAAACTGAAAAGTGCTCCGAGCATTATGGTTTTTATGCATAAGAATGCACCAGGGATCACAGGGCACCAAAACCCAAAAGTCTTATTTTCGCACGAAAATTGCACAATGGGCTGAAAATGCACCATGGGCACCAAAATTGGACCACGGGGCACCTCAGACCTCAAAATTGAAAAGTGTTCCATGCATTATGTATTTTTATGCATAAGAATGAACAAGGGATCACAGGGCACCAAAACCCAAAAGTCCTATTTTCGCACGAAAATTGCACAATGGCCAAAAATGCACCACCGACACCATAATTGGACCACGGGGCAACACGGACATCAAAACTGAAGAGAGTTCGGAGCATTATGGTTTTTTATGCATAAGAATGCACCAGGGATCACGGGGCGCCAAAACCCAACAGTATTATTTTCGCACGAAAATTGCACAATGGGTCGAAATTGCATCACGGGCACCAAAGTTGGACCACGGGGCACGTCTGACCTCAAAAGTGAAAAGTGCTCCAAGAATTATGGTTTTTTATGCATAAGAATGCACCAAGGATCACGGGGCACAAAAACCCAAAAGTCTTATTTTCCCTCGAAAATTGCACAAATGGCCAAAAATACACCAGCGGGACCATAATTGGACCACGGGGCACGTCGGACCTCAAAACTGAAAAGTGCCCTGAGCATTACGGTTTTGTATGCATAAGAATGCACCAGGGATAACGGGGCACCCAAACCCAAAAGTCTTATTTTCGCATGAAAATTGCACAAATGGCCGAAAATGTACCACGGGCACCAAAATTTGACCACGGGGCACCTCAAACCTCAAAACTGGAAAGTGCTCCGAGCATTATGGTTTCTTATGCATAAGAATGCACCAGGGATCACGGGGCGCCAAAACCCAAAAGTCATATGTTCGCACGAAAATTGCATAATGGGTCGAAAATGCACCACGGGCACAAAAATTGGACCACGGGGCACGTCGGACCTCAAAACTGAAAAGTGTTCCATGCATTATGTATTTTTATGCATAAGAATGAACAAGGGATCACAGGGCACCAAAACCCAAAAGTCCTATTTCGCACGAAAATTGCACAATGGCCGAAAATGCACCACCGACACCATAATTGGACCACGGGGCAACACGGACATCAAAACTGAAGAGAGTTCTGAGCATTATGGTTTTTTATGCATAAGAATGCACCAGGGATCACGGGGCGCCAAAACCCAACAGTATTATTTTCGCACGAAAATTGCACAATGGGTCGAAATTGCATCACGCGCACCAAAGTTGGACCACGGGGCACGTCGGACCTCAAAAGTGAAAAGTGCTCCAAGAATTATGGTTTTTTATGCATAAGAATGCACCAAGGATCACGGGGCACAAAAACCCAAAAGTCGTATTTTCCCTCGAAAATTGCACAAATGGCCAAAAATACACCACCGGGACCAGAATTGGACCACGGGGCACGTCGGACCTCAAAACTGAAAAGTGCCCTGAGCATTACGGTTTTGTATGCATAAGAATGCACCAGGGATAACGGGGTACCAAAACCCAAAAGTCTTATTTTCGCATGAAAATTGCCCAAATGGCAGAAAATGTACCACGGGAACCAAAATTGGACCACGGGGCACCTCGGAACTCAACTCTGAAAAGTGCTCCAAGAATTATGGTTTTTTATGCATAATAATGTACCAGGGACCATGGGGCACAAAAACCAAAAAGTCTTATTTTCGCACGAAAATGGCACAATGGGCTGAAAATGCACCACGGGCACCAAAATTGGACCATGAGGCACCTCGGATCTCAAAACTAAAAAGTTCTCCATGCATTATGGCTTTTTATGCATAAGAATGCACCAGGGATCACCGGGCACCAAAACCCAAAAGTCTTATTTTCGCATGAAAGTTGCACAACAGGCAGAAAATGTACCACGGACACCAAAATTGGACCACAGGGCCCCTCGGACCTCAAAACTGAAAAGTGCTCCGAGCATTATGGTTTTTTATGCATAAGAATGCACCAGGGATCACGGGGAACCAAACCCAAAAAAGTCTTATTTTTGCACAAAAATTGCATAATGGGCCGAAAATGCACAACAGGCACCAAAATTGGACCACGGCCCACCTCAGGCCTCAAAACTGAAAAGTGCTCTGAGCATTATGGTGTTTTATGGACAAGATTGCACCAGGGATCACGGGGCACCAAAACCCAAAAGTCTTATTTTTCACATGAAAATTGCACAAATGGCCGAAAATGTACCACGGGCACCAAAAATGGACCACAGGGCATGTCGGACCTCAAAACTGAAAAGTGCTCCGAGCATTATGATTTTTTATGGACAAGAATGCACCAGGGGTCACGGGGCACCAAAACGTAAAAGTCTTATTTTCGCACGAAAATTGCACTAATGGCCGAAAATGTACCACGAACACCAAAATTGGACCACGGGGCACCTCGGACCTCAAAACTGAAAAGTGCTCCAAGCATTATGGTGTTTTATGCATAAGAATGCACTAGGAATCACCGGGCACCAAAACCCAAAAGTCTTATTTTCGCATGAAAATTGCACAACTGGCCGAAAATGTACGACGGACACCAAAATTGGACGACGGCGCACCTCGGACCTCAAAAATGAAAATTGCTCCGAGCATTATGGTTTTTTATGCATAAGAATGCACCAAGGATTACGGGGCACCAAAACCCAAAAGTCTTATTTTCGTATGAAAATTGCACAAATGGCCGAAAATGTACCACGGGCACCAAAATTGGACCACGGGGCACCTCGGAACTCAAAACTGAAAAGTGCTATGAGAATTATGGTTTTTAATGCATAAGAATGCACCAGGGATCCCGGGGCACCAAAACCGAAAAGCCTTATTTTCGCACGAAAATTGCACAATGGGCCGAAAATGCACCACGAGCACCAAAATTGGACCACGGAGCACCTCGGACCTCAAAACTGAAAAGTGCTCCAAGCATTATGGTTTTTTATGCGTAAGAATGCACCAGGGATCACCGGGCATCAGAACCCAAAAGTCTTATTTTCGCATGAAAATTGCACAACTGGCCGAAAATGTACCACGGACACCAAAATTGGACCACAGGGCCCCTCGGACCTCAAAAATGAAAAGTGCTCCGAGTATTATGGTTTTTTATGGATAAGAATGCACAAGGGATAACAGGGCACCAAAACCCAAAAGTCTTATTTTTGCATGAAAATTGCACAAATGGCCGAAAATGAACCACCGATACATAATTTGGACCACTGGGCACCATGGACCTCAAAACTGAAAAGAGTTCTGAGAATTATGGTTTTTTATGCGAAAGAATCCACCAGGGATCATGGGGCACCAAAACCCAAAAGTCTTATTTTCGCACGAAAATTGCATAATGGGACGAAAATGTAGCACGGGCACCAAAATTCGACCATGGGGCACCTCGAAGCTCAAAGCTTAAAAGTGCTCTGAGCATTATTGTTTTTTATGCATATGAATCCACCAGGGATCACGAGGCTCCAAAACCCAAAAGTCTTATTTTCACACAAAAATTGCACAATGTGCCGAAAATGCAACACGGGCACCAAAATTGGACCACGGGGCACCTCAAACCTGAAAACTGACAAGTGGTCCAAGCATTAAGGTTCTTTATGCATAAGAATGCACCAGGGATCATGGGGCACCAAAACCCAAAAGTCTTATTTTCGCACGAAAATTGCACAAATGGCCGAAAATGTACCAAAGACACCATAATTGGACCAAGGGACACCTTGGACCTCAAAACTGAAAAGTGCTCCGAGCATTATGGTTTTTTATGGATTAGAATGCACCAGGGATCACGGGGCTCCAAAACCCCATAGTCTTATTTTCGCATGAAAATTGTACAAATGGCCAAAAATGTACCACGGACACAAAAATTGGACCACGGGGCACCTCGGACCTCAAAACTGAAAAGTGTTCCAAGCATTATGGTTTTTTATGCAAAAGAATGCACTAGGGATCACGGGGCACCAAATCCCAAAGGTCTTATTTTCGCACGACAATTGCACAATGGGTCGAAAATGCAGCACGGGCACCAAAAATGGACCCCGGGGCACCTCAGACCTCAAAACTTAAAAGTGCTATGAGCATTATGGTTTTTAATGCATAAGAATGCACCAGGGATCACGGGGAACCAAAACGAAAAAGTCTTATTTTCGCACGAAAATTGTACAATGGGCCGAAAATGCACAACGGGCACCAAAATTGGACCACGGGGCACCTCGGACCTCTAAACTGAAAAGTGCTCCAAGCGTTTTGGTTTTTTATGCATAAGAATGCACCAGGGATCCCGGGGCACCAAAACCCAAAAGTCTTATTTTAGCATAAAAATTGCACAAATGGCCGAAAATGTACCACGGGCCCCAAAATTGGACCACGGGGCACCACGGACCACAAAACTGAAAACTGTTTCGAGCATTATAGTTTTTTATGCTTAAGAATGCACCATGGATCACGGGGCACCAGAAGCAAAAAGTCTTATTTTCGTATGAAAATTGTACAATGGGCCGAAAATGCACCACGGGCACCAAAATTAGACCATGGGGCACCTCGGACCTCAAAACTGACAAGTGCTTCGAGCATTATGGTTTTTTATGCATAAGAATGCACCAGGGATCACGGGGCACCAAAACCTAAAAGTCTTATTTTCGCACGAAAATTTCACAAATGGCCGAAAATGCACCACTCGCACTAAAATTGGACCACGAGGCACCACGGACCTCAAAAAGGAAAAGTGCTCCTAGCATTATGGTTTTTTATGCGTAGGAATACAGCAGGTATCACGGGTCACCAAAATCCAAAAGCCTTATTTTCGCACGAAAATTCCAAAATAGGCCGAAAATGCACCACCAGCAACAAAATTCGACCACGGGGCACCTCGGACCTCAAAACTGAAAAGTGTTCCAAGCATTATGGTTTTTTATGTGTAAGAATGCACTAGGGATCACAGCACACCAAAACCGAAAAGTCTTACTTTCCCATGAAAATTGCACAAATGGCCGAAAATCCACCACCGGCACCAAAATTGGACCACGGGGCACAACTTACCTCAAAACTGAAAAGTGTTCCGAGCATTATGGTTTTTTAGGCATAAGAATGCACTAGGGATCACGGGGCAGCAAAACCCAAAAGTCTTATTTTCGCACGAAAATTGCACAACGGGCCGAAAATGCACCACGGGCACCAAAATTGGACCACGGGGCACCTCGGACCTCAATACTTAAAAGTGGTCCGAGCATTATGGTTTTTTATGCATAAGAATGCACCAGGGATCACGGGGCTTCAAAACCCAAAAGTCTTATTTTCGCACGAAAATTTCACAACTAGCCGAAAATGCATTGTCGGCACCAAAATTGGACCACGAGGCACCACGGACCTCAAAACTGAAAAGTGCTCCAAGCATTATGGTTTTTTATGCATAAGAATGCACCAGGGATCACAGGGCAGCAAAGCCCAAAAGACTTATTTTCGCACGAAAATTGCACAAATGGCCGAACATGCACCACCGACACCAAAATTGGACCACGGGGCACCACGGACCTCAAAACTTAAAAGTGTTCCGAGCATTATGGTTTTTTATTCATAGGAATACACCAGGGATCACGGGACAAAAAAACTCAAAGGTCTTATATTCGCACGAAAATTGTACAATGGGTCGAAAATGCACCACGGGCACCAAAATTGGACGACGGGGCACCTCGGACCTCAAAACTGAAAAGTTCTCCGAGCATTATGGTTTTTTATGCATAAGAATGCACTAGGGATCATGGCGAACCAAAACCTAAAAGTCTTATTTTCGCACAAAAATTTCACAAATGGACGAAAATGCACCACCGACACCAAAATTGGACCACGGGGCACCACGGACCTCAAAACTGAAAAGTTTTTTGACAATTATGGTTTTTTATGCATAAGAATGCACCAGGGATCACGAAGCACCAAAACCCGAAAGTCTTATTTTCGTACGAAAATTGCACAATAGGCCGAAAATGCACCACGGGCACCAAAATTGTACCACGGGGTACCTTGGACCTCAAAACTGAAAACTACTTCGAGCATTATGATTTTTAATGCATAAGAATGCACCAGGGATCATGGGGCACCAAAACCCAAAAGTCTTATTTTCGCACGAAAATTGCACAAATGGCCAAATATTCACCACCGGCACCAAAATTGGACCACGTGGCACGTCGGACCTCAAAAGTGAAAAGTACTTCGAGCATTATTGTTTTTTATGCATAAGAATGCACCAGGGATCACGGGGCACCAAAACCCAAAAGTCTTATTTTTGCACGAAAAGTACACAAGTGGTCGAATATTCACCACCGGCACTAAAATTGGAACACAACGCACCACAGACCTTAAAATTGAAAAGTGTTCCGAGCATTATGGTTTTTTATTCATAAGAATACACTAGGGATCACGGGGCACCAAAACCCAAAGGTCTTATTTTCGCACGAAAACTGTACAATGGGCCGAAAATGCACCACGGGCACCAAAATTGGACCACGGGGTACCTTGGACCTCAAAACTTAAAAGTTTTCCGAGCATTATGGTTTTTTATGCATAAGAATGCACCAGGGATCACGGTGCACCAAAACCCAAAAGTCTTATTTTCGCATGAAAATTTCACAAATGGCCAAAAATGCACCACCGACACCAAAATTGGACCACGGGGCACCACGCACCTCAAAACTGAAAAGTTTTCCGAGAATTATGGTTTTTTATGCATAACAATACACCAAGGATCACGGGGAACCAAAACCCAAAAGTCTTATTTTCGCAAGAAAATTGCATAATGGGCCGAAATTGCACCACGGGCATCAAAATTAGACCACGAGGCACGACGGACCTCAAAAAATAAAAGTGCTCCTAGTATGATGGTTATTTATGCATAAGAATGCACTAGGGATCACGGGGCACCAAAACCCAAAAGTCTTATTTTCGCATGAAAATTTCACAAATGGCCGAAAATGCACCACCGACACAAAAATTGGACCACGGGGCACTACGCACCTCAAAACTGAAAAGTTTTCTGAGAATTATGGTTTTTTATGCATAAGAATCCACCAGGGATCACGGGGCACCAAAACCTAAAAGTTTTATTTTCGCATGAAAATTGCACAGTGGACCGAAAATGGACCACGGGCACCAAAATTGGACCACGGGGCACCTTGGACCTCAAAACTGAAAAGTGTTTCAAGCATTATGGTTTTTTATGCATAAGAATGCACCAGGGATCATGGGGCGCCAAAATCCAAAGTCTTATTTTCGCAAGAAAATTTCACAAATGGCCGAAAATGCACCACCGGCACCAAAATTGGACCACGGGGCACCACGTACCTTAAAACTGATAAGTGTTCCGAGCATTATGGTTTTTTATGTATAAGAATACACTAGGGATCATGGGGCACCAAAACCAAAAAGTCTTATTTTCGCACGAAATTTGTACAAAGGTCCGAAAATGCACCACTGGCGCCAAAATTGGACAATGGGGCACTGCGAACCCCAAAACTGAAAAGTGTTCCAAGGATTATTGTTTTTTATGCATAAGAATGCACCAGGAATCACGCGGCAGCAAAACCCAAAAGTCTTATTTTCGCATGAAAATTTCACAAATGGCCGAAAATGCACCACGGGAACCAAAATTGGACCACGGGGCACCTCGGACCTCAAAAATTCAAAGTGGTCCGAGCATTATAGTTTTTTATGCATAAGAATTCATCGGGGATCACGGGGCACCAAACCCCAAAAGTCTTATTTTCGCACAAAATTGCACAATGGGTCGAAAATGCTCCACGGGCACCGGAATTGGACCACGGGGCACCACGAACCTCAAAACTGAAAAGTGCTCCAAGCATTATGGTTTTTCATGCATAAGAATGCGCTAGGGATCACGGGGCACCAAAACCCAAAAGCCTTATTTTCGCACGAAAATTGCACAATAGGCCGAAAATGCACCACGACCACCAAAATTGGACCACCGGCACCACGAACCTCAAGACTGAAAATTGTTCCGAGCAATATGGTTTTTTATACATAAGAATGCACCAGGAATCACGGGGTACCAAAACCCAAAAGTCTTATTTTCGCACAAAAATTGCAAAATGGGCCGAAAATGCAGCACAACACCAAAACTGGACCATGGGGTACCTCGGACCTCAAATCTGAAAAGTGCTATGAGCATTATGGTTTTTTAATCATAAGAATGCACCAGGGCTCACGGGGCACTAAAACCAAAAAGTCTTATTTTCGAACGAAAATTGCACAATGGGCCGAAAATACACCACGGGCACCAAAATTTAAAAGTGCTTCGAGCATTATGGTTTTTTATGATTCAGAATGCACCAGAGATCACGGAGCACCAAAACCCAAAAGTCATATTTTCGCATCAAAATTTCACAAATGGCCGAAAATGCACCACCGGCACAAAAATTGGACCACGGGGCACCATGCATCTTAACACTGAAAAGTGTTCTGATCATTATGGTTTTTTATGCATAAGAATGCACCAGGGATCACGGGGCACCAAAACCCAACAGTCTTATTTCCGTATGAAAATTTCACAAATGGCCGAAAATGCACAACCGACACAAAAATTGGACCACGGGGCACCATGTACCTCAAAACTGAAAAGTGTTTTGAGCATTATGGTTTTTTATGCATAAGAATGCACCAGGGACCACGGGGCACCGAAACCCAAAAGTCTTACTTTTGCACGAAAATTGCACAACGGGCCGAAAATGCAACACGGGCACCAAAATTGGACCACGGGGCACCTCGGACCTCAATACTTAAAAGTGGTCCGAGCAATATGATTTTTTATGTATAAGAATGCACCAGGGATCACGGGGCACCAAAATCCAAAAGTCTTATTTTCGCTCAAAAATTTCACAAGTAGCCGAAAATGCACCACCGGCACCACAATTGGACCACGGGACACCACGAAATCCAAAACTGAAAAGTCCTCCAAGCATTATGGTTTTTTATGCATAAGACAGCACTAGGGATCACGAGGCACCAAAATTGGACCACCGGCACCTCGGACCTCAAAACTTTAAATTCTTCGAGCATTCTGGTTTTTTATGCATAAGAATGCACCTGGGATCACGGAGCACCAAAACCCATAAGTCTTATTTTCGGATGAAAATTTCATAACTGGTCGAAAATGCGCCACCGACGCCATAAATGGACCACGGGGCACCACGGACCTCAAAACTGAAAATTGCTCCAAGAATTATGGTTTGTAATGCATAAGAATGCACCAGGGATCACGGGGCACCAAAACCCAAAAGCCTTATTTTCGCACGAAAATTGTACAATGGGCCGAAAATGCACCAAGGGCACCAAAAGTGGGCCACTGGCACCTCGGACCTCATAAATTAAAATTCTCCTAGCATTATGGTTTTTTATGCATAAGAATGCAACTGGGATCACGAGGCTCCAAAACCCAAAAGTCTCATTTTCGCACGAAAATTGCACAATGTGCCGAAAATGCACCACGGGCACCAAAATTGGACCACGGGGCACCACGAACCCCAAAACTAAAAAGTCCTCCAAGCATTATGGCTTTTTATGCATAAGAATGCACCAGGGATCATGGCGCACAAAAACCCAAAAGCCTTATTTTCGCAAGAAAATTGCACAATGGGCCGAAAATGCATCACAGGCACAAAATTGGGACCATGGGGCACCTCGGACCTCAAAACTTAAAAGTGCTATGAGCATTATTGTTTTTTATGCATAAGAATGAACCAGGGATCATGGGGCACCAAAACCCAAAAGTCTTATTTTCGCACGAAAATTTCACAACTGGCTGAAAATGCAACCCCGGCACCAAAATTGGACCACGGGGCACCAAGAACCCCAAAACTAAAAAGTGCTCCAAGTATTATGGTTTTTTATGCATAAGAAAGCACCAAGGATCACGTGGCACCAAAACCCAAAAGTCTTATTTTCGCACGAAAATTGCACAAATGGGCGTAGATGCACCCCCGGCAACAACATTGGACCACAGGGCACCACGAACCCCAACACTAAAAAGTGTTCTGAGCATCATGGTTTTTTATGCATAAGAATGCACCAAGGATCATGGGGCACCAAAACCCAAAAGTCTTATTTTCGCACGAAAATTGCACAACGGGCCGAAAATGCACCACGGGCACCAAAATTGGACCACGGGGAACCTTGGACCTCAATACATAAAAGTGGTCTGAGCAATATGGTTTTTTATGCATAATAATGCACCAGGGATCACGGGGCATCAAAACCCAAAAGTTTTATTTTCGCACAAAAATTGCACAACGGGCCGAAAATACACCACGGGCAGCAAAATTGAACCACGGGGCACCTCGGACCTCAATACTTAAAAGTGGTTTGAGCATTATGGTTTTTTATGCATAAGAATGCACCAGGGATCATGGGGCAAAAAAACCCTAAAGTCTTATTTTCACACGAAAATTTCACAACTTGCCGAAAATGCACCACCGACGCCAAAATTGGACCACGGGGCACCACGGACCTCAAAACTGGAAAGTGCTCCAAGCATTATGGTTTTTCATGCATAAGAATGCGCTAGGGATCACGGGGCACCAAAACCCAAAAGCCTTATTTTCACACGAAAATTGCACAATAGGCCGAAAATGCACCACGGCCACCAAAATTGGACCACCGGCACCTCGGACCTCAAAACTTAAAATTGTCCAAGCATTATGGTTTTTTATGCATAAGAATGCACCTGGGATCACGGGGCACCAAAACCCAAACATCTTATTTTCGCACGGAAATTGCACAAATGGTCGAAAATGCACCCCCGGCACCAAAATAAGACTATGGGGCACCACGAACCTCAAGACTGAAAATTGTTCCGAGCAATATGGTTTTTTATACATAAGAATGCACCAGGAATCATGGGGTACCAAAACCCAAAAGTCTTATTTTCGCACGAAAATTGCAAAATGGGCCGAAAATGCAGCACGACACCAAAACTGGACCACGGGGTACCTCAGACCTCAAATCTGAAAAGTGCTATGAGCATTATGGTTTTTTAATCATAAGAATGCACCAGGGATCACGGGGCACTAAAACCATAAAGTATTATTTTCGCACGAAAATTGCACAATGGGCCGAAAATGCACCACGGGCACCAAAATTGGACCACGGGGCACCTCAGACCTCAAAACTGAAAAGTGCTTCGAGCATTATGGTTTTTTATGATTCAGAATGCACCAGAGATCACGGGGCACCAAAATCCAAAAGTCATATTTTCGCATGAAAATTTCACAAATGGCCGAAAATGCACCACCGGCACAAAAATAGGACCACGGGGCACCATGCATCTCAACACTGAAAAGTGTTCTGATCATTATGGTTTTTTATGCATAAGAATGCACCAGGGATCACGGGGCACCAAAACCCAACAGTCTTATTTCCGTATGAAAATTTCACAAATGGCCGAAAATGCACCCCCGGCAACAAAATTGGACCATGGGGCTCCACGAACCTCAACACTAAAAAGAATTCCAAGCATTATGGTCTTTTATGCATAAGAATGCACCAAGGATCACGGGGCACCAAAATCCAAAAGTCTTATTTTCGCACGAAAATTGCATAACGGGCCGAAAATGCACCATGCGCACCAAAATTGGACCACGGGGCACCTCGGACCTCAATACTTAAAAGTTATCCAAGCAATATGGTTTTTTATGCATAAGAATGCACCAGGGATCACGGGGCATCAAAACCCAAAAGTCTTATTTTCGCACGAAAATTTCACAACTAGCCGAAAATGCACCACCGGCACCAAAATTGGACCACGGGGCACCTCGGACCTCAATACTTAAAAGTGGTCCGAGCATTATGGTTTTTTATGCATAAGAATGCACCAGGGATCGTGGGGAACCAAACCCCAAAAGTCTTATTTTCACAAGAAAATTTCATAATTGGCCGGAAACGCACCACCGGCGCCATAAATGGACCACGGGGCACCACGGATCTCAGAACTAAAAATTGCTCCAAGAATTATGGTTTTTAATGCATAAGAATGCACCAGGGATCACGGGGCACTAAAACCCAAAAGCCTTATTTTCGCACAAAAATTGCACAATGGGCTGAAAATGCACCAAGGGCACCAAAAATGGACCACTGGCACCTCGGACCTCATAAATTAAAATTCTCCTAGCATTATGTGTTTTTATGCATAAGAATGCACCTGGGATCACGAGGATCCAAAACCCAAAAGTCTTATTTTCGCACGAAAATTGCACAATGTACCGAAAATGCACCACGGGCACCAAAATTGGACCACGGGGCACCACGAACCTCAAAACTAAAAAGTCCCCCAAGCATTATGGCTTTTTATGCACAAAAATGCACCAGGGTTTTCGTGCCCCGTGATCCCTGGTACATTCTTATGCATAAAAAACCATAATGCTCAGAGCACTTCTCAGTTTTGAGGTTTGTGGTGTCCAGTGTTCCAATTTTGGTGCCCCGTGGTGCATTTTTGGCCAATGGTGTAATTTTTGTGCCAATTAAGACTTTTGGGTTTTGGTGCCCTATGATCCCTGGGGCATTCATATGCATAAAAAACCATAATGCTCGGATCACATTTCAGCTTTATGGTCCGTGGTGCCCCGTGGTCCAATTTTGGTGCCCGTGGTGCATTTCTTGCACATGTTTCAATTTTCGTGCGAAAATAAGACTTTGGGGTTTTTGTGCGCTGTGATTCTTGGTGAATTCTGATCCATAAAAAACCATAATGCTTTGAGCACTTTTCAATTTTGAAGTCCGTGGTGCCCCGTGGTGCATTTTCTGCCCATTCTGTAATTTTCGTGCAAAAATAAGACTTTTAGGTTTTTGTGCCCCGTGATCCTTGGTGCATTCTTATGTATAAAAAACCATAATGCTAGGAGAACTTTTCAGTTTAGAGATCCATGGTGTCCAGTGGTCCAATTTTTGTGCCCGTGGTGCAATTTTCATGCCCGTGGTGCAATTTTCATGCCAAAATAAGACTTTTGGGTTTTGGTGCCCTGTGATTCTTGGTGCATCCTGATGCATAAAAAACAAAAATGCTCTGAGCACTTTTCAATTTTGAGGTTCGTGGTGCCCCGTGGTCCAATTTTGGTGCCCATAGTGCATTTTCTGCCCATTGTGCAATCTTTGTGCCAAAATAAGACTTTTGGGTTTTGGTGCCCCATGATCCCTGGTACATTCTTATGCATAAAAAACCACCATGCTTGGAGAACTTTTCAGTTTTGAGGTCCGTGGGGTCCAGTGGTCCAATTCTGGTTCCCCGCATTTTTGGCCCATGGTGCAATTTTCGTGCCAAAATAAGACTTTTGGATTTTGGTGCCCCGTGATCTTTGGGGAATTCTTTTGAATAAAAAACCATAATGCTCGGAGCACTTTTTAGTTTGGAGGTCTGTGGTGCCCCGCGGTCCAATTTTGGTGCCCATGCTGCATTTTCGGCACATGGTGCAATTATCGTGCCAAAATAAGAATATTGGGTTTTGGTGCCCCGTGATTATTGGTGCATCCTTATGCATAAAAAAACATAATGCTCGAAGTACTATTCAGTTTTGAGGTCCGTGGTGCCCCTTGGTCCAATTTTGGTGCCTCTGGTGCATTTTTGGCACATGGTACAATTTTCGTGCCAAAATAAGACTTTGGGGTTTTGGTGCCATGTGATTCTTGGTGCATCCTGATGCATAAAAAACCATCATGCTCTGAGCACTTTTCAGTTTTGGGGTTCATGGTGCCCTGTCGTCCAATTTTGGTGTCCGTGGTGCATGTTCGTCCCATTGTGCAGTTTTCATGCAAAAATAAGACTTTTGGGTTTTTGTGCCCCATGATCCCTAGTGCATTCTTATGCATCAAAAAGCATAATGCTCGGAGCAGTTTTCAGTTTTGAGATCTGTGGTGTCCAGCGGTCCAATTTTTGTGCCCCGTGGTGCAATTTTGGCTGATTGGGGAATTTTTGTGCCAAAATAAGACTTTTGGGTTTTGGTGCCCCGTGATCCCTGGGGCATTCTTATGAATAAAAAAGCATAATGCTCAGAGAATTTTTCAGTTTTGAGGTCCGTGGTGCCCCGTGGTCCAATTTTTGTGCATGTGGGGCATTTTTGGCACATGGTACAATTTTCGTTCCAAAATAAGACTTTTGGGTTTTGGTTCCCCGTGATCCCTGGGGTATTCTTATGCAAAAAAACCATAATGCTCAGAGCACTTTTCAGTTTTGAGGTCCGTAGTGCCCAGTGGTCCAAATTTGGTGCTCGTGGTGCATTGTTGGCACATGGTGCAATTTTCGTGCCAAAATAAGACTTTTGCATTTTGGTGCCCTGTGATTCTTGGTGAATTCTGATGCATAAAAAACCATAATGTTGTTTTCACTTTTTAGTTTAGAGGCCCGTGGTGCCACGTGGTCAATTTTTGGTGCCTGTGGTGCATTTTCTTCCAATTGTGCAATTTTTGTCCAAAAATAAGACTTTTAGGTTTTTGTGCCTCGTGATCCCTGGTGCATTCTTATGCATAAAAAACCATAATGCTCAAAGCAATTTTTAGTTTAGAGATCCGTGGTGTCCAGCGGTCCAATTTTTGTGCCCCGTGGTGCATTTTTGGCCCATGGTGCAATTTTCATGCCAAAATAAGACTTTTGGATTTTGGTGCCCCGTGATCCCTGAGGCATTCTTATGAACAAAAAACCATAATGCTTGGAGTACTTTTCAGTTTTGAGGTCTGTAGTGCCCCTCCAAATTTGGTGCCCATGGTACATTTTTGGCACATGGTGCAATTTTCGTGCCAAAATAAGAATTTTGGGTTTTGGTGCCCCGTGACCCCTGGTGCATTCTTATGCATAAAAAACCACAATGCTCGGAGCACTTTTCAGTTTAGAGGTCCATGGTGCCCCATGGTCCAATTTTGGTGCCCGTGGTTTATTTTTGGCTCATCTTGCAATTTTCGTGCCAAAATAAGACTTTTGGGTTTTGGTGCCCCGTGATCCCTGGTGCACTCTTATGCATAAAAAACCATAATGCTCGGAGCACTTTTCAGTTTTGAGGTCTGTGGTACCCCGTGGTTCAATTTTGGTGCTAAAAGTGCATTTTCGGCACATGGTGCAATTTTCTTGCCAAAATAAGATTTTGGGTTTTGGTGCCCTATGATTCTTGGTGCATCCTGATGCATAAAAAACCAAAATGCTCTGAGCACTTTTCGTTTTTGAGGTTCGTGGTGCCACGTGATCCAATTTTGGTGCCCATGGTGCATTTTCTGCCCATTGTGCAATTTTCTTGCCAAAATAAGACTTTTGGGTTTTGGTGACCTGTGATTCTTGGTTCATCTTGATGCATAAAAAACCATAATGCTAGGAGCACTTTTCAGTTTTGAGGTCCGTGGTGCCTCGTGGTCCAATTTTAGTGCCCGTGGTGCATTTTCGGCACATGGTGCAATATTCGTGCAAAAATAAGACTTTTGGGTTTTGGTGCCCCGTGACCCCTGGTGCATTCTTATGCATAAAAAACCATAATGCTCGGAGCACTTTTCAGTTTAGAGATCCGTGGTGTCCAACGGTCCAATTTTTGTGTACCGTTGTGCATTTTTGGCCCATGGTGCAATTTTCGTGCGAAAATAAGACTTTTGGGTTTTGGTGCCCCGTGATCCCTTAGGCATTCTTATGAATAAAAAACCATAATGCTCGGAGCACTTTTCAGTTTTGAGGTCTATAGTGCCCCGTGGTCCAATTTTGGTGGACGTGGTGCATTTCTTGCACATGGTGCAATTTTCGTGCCAAAATAAGACTTTTGGGTTTTGGTGCCCCGTGATCCTTGGTGCATCCTTATGCAGAGAAAACCATAATGTTATGAGCACTTTTCAGTTTTGAGGTCCGTGGTGTCCAGTGGTCCAATTTTGCTGGCCCTTGGAGCATTTTTGGCTTGGAATCAATCAAGAAGGGATCTTGATTCCTTTTTTCATTTCCTCCTTGCTTTCTTACTTGAAACATTGCTTTCTTGGTCAAAAAGAAAGAAGTCAACTGAGCTTCTTGACTTCCTCTTTCTTGGTTGCTTGTTCTTGACTACTTTCTTGAATCAAGATCGCAATCAAGAAAGCATCTTGATTGGGCCTGTGGTTGCGATTGACCAAGGTATAACTCAAGAAAGAACAAAGAGGACAAGAAACGACCATGAGAGAAAGAAACAAAAAACAAACAGGGCTTGGAATCAATCAAGAAGGGATCTTGATTCCTTTCTCCATTTCATCCTTGCTTTCTTGCTTGAAACATTGCTTTCTTGGTCAACAAGAAAGAAATCAACTGAGCTTCTTGACTTCTTCTTTCTTGGTTACTTGTTCTTGACTGCTTTCTGGAATCAAGATCGCAATCAAGAAAGCATCTTGATTAGGCCTATGGTTGCGATTCACCAAGGTAGAACTCAAGAAAGACCAAAGAGGACAAGAAACGACCATGAGAGAAAGAAACAAAGAAGAAACACCGCTTGGAACCAATCGAGAAGGGATCTTGATTCCATTCTTCATTTCCTCCTTGCTTTCTTGCTTGAAACATTGCTTTCTTGGCTAACAAGAAATAAGTCAACTGAGCTTCTTGACTTCTTCTTTTTTGGTTGCTTGTTCTTGACTGCTTTCTTGAATCAAGATCGCAATCAAGAAAGCATCTTGATTGGGCCTATGCTTGCGATTGACCAAGGTAGAACTCAAGAAAGAACAAAGAGGACAACAAACGACTATGAGAGAAAGAAACAAAGAAGAAACAAGGCTTGGAATCAATCCAGAAGGGATCTTGATTCCTTTCTTCATTTCTTCCTTACTTTCTTGCTTGAAACATTGCTTTCTTGGTCAAAAAGAAAGAAGTAAATTGAGCTTCTTGACTACGTCTTTCTTGGTTGCTTTCTCTTGACTGCTTTCTTGAATTAAGATCGCAATCAAGAAAGCATCTTAATTATGCCCGTGGTTGTAATTGACCAAGGTAGAGCTCAAGAAAGAACAAAGAGGACAAGAAATGACCATGAGAGAAAGAAACAATGAAGAAACATGGCTTGGAATCAATCAAGAAGGGATCTTGATTCCTTTCTTCATTTCCTCCTTGCATTCTTGCTTGAAACAGTGCTTTCTTGGTCAACAAGAAAGAAGTTAGCTGAGCTTCTTGACTTCTTCTTTCTTGGTCGCTTATTCTTGACTGCTTTCTTGAATCAAGATCGTAGTCAAGAAAGCATCTTGATTGGGCCCGTGGTTGCTATTGACCAAGGTAGAACTCAAGAAAGAACAAAGAGGACAAGAAATGACCATGAGAGAAAGAAACAAAGAAGAAACAGGGCTTGGAATCAATAAAGAAAGGATCTTGATTCCTTTCTTCATTTCCTCCTTGCTTTCTTGCTTGAAACATTGCTTTCTTGGTGAACAAGAAAGAAGTTAACTGAGCTTCTTGACTACTTCTTTCTTGGTCGCTTTTTCTTGTCTGCTTTATTGACTCAAGATCGCAATCAAGAAAGCATGTTGATTGCGCCCGTGGTTGTGATTGACTAAGGTAGAACTCAAGAAAGAACAAGGAGGACAACAAATGACCATGAGAGAAAGAAACAAAGAAGAAACAGAGCTTGTAATCAATCAAGAAGGGATCTTGATTCCTTTCTTCATTTCCTCCTTGCTTTCTTGCTTGAAACATTGCTTTCTTGGTCAACAAGAAAGAAGTCAACTTAGCTTCTTGACTTCTTCTTTCTTGGTCGCTTGTTCTTGACTTCTTTCTTGAATCAAGATCACAATCAAGAAAGCATCTTCATTGTGCCCATGGTTGCGATTGACTAAGGTAGAACTCAAGAAAGAACAAAAAGGACAAGAATCGACCATGAGAGAAAGAAACAATGAAGAAAAACGGCTTGGAATCAATCGAGAAGGGATCTTGATTCCATTCTTTATTTGCTCCTTGCTTTCCTGCTTGAAACATTTCTTTCTTGGCCAACAAGAAATAAGTCAACAGAGCTTTTTAACTTCTTCTTTCTTGGTCGCTTCTTCTTGACTGCTTTCTTGAATCAAGATCACAATCAAGAAAACATCTTGATTGGGCCCGTGGTTGCGATTGACCAAGGTAGAACTCAAGAAAGAACATAGAGGACAAGAAATGACCATGAGAGAAAGAAAAAAGAAGAAACCAGGCTTGGAATCAGTCAAGAAGGGATCTTGATTCCTTTCTTCATTTCCTCCTTGTTTTCTTGCTTGAAACATTGCTTTCTTGGTAAATAAGAAAGAAGTCAACTGAGCTTCTTGACTTCCTCTTTCTTGGTCGCTTGTTCTTGACTGCTTTCTTGAATCAAGATCGTAATCAAGAAAGCATCTTTATTTCGCCCGTGGTTGCAATTGGACCACGGGACACGTCGAACATCAAAACTTAAAAATTCTCTGAGAATTATGGTTTTTTATGCATAAGAATGCACCAGGGATCACGGGACACCAAAACCTAAAAGTCTTATTTTCGCACGAAAATTGCACAAATGGCCGAAAATGCACCCACAGCACCAAAATTAGACCACGGGGCAGCACGAACCTTAAGACTTAAAATTGTTCCGAGCATTATGGTTTTTTATGCATTAGAATGCACCAAGGATCATGGGGCACCAAAACCCAAAATTCTTATTTTCTCACGAAAGTTGCATAATGGGCCGAAAATGCACCACGTGCACCAAAATTGGACCACGGGGCACCTCGGATCTCAAAGCAGAAAAGTGCTCCAAGCATTATGGTTTTTTATGCATAACAATGCACCAGGCTTCACTGGGCACCAAAACCCAAAGGCTTATTTTCGCACAAAAATTGCACAAATCGCCAAAAATGCACCACGGGCACCAAAATTGGACCACGGGGCACCTCGGACCTCAAATCTGAAAAGTGCTCTGAGAATTATGGTTTTTTATGCATAAGAATGCACCAGGGATCACGGGGCACTCAAACCCAAAAGTCTTATTTTCGCACGAAAGTTGCATAATTGGCCGAAAATGCACCACGTGCACCAAAATTGGACCACGGGGTACCTTGGACCTCAAAACTGAAAAGTTCTCCAAGCATTATGGTTTTTTATGCATAAGAATGCACCAGGGTTCACAGGGCACCAAAACCCAAAGTCTTATTTTCGCACAAAAATTGCACAATGGGCCGAAAATGCACCATGGGCACCAAAATTGGACCACGGGGCACCTCAGACCTCAAAACTGAAAAGTGCTTGAAGCATTATGGTTTTTTATGCATAAGAATGGATGTAGCTCATCCTGTTTTGGTTTGGACGGAGCAGTCCTTGGACACTTCTCAGCAGGTGGACTGGACGAAGCAGGATCAACATGTCTTTTCTTGGTCCTTCTTTCTTTTTCTGCTTCTTCTTCATGTTGTTGTGACATGTGTCTTGTTACTTTCTTGCTTCTTTGTTCCTTCATCAACCGTTTGATCTTTCTTCCAAGACCAAGAAGATCAATTTCTTCTTTATCATCATTTGAAATGAGTCTGCTTTGTTCATGACGTTTCTTATTTATACTGTCCTCGTCCAAATCCCTTAGGACCTTTGTTGTGAGCTTTATCTTCATTGGCTTGATGTTTGATTCACCAAATTTCTGCTGTGTTGCAACTATTTCTCCTTTCTTCACAATGTTTTCATGATCATCTTCGTCCAACTCATCAAAGAAACATTGGTATACTTTTTGATCCCAGAGGATCTTATTTAGCAGTGCGGCATAGAAGATGTCATCGTTTCCACCAATAGTTTTCATCATTCACAGAATATTGATGTAAATGGTGTGAGGTAGGTTGAATGGGATACCTTCCATTAGATGAAATATCATGAACTTGTGTAAGTCTGTGACTGAGTCCTTAGACCCAGCTTTGTGCAAAATGCTCTTGTTGCATACTTGCTGCCATATCTTTGCTTCTTCACATAGATTCTTGTACTCAATCTTGGATGAATCTGTAGACTTGTTCTTACACAGTACCTTTCCAATGTAGTTTCCATATTGCTTCGCCCACTCTGACTTGTATTGATTTTGTTCCCTGATACAGCCAGTGACTTTGGCTATAGATTCAGTAGACAAAATCACTTCTCGTCCAAGCATAGTGGACACGAGTTCCCTTGAGTTCTGGAATCTTGCATTCCTCCAGAACATTCTGATCAGTTCTGGAAATATCTTCTGGTTTTTGTTGAAGTATTCTCTGATTCCGCATTTTAGAAGACTTTCATCGAGATTCAGGCCCAACTTTTCTAGTTTTCCAATGTCGAAGAAGTGCTCAACGTGAACAGTGGCAGCACCTTGAGACACTATAGTGGTTTCAGGGTAGGTATGAACATCAAGTTTGGAGTTGCTTGAGTTAGCAGAGTTCATCATGATGATAAATGTTTAATTTTTAGATTTTGCAGATAGTGTTTAGGTTTTCTGAGAGAAAGAGAAGGAGAATGCTGGAGGTAGAAGATAATTTCGGAGAAGGGAAATTTGGTAAAGTAATTTTCTGAGTGAATTTGTCAGTTTAAGTATAGGCTATGTTTGGAGAACACGAAACAGTTTTGGGCTTTTGTGAATATTTGAAATGGAGGTTATGCCATAAGACCCGCCATTATGAGACATGCTGAGGATATGGGTAACTGTGTACGGTTACTAACAACTAGGTGACTCAGCATAGGGCATTAATTCGCAATTACACAAAATGAAACCGTTTTGGCTATTAAAACAATGTTAAGTAGAAAAAAAATATTGTCCAGTCATTGGACTTAAGTGTAGCATATGCAGTGCACATGCATGTCAAAGTTACCTTTGGACGACATGTCCATTGGACGTTGTTTGTCAGATTGGACGCTACATATGGATTTTAATCATTCTTTTACAAGACTCGTGCCAAGTCTATTCCTCAGAAGGACTAGCTTGTCTTCAGTAAGGGGTTTTGTAAATATATCAGCTAGCTGATTATCTGTGGTTACAAAATGTAATTCCACAGCACCCTTCTGAACATGATCTCTTATAAAGTGATGTTTAATTTCTATATGTTTTGCCCTTGAATTCAATATTGGGTTTTTAGAAAGATCAATTGTAGCTTTGCTATCACAGAAGATAGGAATGTTACTCTCATATATGCTGTAGTCCTCAAGTTGATGCTTGATCCATAGGATTTGAGAGCAGCACTTTGCAGCTGAAATATACTCTGCTTCAGCGGTGGATAGTGCAATTATTCCTTGCTTCTTGCATATCCAGGAGACTAAGTTTCCACCAATGAAGTGACATCCTCCACTAGTACTTTTTCTTTCAATTCTGTCTCCAGCATAGTCAGCATCACTGTATCCAACTAATCTGAAATCCTTCTGCCTTTTGAAATATAGACCAAGATTAGTTGTTCCAATAAGATATCGAAAGATTCTTTTAACAGTAGTTAAGTGAACTTCCCTTGGGTCAGATTGGAATCTGCCACATAAGCATACGCTGAACATGATGTCAGGTTTGGACGCTGTGAGGTATAGGAGTGATCCAATCTTTCCTCTGTATAGGGTGTTGTCCACCTTCTTTGAACCATCATCCAGTCCAAGTACTGTTATTGGGTGCATAGGAGTTTTCATTGGCTTTGCATCATCCATTTTGAACTTCTTGAGAAGCTCCTTAACATACTTGGTCTGATGTATGTATAAACCTTTATCAGTTTGCTTGATTCGTAATCCAAGGAAGAATTTTAGTTCTCCCATCATGTTATCTCGAATTCTGTTTGCATTAACTTAGCAAATTCTTCACAAAGAGATTCGTTAGTAGCACCAAATATGATATCATCAACATATACTTGAGCAATAATGAAATTAGAAGAATAATCTTTCCGAAATAGTGTAGTGTCTACTTTTCCTCTTGAGAAACCATTTTCTAAAATAAATAAGCTGAGTTTTTCATACCAAGCTCTCGATGCTTGTTTTAGTCCATATAATGCTTTGTTAAGTTTGAAAACATGATTAGGAAAAGCATCACTCTCAAACCTTGGGGGTTGCTCCACATAGACTTCTTCTTTTATCAGTCCATTGAGGAATGCACTTTTTACGTCCATTTGATATAGCTTCATATTGCTATGAGCTGTAAATGATAGTAAAATGCGAATTGCCTCTAGACGTGCAACAGGTGCATAAGTTTCAGTATAATCTATACCTTCTTGTTGTGAGTAACCTTTGGCTACCAGTCTGGCTTTGTTTCTCACAACATTACCTGTTTCCTCCAATTTGTTTCTGAACACCCATTTAGCTCCTATGGCTTCTTTGTTATTAGGGAGTTCTACAAGTTTCTAGACATCGTTCTTTTGAAATTGGTCAAGTTCATCTTGCATTGCTTTGACCCAGCTTTCATCTTCCAGAGCATCATCCACAATCTTAGGTTCTATCTGTGATATGAGTGTTGTGTGACCTTGTTGTTGAAGTGAAGATCTGGTTTTGACTCTATCCTTTGGATCACCAATGATTTGGTCTTCTGGATGATGCTTCTTCATTTTCCAGTTGCGTCCAGTTGGTTCCCTTTGTTCTTCTGTTGGACCGTCTAGGGGAACATTGGACTCTTCAACTTTGACATCACTGTTGGACGTGTCTGATGATTTCCTTGCATCGTCCAGTCTGAGTTCTGCAAATGATTCATCTAGCTCTGATAATTTCTTATCAGGCTTAGTGTCATTGAACTTCACATGGATAACTTCTTCAACAACTAAGGTTCTAGTATTATAAACTCTATATGCCTTTGAAGTTTCAGAATATCCAAGCAATATTCCTTCATCACACTTAGAATCAAATTTTCCCAAGTTATCCTTAGTGTTCAAAATGAAGCATTGACATCCAAATGGATGGAAGTAGGATATGTTGGGTCTTCTCCCTTTCCATAATTCATATGGAGTCTTTTTAAAGATTGGCTTGATATAGATTTTGTTCTATAAATAACAGGCAGTATTCACTACTTCAGCCCAAAAGTGTTTTGGGGTTGAATTATCATTCTACATGGTTCTGGCCATCTCTTGGAGTGACCTGTTCTTCCTCTCAACAACACCATTCTGTTGTGGTGTTCTGGGTGTTGAGAAGTTGTGAAGGATACCATTTTCTTCACAGAACCTTTGAAAACTTTCGTTTTCGAATTCTGCCCCGTGATCACTTCGGATCGAAATAATGCATACTCCTTTTTCATTTTGAATTCTTTTGCAGAAGTTATAGAAGGCCTTAAAAGACTCATCTTTGTGAGATAGGAACACGACCCATCTCCATCTAGTATAGTCGTCCACTACAACTAATCCGTACCTCTTACCACCTACAGAGGCTGTTCTTGTGGGTCCAAACAGGTCAATATGTAACAGCTCAAGAGGTCTAGAAGTGGAAACAATGTTTTTACTTTGAAATTTTTTTTTTACTTGTTTCCCTTTCTGACAGGCTTCACAGAGAAGATCATCTTTATATGACATACTTGGTAATGCTCTCACGAGGTTGTGCCTATTAAGCTTCAAGATTAAGCTCAAGCTGGCATGCCCAAGTCTTTTATGCCATAGCCAATGATTTTCTTTAACTGAAACTAAGCATGAAACATTTTGACTTGATAGTTCCCCAAGTTTAATCTTGTAGAGATTACCTTACCTTTTTGCAGTAAAGAGAAGGGATCCATTAGAGTTCTTGACTATACATTCACTTGTTAAAGGCAACATCATATCCACTATCACATAATTGACTTATGCTAAGTAGATTGTGCTTGAGACCTTTAACATAAAGAACATTATCAATACATGGATAGGGTGGTATACCATTCTTACCCACACCAGCTATCATCCATTTCTGGTTCCCTCCGAAGGTGACTGTCCCACCAATCTTGGGTTGGAGGCTTTGGAACATACACCTTTCTCCTGTCATGTGATGCGAGCACCCACTGTCCAGGTACCATGATTGGAGTTTCTTTCCTACTGTTAAGCATGTCTGCAACAGGAACAATTTTATCCTTAGGTACCCAGATTGACTTGGGTCCTTTCTTGTTAGTTTGAAAGGCACTGGACGCTCCCCTCTTAGGCAGGTGTCTGCATTTGGACGTTATATGACCAGGTTTCCCACAGAAGTAACACACATCTGCATCTTTGTCATGAATATATTTCTTTCCCTTATATCCATGCCCTGACCTGTCATTTGGTCTCCTACAACCATCATATTTTAAAAGCCTCTTAAGGTTGTAAGATCCCTTGACAAAGTTGGATAGATCCTTCTTTAGGCTGTCAATCTCTTCATGAAGTTTTACAACATCATGTGGTTGACCTCTTAAGGAAGTATCTGCATCAACTTTCAGAAGCTTCTCAACTAGCCTTTTGTTTTCTGCTTTTAGAGTTCGAATCTCTATGGAAAGATTCATTTCTCTAGTCCTTGAATCCTCATAGGATTTATAGGCTCGAGCAGTATCATTCCAGAGAGTTCATCTATCCTCATTTAAGGCTTCATGTTCTTTTGAGAGCTCTGTTAACTTTTTCTGTAAATTTTTCTTTTCACTTTCAAGTTGTTTGAGACTATTTTCTAAAACTTCTTTTTCTTTTGAAAGTGACTTGGACGATTTTTTCATGGTTTTGTAGGCCTTTGACAGAATAGAAGAGTTTGAAAGCAAATCATGATAAGCTTCTTGAAGTGAATTTAGATCATTAAAGTTTACCTCATCTTCTTCTTCTGGTTCTGAAGAATCTGATGTAGTGTCTGCCATCAGACATATGTGTGCTTCCTCTTCCTCTTCATCGTCCGATGATGAGTCGTCGTCTAGATCTTCCCATGTGGACATCAGAACCTTTTTTCCCTTCTTTTTGTTGAAGCTTTTCTTCTTCTTGTCCTTGCTCTTGTCAAGATCTGGGCATTTTGATTTGAAGTGTCTGGGCTTTTTGCATTCGTAGCATACAATTGGACTCTTCTCCTTCTTTTCTTTGAAACCTTTCTTGTTCGGGTTTCTCCATCTGGATCCACCTTTCTTCTTCCACATAGAGTGGATCCTCTTAGATATGAAGGATAGCTCATCATCCTCATCTGAGTCATCATCTTCAGATTGTTCGTCTGATGATGCTTCAGCTTGCATGGCTTTGGACGATGATGCTTTCTTTGGCTTCTGGACGCTGAGTGCCAGAGACTTGCTTTTCTTGCCATCACCATCTTGTTGCAGTTCCAGGTCATGCACCTTAAGGATTCCCACAAGCTCTTCTAAGGACATGTCATCTAGTCCTTTGGTTGCTCTCAAGGCTATAACCTGTAGTCTCCATTGCCTAGGCAAACTCTTCAGAATTTTGTCAATATGTTCATAGTTATTGTAATCTTTGCCATGTGCTCTAAGTTCATTTAGTATGGTTTGAAACCATCCAAACATACTTTGTATGTCCTCGTTTCCTTCCATTCTAAACAATTCATATTGACGAGTAAGAAGGCTAAGTTTGTTACGTTTTACCTAGGTGGAACCCTCATACGTTAACGCAAGAGTGTCCCACATTTGTTTTGTGCTTTTGAAACTGTGCACTTTTTTGTATTCTTGTTCAGATAGTGCACACATGATGATATTTCTGGCTCTGGAGTTGAGATGAAATCTTTGTTTCTGCTCCTCCATCCATCTAGCCTTTGGGATCTCATTGAGACTCTCATCAACTGGGATGTAGTCGCCCATCTCCACAACGTCCCACATATAAATATGACAGGATTCAAAGAATGCTATCATTCTTTGCTTCCAATAATCATATTTGAAACCCTTGAAGAGTGGTGGTCTGTTCACAGGTTGTCCCTCGTTTTCCATCTTTCTTAGAATCTGGTTTCCTCTGTACTGCCAAGTACTCAACCCGAGAGGCCGAGCTCTGATGCCAACTGAAATGTAGAGATTCACACTAGAAGGGGGATTGAATAGTGTGTAAGTTATATTATTAAAAAAAACTTTTTGCAAAGATGGAGATAAATATCTTAGGTTTCACAAGGGGCTTGTAAAACACAAGATCACAGGTATCGTCCAATAGTTAAAATGACAGTTTAGTGAAACTGCATTTTCTTGTTAATCGTCCAGGCATAAATAAGAGATTTTCGTAAATAGGATATAAAGAACCTTGTGCGCAAAGTGTGAAGAAATAACTTAAGAGAATAGCAAGTAAGCTTGAAAGCGATAGAGTAAAAACACTTGGTTTATACTGGTTCACTCAACCTGAGCTACGTCCAGTTCTCCTTCAAAAACTTTAAAGGGTTCCACTAATCAAGTTCTGATTACAAACAAGTATTATATACCCTGCCACTCCTGGCTACAAGTATTCTCTAGGCCACTTCTGGCACACCTTTAATCTCCCCTTGAGATTAAAGAACACCCAAGTATTCTTTGTCACTAAGCCGCTCCTGACTTTCCAAACAGAAACTGTTTGAGTACAAGTTAAATAAACAGCTCTCACAGAGAGGATATAACAATAAAAACTCAATTACACAGAATAACTTAGCAAAGCTAAATAGATTGCTCTTTTCGCACAAGTGTAGGTCGTCCAATCGATTTGGCAGAGTTACAGCTCTTCTAAAAACTTGAAAAATTCTCTCTTCAAAACATGAGCTTGTTCCTCTATTTATAGGCAGCTTGGTGAAGATATCCATTGTGGGATCTGTGCCTTTGCCAATAACCGTTCTCTCACAATCATATGACCGTTGCTATGTGTCAGCTTGGGGTGGAGAGATGGAGGAGACAACAGTACATGCAGTGCCTCCATTACTTGTACGGTTTCTGCAGAGAGGCTTTTCTGCCCCCTGTGGTACACTTTTTGGCCCATTGTGCGATTTTCATGCAAAAATAAGACTTTTGGGTTTTACAGCCCCGTGATCCCTGGTGCACTCTTATGCATAAAAAACCATAATTCTTGGAGCACATTTCAGTTTTGAGGTCCGTGGTGCCCCATGGTCCAATTTTGGTGCCGGTGGTGCATTTTCGGCCATTTGTGCAATTTTCATGCGAAAATAAGACTTTTGGGTGTTGGTGGCCCGTGATCCTTGGTGCATTCTTATGCATAAAAAACCATAATGCTTGGAGCACTTTTCAGTTTTGAGGTTTGTGGTGCCCCGTGGTCCAATTTTGGTGCCGATAATGCATTTTCGGCCATTTGTGCAATTTTCGTGCGAAAAATAAGGCTTTCGGGTTTTGCTACCCTATGATCCCTGGTGCATTCTTATGTATAAAAAACCATAAAGCTCGTAGCACTTTTAAGTTTTGTGGTCCGAGGTGCCCTGTCGTCCAATCTTGGTGCCCGTGGTGCATTTTCGGCCCATTGTTCAATTTTTGTGCGAAAATAAGAATTTTTGGATTTGGTACCCCGTGATCCCTGGTGCATTCTTATGCATAAAAACCATAATTCTCATAGCACTTTTATGTTTTGAGGTCCCAGGTGCCCCGTGGTCCAATTTTGGTACCCATGGTGCATTTTCGTCCCATTGTGCAATTTTCGTGATAAAATAAGACTTCTGGGTTTTGATGCCCTGTAATCCTTGGTGCATTCTTATCCATAAAATACCATAATGGTCAGAACAGTTTTCAGTCTTGAGGTTTGTGGTACCTCGTGGTCCCATTTTGGTGCGGGGGGTGCATTTTTGGCCTTTTGTGCAATTTTCGTGCGAAAATAAGACTTTTGGGTTTTGGTGCCCCATGATCCCTGGTGCATTCTTATGCATAAAAAAAAATAATTCTTGGAGCACTTTTCAGTTTTGAAGTCCATGGTGCCCCGTGGTCCAATTTTGGTGCCCATGGTGCATTTTCGACCCATTGTTCAATTTTCGTGCGAAAATAAGAATTTTTGGTTTTGGTGCCTCGTGATCCCTGGGACATTCTTATGCATAAAAAACCATAATGCTTATAGAAGTTTTAAGTTTTGGGGTCCGTGGTTGCTCGTGGTCCAATTTTGGTGCCGGTGGTGCATTTTCGGCCGTTTGTGCAATTTTCATGCGAAAATAAGACTTTTGGGTGTTGGTGCCCTGTGATCCTTGGTGCATGCTTATGCATAAAAAATCATAATTCTTGGAGCACTTTTCAGTATTCAGGTTTGTGGTACCTGGTGGTCCAATTTTGGCGTCGGTAATGCATTTTCGGCCATTTGTGCAATTTTCGTCCGAAAATAAGGCTTTTGGGTTTTGGTGCCCTGTGATCCCTGTGCATTCTTATGCATAAAAAACCATAAAGCTCAGAACACTTTTCAGTTTTGATGTCCGAGGTGCCTCGTGGTCCAATTTTGCTACCCGTGGTGCATTTTCGTCCCTTTGTGCAATTTTCGGGCAAAAATAGGACTTCTGGGTTTTGGTGCCCCGTGATCCTTCGTGCAATCTTATGCATGAAATACCACAATGATCGGAACACTTTTCAGTCTTGAGGTTCGTGGTGCCCCGTGGTCCCATTTTGGTGCCAGGGGTGCATTTTCGGCCTTTTGTGCAAATTTCATGCGAAAATAAGACTTTTGGGTTTTGGTGCCCCGTGATCCCTGGTGCATTCTTATGCATAAAAAACCATATTTCTTGGAGCACTTTTCAATTTTGAGGTCCGAGGTGCCCCGTGGTCCAATTTTGGTGCTGGTAATGCATTTTCGGGCGAAAATAAGGCTTTTGGGTTTTGGTGCCCTGTGATCCCTGGTGCATTCTTATCCATAAAATACCATAATGCTCGGAACACTCTTCAGTCTTGAGGTTCGTGGTGCCTCGTGGTCCCATTTTGGTGCGGGGGGTGCATTTTTGGCCTTTTGTGCAATTTTTGTACGAAAATAAGACTTTTGGGTTTTGGTGCCCCATGATCCCTGGTGCATTCTTATGCATAAAAAACCATAATTCTTGGAGCACTTTTCAGTTTTGAAGTTTGTGGTGCCCCGTGGTCCAATTTTGGTGCCCGTGGTGCATTTTCGGCCCATTGTTCAATTTTCGTGCGAAAATAAGAATTTTTGGTTTTGGTACCTCGTGATCCCTGGTACATTCTTTTTCATAAAAAACCATAATGCTCAGAGCACTTTTAAGTTTTGAGGTCAGTGGTTCCTCGTGGTCCTATTTTGGTGCCGGTGGTGCATTTTCGGCCATTTATGCAATTTTCGTGCGAAAATAAGACTTTTGGGTGTTGGTAGCCCGTGATCCTTGGTGCATTCTTATGCATAAAAAACCATAATTCTTGGAGCACTTTTTAGTTTTGCGGTTTGTGGTGGCCCGTGGTCCAATTTTGGTGCCGGTAATGCATTTTCGGCCATTTGTGCAATTTTCGTGAGAAAAATAAGGCTTTTGGGTTTTGCTACCCTGTGATCCCTGGTGCATTCTTACGCATAAAAAACCATAAAGCTCGGAGCACTTTCAAGTTTTGTGGTCCGAGGTGCCCCGTCGTCCAATTTTGGTGCCCGTGGTGCATTTTCGGTCCATTGTTCAATTTTTGTGCGAAAATAAGAATTTTTGGATTTGGTGCCCCATGATCCCTGGTGCATTCTTATGCATAAAAACCATAATGCTCATAGAACTTTTAAGTTTTGAGGTCCCAGGTGCCCTGTGGTCCAATTTTGGTACCCGTGGTGCATTTTCGTCCCATTGTGCAATTTTCGTACGAAAATAAGACTTCTGGGTTTTGATGCCTTGTGATCCTTGGTGCATTCTTATCCATAAAATACCATAATGCTCGGAACACTTTTCAGTCTTGAGGTTCGTGGTGCCTCGTGGTCCCATTTTGGTGCGGGGGGTGCATTTTTGGCCTTTTGTGCAATTTTCGTGCGAAAATAAGACTTTTCGATTTTGGTGCCCCATGATCCCTGGTGCATTCTTATGCATAAAAAACCATAGTTCTTGGAGCACTTTTCAGTTTTGAAGTCTGTGGTGCCCCGTGGTCCAATTTTGGTGCCCGTGGTGCATTTTCGGCCCATTGTTCAATTTTCGTGTGAAAATAAGAATTTTTGGTTTTGGTACCTCGTGATCCCTGGTACATTCTTTTTCATAAAAAAACATAATGCTCAGAGCACTTTTAAGTTTTGAGGTCAGTGGTTCCTCGTGGTCCTATTTTGGTGCCGGTGGTGCATTTTCGGCCATTTATGCAATTTTCGTGCGAAAATAAGACTTTGGGTGTTGGTAGCCCGTGATCCTTGGTGCATTCTTATGCATAAAAAACCATAATTCTTGGAGCACTTTTTAGTTTTGTGGTTTGTGGTGCCTCGTGGTCCAATTTTGGTGCCGGTAATGCATTTTCAGCCATTTGTGCAATTTTTGTTCGAAAAATAAGGCTTTTGGGTTTGGCTACCCTGTGATCCCTGGTGCATTCTTATGCATAAAAAACCATAAAGCTCGGATTACTTTCAAGTTTTGTGGTCCAAGGTGCCCCATCGTCCAATTTTGGTGCCTGTGGTGCATTTTCGGCCCATTGTTCAATTTTTGTGCGAAAATAAGAATTTTTGGATTTGGTGCCCCATGATCCCTAGTGCATTCTTATGCATAAAAACCATAATGCTCATAGCACTTTTAAGTTTTGAGGTCCCACGTGCCCTGTGGTCCAATTTTGGTACCCGTGGTGCATTTTCGTCCCATTGTGCAATTTTCGTGCGAAAATAAGACTTCTGGGTTTTGATGCCCTGTGATCCTTGGTGCATTCTTATCCATAAAATACCATAATGCTTGGAACACTTTTCAGTCTTGAGGTTCATGGTGCCTCGTGGTCCCATTTTGGTGCGGGGGGTGCATTTTTGGCCTTTTGTGCAATTTTCGTGGGAAAATAAGACTTTTGGCTTTTGGTGCCCCATGATCACTGGTGCATTCTTATGCATAAAAAACCATAATTCTTGGAGCACTTTTCAGTTTTGAAGTCTGTGGTGCCCCGTGGTCCAATTTTGGTGCATGTGGTGCATTTTCGGCCCATTGTTCAATTTTCGTGCGAAAATAAGAATTTTTGGTTTTGGCACCTCGTGATCCCTGGTACATTCTTATTCATAAAAAACCATAATGCTCAGAGCACTTTTAAGTTTTGAGGTCAGTGGTTCCTCGTGGTCCAATTTTGGTGTCGGTGGTGCATTTTCGGCCATTTGTGCAATTTTTGTGCGAATATAAGACTTTTGGGTGTTGGTGGCCTGTGATCCTTGGTGCATTCTTATGCATAAAAAACCATAATACTTGGAGCATTTTTCAGTTTTGCGGTTTGTGGTGCCCTGTGGTCCAATTTTGGTGCCGGTAATGAATTTTCGGAAATTTATGCAATTTTCGTGCGAAAAATAAGGCTTTTGGGTTTTGGTTCCCTATGATCCATAGTGCATTCTTATGCAAAAAAATAACATAAAAGCTCGGAACACTTTTAAGTTTTGAGGTCCGAGGTGCCCCGTGGTCCAATTTTGGTGCCCGTGGTGCAATTTCGGCCCATTATTGAATTTTTGTGCGAAACTAAGAATTTTTGGATTTGGTGTCCCATGATCCTTGGTGTATTCTTATGCATAAAAAACCATAATGCTTAGAGCACTTTTAAGTTTTGAGATCCCAGGTGCCCCGTGGTCCAATTTTGCTACCCGTGGTGCATTTTCGTCCCATTGTGCAATTTTCGTGCGAAAATAGGACTTATGGGTTTTCGTGCCCCGTGATCCTTCGTGCATTTTTATGCATAAAAAACCATAATGCTCGGAACAATTTTTAGTCTTCAAGTTCGTGGTGCCCCGTGGTCCAATTTTGGTGCCGGGGGTTCATTTTCGGTGATTTGTTCAATTATCGTGCGAAAATAAGACTTTTGGGTTTGGGTGCCCCATGATACCTGGTGCATTCTTATGCATAAAAAACCATAATCCTCAAACACTTTTCAGTTTTGAGGTCCGAGGTGCCCCGTGGTCCAATTTTGGTGCACGTGGTTCATTTTCGGCCTATTGTGCAATTTTCGTGCGACAACAAGACTTTTGGGTTTTGGTGCCCTGTGATCCCTGGTGCATTCTTATGCATAAAAACCCATAATGCTTAGAACACTTTTAAGTTTTCAGGTCCGTGGTTCCTCGTGGTCCAATTTTGGTGTCGGTGGTGCATTTTCGGCCATTTGTGCAATTTTCATGCAAAAATAAGACTTTTGGGTGTTGGTGGCCCGTGATCCTTGGTACATTCTTATGCCTAAAAAACCGTAATGCTTGGAGCACTTTTCAGTTTTGCGGTTTGTGGTGCCCCGTGGTCCAATTTTCGTGCCGGTAATGCATTTTCGGCCATTTATGCAATTTTCGTGTGAAAAATAAGGCTTTTGGGTTTTGGTGCCCTGTGATCCCTAGTGCATTCTTATGCATAAAAAAATATAAAGGCTCGGAGCACTTTTAAGTTTTGAGGTCCGAGGTGCCCCGTGGTCCAATTTTGGTGCCCGTGGTGCATTTTCGGTCCATTGTTCAATTTTTGTGAGAAAATAAGAATTTTTGGATTTGGTGCCCGCGGTGCATTTTCGGCCTATTGTGCAATTTTTGTGCGACAATAAGACTTTTGGGTTTTGGTGCCCTGTGATCCCTGGTGCATTCTTATGTATAAAAACCCATAATGCTTAGAACACTTTTAAGTTTTCAGGTTCGTGGTTCCTCGTGGTCCAATTTTGGTGTCGGTGGTGCATTTTTGGCCATTTGTGCAATTTTAGTGCGAAAATAAGACTTTTGGGTGTTGGTGGCCCATGATCCTTGGTGCATTCTTATGCATAAAAAACCATAATGCTTGCAGCACTTTTCAGTTTTACGGTTTGTGGTGCCCCGTGGTCCAATTTTGGTGCCGGTAATGCATGTTCGGCCAATTATGCAATTTTTGTGAGAAAAATAAGGCTTTTGGGTTTTGGTGCCCTGTGATCCCTAGTGCATTCTTATGCATAAAAAAATATAAAAGCTCGGAGCACTTTTAAGTTTTGAGGTCCGAGGTGCCCCGTGGTCCAATTTTGGTGCCCGTGGTGCATTTTCGGCCCATTGTTCAATTTTTGTGCGAAAATAAGAATTTTTGGATTTGGTGCCCCATGACCATAGTGCATTTTTATGCATAAAAAACCATAATGCTCATAGCACTTTTAAGTTTTGAGGTCCCAGGTGGCCCGTGGTCCAATTTTGGTACCTGTGGTGCATTTTCGTCCGATTGTGCAATTTTCGTGCGAAAATAAGACTTCTGGGTTTTGGTGCCCCATGATCCTTGGTGCATTCTTATCCATAAAATACCATAATGCTCGGAAAAAATTTTAGTCTTGAGTTTCGTGGTGCCCCGTGGACCTATTTTGGTGCGGGGGGTGCATTTTCGGCCTTTTGTGCAATTTTCGTACGAAAATAAGACTTGAGTTTTGGTGCCCCGTGATCCCTGGTGCATTCTTATGCATAAAAAACCATAATTCTTGGATCACTTTTCAGTTTTGAGGTCCGTGGTGCCCCGTGGTCCAATTTTGGTGCCCGTGGTGTATTCTCGGCTCGTTGTTCAATTTTCGTGCGAAAATAAGAATTTTTGGTTTTGGTGCCCGTGATCCCTTGGGCATTGTTAGGCATAAAAAACCATAATTCTTAGAGCACTTTTAAGTTTTGAGGTCCGTGGTTGCTCGTGATCCAATTTAGCTGCTGGTGGTGCATTTTCGGCCATTTGTGCAATTTTCATGCGAAAATAAGACTTTTGGGTGTTGGTGCCCTATGATCCTTGGTGCATTCTTATGCATAAAAAACCATAATGCTTGGAGCACTTTTCAGTATTGAGGTTTGTGGTGGCCGGTGGCCCAATTTTGGTGCCGGTAATGCGTTTTCGGCCATTTGTACAATTATTGTGCGATAATAAGGCTTTTGGGTTTTGGTTCCCTATGATCCCTGGTGCATTCTTATGCATTAAAAACCATAAAGCTCGGAGCACTTTTCAGTTTTGATGTCCGAGGTGCCCCGTGGTCCCATTTTGGTGCCCGTGGTGCATTTTCGGCCCATTGTTCAATTTTCATGCGAAAATAAGAATTTTTGGTTTTGGTGCCCCGTGATGCATGGTGCATTCTTATGCATAAAAAACCATAATGCTCAGAGCACTTTTAAGTTTTGAGGTCCCAGGTGCCCCGTGGTCCAATTTTGCTACCCATGGTGCATTTTCGTACCATTGTGCAATTTTCGTGCGAAAATAGGACTTCTGGGTTTTCGTGCCCCGTGATCCCTGGTACATTCTTATGCATAAAAAATTATAATGCTCAGAGCACTTTTAAGTTTTGAGGTCCGTGGTTCCTCGTGGTCCAATTTTGGTGCCGGTGGTGCATTTTTTGCCATTTGTGCAATTTTCGTGCGAAAATAAGACTTTTGGGTGTTGGTGGCCCGTGATCCTTGGTGCATTCTTATGCATAAAAAACCATAATGCTTGGAGCACTTTTCAGTTTTGCGGTTTGTGGTGCCTCGTGGTCCAATTTTGGTGCCGGTAATGCATTTTCGGCCATTTGTGCAATTTTCGTGCGAAAAATAAGGCTTTTGGGTTTTGGTGCCCTATGATCCATAGTGCATTCTTATTAAAAAAAAAACATAAAAGCTTGGAGCACTTTTACGTTTTGAGGTCTGAGGTGCCCCGTGGTCAAATTTTAGTGCCCGTGGTGCATTTTCGGCCCATTATTCAATTTTTGTGCAAAAATAAGAATTTTTGGATTTGGTGACCCGTGATCCCTGGTGCATTCTTATGCATAAAAAACCATAATGCTTAGAGAAATTTTAAGTTTTGAGGTCCCAGGTGCCCCGTCGTCCAATTTTGCTACCCGTGGTGCATTTTCGTCCCATTGTGCAATTTTCGTGCGAAAATAAGACTTCTGGGTTTTCGTGCCCCGTGATCCTTTCGTGCATTCTTATGCACAAAAAACCATAATGCTCGGAACAATTTTCAGTCTTCAAGTTCGTGGTGCCCCATGGTCCAATTTTGGTGCCGGGGGTTCATTTTCGGCGATTTGTGCAACTTTCGTGCGAAAATAAGACTTTTGGGTTTCGGTGCCCCGTGATACCTGGTGGATTCTTATGCATAAAAAACCATAATCCTCGAACACTTTTCAGTTTTGAGGTCCGAGATGCCCCGTGGTCCAATTTTGGTGCCCTTGGTGCATTTTCGGCCTATTGTGCAATTTTCGTGCGACAATAAGACTTTTGGGTTTTGGTGCCCTGTGATCCCTGGTGCATTCTTATGCATAAAAACCCATAATGCTTAGAACACTTTTAAGTTTTGAGGTCCGTGGTTCCTGGTGGCCCAATTTTGGTGTCGGTGGTGCATTTTCGGCCATTTGTGCAATTTTCGTGCGAAAATAAGACTTTTGGGTGTTGGTGGCCCGTGATCCTTGGTGCATTCTTATGCATAAAAAACCATAATTCTTGGAGCACTTTTCAGTTTTGCGGTTTGTGGTGCCCCGTGGTCCAATTTTGGTGTCGGTAATGCATGTTCGGCCATTTGTGCAATTTTTGTGAGAAAAATAAGGCTTTTGGGTTTTGGTGCCTTGTGATCCCTAGTGCATTCTTATGGATAAAAAAATATAAAAGCTCGGAGCACTTTTAAGTTTTGAGGTCCGAGGTGCCCCGTGGTGCATTTTCGGGCCATTGTTCAATTTTTGTGCGAAAATAAGAATTTTTGGATTTGGTGCCTCGTGATCGCTAGTGCATTCTTATGCATAAAAAACCATAATGCTCATATCACTTTTAAGTTTTGAGGTCCCAGGTGCCCCGTGGTCCAATTTTGGTACCCGTGGGGCATTTTCGTCCCATTGTGCAATTTTCGTGCGAAAATAAGACTTCTGGGTTTTAGTGCCCCGTGATCCTTGGTGCATTCTTATCCATAAAATACCATAATGCTCAGAAAACTTTTCAGTCTTGAGTTTCGTGGTGCCCCGTGGTCCCATTTTGGTGCGGGGGTTGCATTTTCGGCCTTTTGTGCAATTTTCGTGCGAAAATAAGACTTTTGGGTTTTGGTGCCCCGTGATCCCTGGTGCATTCTTATGCATAAAAAACCGTAATTCTTGGAGCACTTTTCAGTTTTGAGGTTCGTGGTGCCCTGTGGTCCAATTTGTGTGCACGTGGTGCATTTTCGGCCCACTGTTCAATTTTCGTGCGAAAATAAGAATTTTTGGTTTTGGTGCCCCGTGATCCCTGGTGCATTCTTATGCATAAAAAACCATAATGCTCAGAGCACTTTTAAGTTTTGAGGTCCGCGGTTGCTCGTGGTCCAATTTTGGTGCCAGTGGTGCATTTTCGGCCATTTGTGCAATTTTCTTGCGAAAACTAAAACTTTTGGGTGTTGGTGCCCTGTCATCCTTGGTGCATTCTTATGCATAAAAAACCATAATGCTTGGAGCACTTTTCAGTATTGAGGTTTGTGGTGCCCAGTGGCCCAATTTTTGTTCCGGTAATGCATTTTCGGCCATTTGTGCAATTTTCTTTCAAAAATAAGGCTTTTGGGTTTTGGTGCTCTGTGATCCCTGGTACATTCTTATGCATAAAAAACCATAAAGCTCGGAGTACATTCTTATGTCCGAGGTGCCCCGTGGTCCAATTTTGGTGCCCATGGTGCATTTTCGGCCCATTGTTCAATTTTCATACGAAAATAAGAATTTTTGGTTTTGGAGCCCCATGATCCGTGGTGCATTCTTATGGATAAAAAACCATAATACTCAGAGCACTTTTAAGTTTTGAGGTCCCAGATGCCCAGTGGTCCAATTTTGCTAACCGTGGTGCATTTTCGGTCGATTGTACAATTTTTGTTCGGAAATAAGACTTTTCGGTTTTGGTGCCTCGTGATCCCTGTTGCATTCTTATGCATAAAAAACCTTAATGCTCATAGGACATTTCAGTTTTGAGGTCCGTGGTGCCCCATGGTTCAATTTTGGTGCCCGTGGTGCATTTTCGGCCCATTGTTCAATTTTCGTGCAAAAATAAGAATTTTTGGTTTTGGTGCCCCGTGATCCCTGGTGCATTCTTATGCATAAACCACCATAATTGTTGGAGCACTTTTCAGTTTTGAGGTCAGAGGTGCCCTGTGGTCCAATTTTGGTGTCGGTGGTGCATTTTCTGCCATTTGTACAATTTTCGTGCGAAAATAAGACTTTTGGGTGTTGTTGCCCCGTGATCCTTGGTGCATTCTTATGCATAAAAAACCATAATGCTTGGAGTACTTTTTAGTTTTGAGGTTTGTGGTGCCCCGTGGTCCAATTTTGGAGCCAGTAATGTATTTTTAACCATTTGTGCAATTTTCGGGCGAAAATTAGGCTTTTGGGTTTTGGTGCACTGTGATCCCTGGTGATTCTTATGCATAAAAAACCATAAACTTCGAATCACTTTTTAGTTTTGAGGTCCGAGGTGCCCCGTGGTACAATTTTCGTGCCCGTGGTGCATTTCTGACCCATTGTTCAATTTGTGTTCGAAAATAAGAATTTTTGGTGTTGGTGCCCCCGTGATCCCTGGTGCATTCTTATGCATAAAAAACCATAATTCTTGGAGCACTTTTCAGTTTTAAGGTCCGTGGTGCCTCGTGGTCTAATTTTGGTGCCGGTGGTGCATTTTCGACCATTCGTGCAATTTTCGTGCAAAAAAAACACTTCTGGGTTTTGGTGCCCCGTTATCCTTAGTGCATTCTTATGCATAAAAAACCATATTTCTTGGAGCACTATTCAGTTTTAAGGTTCGTGGTCCAGTTTTGGTGTCGGTGGTGCATTTTCGGCCATTCGTTCAATTTTTGTGTGAAAATAAGACTTTTGGGTTTTGATGCCCCGTGATCCCTGGTGTATTCTAATGCATAAAAAACCTTGATGCTCAGAGCACTTCTTAGTTTTGAGGTCCAATGTGCCCCTTGGTCCAATTTGCGTGCCCGTGATGCATTTTCGCCCCATTGTGCAATTTTCGTTCGAAATAAGACTTTTGGGATTGGGTGCCCCGTGATCCCTGGTGAATTCTTATGCATAAAAAACCATAATGCTCAGAGCACTTTTTAGTTTTAAGGTCCGTGGTGCCCCGTGGTCCAATTTTGGTGCCCGTGGTGCATTTTCGGCCCATTGTTCAATTTTCGTGCAAAAATAAGAACTTTTGCTTTTGGTGCCCCGTGATCCCTAGTGCATTCTTATGCATAAAAAACCTTGATGCTCAGAGAACTTCTTAGTTTTGAGGTCCAATGTGCCTCGTGGTCCAATTTTCATGCCCGTGATGCATTTTCGCCCCATTGTGCAATTTTTGTGCGAAAAAAAAGACTTTTGGGTTTTGGTGCCCCGTGATCCCTGGTGCATTCTTATGCATAAAAAACCATAATTCGTGGAGGACTTTTCAGTTTTGAGGTCCGTGGTGCCCTGTGGTCCAATTTATGTGTTCGTGGTGCATTTTCGGCCCATTGTTCAATTTTCGTGCGAAAATAAGAATTTTGGTTTTGGTGCCCCGTGATCCCTGGTGCATTCTTACATAAAAAACCATAATGCTCAAAGCACTTTTAAGTTTTGAGGTTCGTGGTTGCTCGTGGTCCAATTTTGGTGCCAGTGGTGCTTTTTAGGCTATTTGTGCAATTTTCGTGTGAAAAATAAGACTTTTGGGTGTTGGTGCCCTGTCATCCTTAAAAAAAAAGCCAAAAAAATTTATATACATATGCAGCGGCACCTATCACAAAATCAATATCAAAGGTTTTGATATACACAAATCAGTTAATACTCAAGCACTACTCAATCAATTAATACTCAAACACTACTCAATCAATTAATACTCAAGCACTACTCAATCAATAATAAATCAAAATAATATATCACCAACCATATAAAAAGTACTTAATTTGCAAGTGTGTCAAGTCTAGATCCAAACAAGTCAAGTGCAAATTTTAAATGCACACAAATATAATACACATAGATACTTCATTTAATATTTAAATAACATCCTAAAATTAAAAAAAAAAAAAAGCCCGCGGACTACCTGTTTAGCCCGCGGTTAAAACCTGTTTAGCCCGCGGGTTAAACGGGCCGGGCTAAAAAGCCCGCATTTTAAACGGACTAAAAAAAAATGGAGTCCGTATACCGTACGGGTTACGGGTTAACGGGTTAGTCCGCGGGCCCGGGTCCGTTTGCCCACCTCTAATTCTAATGCATAAAAAACCATAATGCTCAGAGAAATTTTTAGTTTTGAGGTCCGAGGTGCTATGTGGTCCAATTTTGGTGCCCGTCATGCATTTTCGGCACATTATGCAATTTTCGTACGAAAATAAGACTTTTGTGTTTTGGTGCCCCGTGATCTCTGGTGCATTCATATGCATAAAAAACCATAATTCTTGGAACTCTTTTCAGTTTTGAGGTCCTTGGTGCCCCGTGGTCCAACGTTGGTGCCGGTGGTGCATTTTCGGCCATCTGTGCAATTTTCATGCGAAAATAAGACTTTTGAGTTTTGGTGCGCCCGTGATCCCTGGTGCATTCTTACGCATAAAAAACCATAATTCTCGGAACTCTTTTCAGTTTTGAGGTCCGTGTTGCCCTGTGGTCCAATGTTGGTGCCGGTGGTGCATTTTCGGCAATTTGTGCAATTTTCATGTGAAAATAAGACTTCAGGGTTTTGGTGCCCCATGATCCCTTGTACATTCTTATGCATAAAAAACCATAATGCTCGGAACACTTTTTAGTTTTGAGGTCGTGGTGCCCTGTGGTCCAATGTTGGTGCCGGTGGTGTATTTTCGGCAATTTGTGCAATTTTCATGCAAAAATAAGACTTTTGGATTTTGATGCCCCATTATCCCTGGTGCATTCTTATGCATAAAAACCATAATGCTCAGAGAACTTTTCAGTTTTGAGGTCCGAGGTGCCCCGTGGTCCAATTTTGGTGCCCGTGGTGGATTTTCTGCGCATTGTGCAATTTTCGTGCGAAAATAAGACTTTTGGGTTTTGGTGCCCCGTGATTCCTAGTGCATTCTTATGAATAAAAAACCATAATGCTCATAACACTTTTCAGTTTTGAGGTCCGTGGTGCCCCGTGGTCCAATTTTTATGCTGGTGGTGCATTTTCGGCCATTTGTGCAATTTTCGTGCGAAAATAAAACTTTTGGGTTTTGGTGCCCCGTGATCCTTGGTGCATTCTTATGCACAAACAACCATAATGCTCGGAGCACTTTTCATTTTTGACCTCCATGGTGCCCCGTGGTCCAATTTTGGTGCCCATGGTGCATTTTCGGCCCATTGTGCAATTTTTGTGCGAAAATAAGGCTTTTGGGTTTTGGTGTCGCATGATCCCTAGTGCAGTTTTATGCATAAAAAACCATAATGTTTGGAGCACTTTTAAGTTTTGGGGTCCGCGGTGCCCCGTGGTCCAATTTTGGTGCCGGTGGTGCATTTTCGTCCAGTTGTGAAATTTTCGTGCGAAAATAAGACTTTTGGGTTTTGGTGTCCCCTTATCCCTGGTTCATTCATATGCATAAAAAACCATAATGCTCATAGCACTTTTATGTTTTGAGGTCCGAGGTGCTCCGTGGTCGAATGTTGGTGCCCGTGATGCATTTTTGGCCCATTGTGCAGTTTTCGTTTGAAAATAAGACTTTTGGGTTTTGGTGCCCCGTGATCCCTGGTGCATTCTTATGCATAAAAATCCATAATGCTTGGAGCACTTTGCAGTTTTGAGGTCCGCGGTGCCCCGTGGCCCAATTTTGGTGCCGGTGGTGCATTTTCGGCGTTTTGTGCAATTTTCGTGCGAAAATAACACTTTTCGGTTTTTCGAGCCCCGTGATTCCTGGGGCATTCTTATGCATAAAAAACTATAATGCTTAGTGCACTTTTCAATTTTGAGTTCCGTGGTGCCCTGTGGTCCAATTTTGGTACCTGTGGTGCATTATCGGCCAGTTGAGAAATTTTCGTGCGAAAATAAGAGTTTTGGGTTTTGGAGCCCCATGATCCCTGGTGCATTCTTATGCATAAATAACCATAATGCTCGGAACACTTTTCAGATTTGAGGTTCGTGGTGCCCCGTGGTCCAATTTTGGTGCTGGTGGTGCGTTTTCGGCCATATGTGCAATTTTGGTGCGAAAATAAGGCTTTTGGGTTTTGGTGCCCCGTGATCCCTGGTGCAATCTTATGCATAAAAAACCATAATGCTTGGAGCACTTTTCAGTTTTGAGGACCATGGTGCCCCGTGGTCTAATTTTGGTGCCAGTGGTGCATTTTCGCCCGTTTGTGAAATTTTCGTGCGAAAATAAGACTTTTGGGTTTTGGTGCCCTGTGATCCCTGCTGGATTCTTATGCATAAAAAACCATAATGGTCAGAGAACTTTTAAGTTTTGAGGTCCGAGGTGCCCCGTGGTCCAATTTTGTTGCCCGTCGTGCATTTTTGGCCCATTGTGCAATTTTCGTACGAAAATAAGGCTTTTGGGTTTTGGAGCCCCGGGATCCCTTGTGCATTCTTATGCATAAAAAACCATAATGGTTGGAGAACTTTTAAGTTTTGAGCTCCGAGGTGCCCTGTGCTCCAATTTTGGTGCCGGTGGTGCATTTTCGGCCCATTGTGCAATCTTCTTACTAAAATAAGACTTTTGGGATTTGGTGCCCTGTGATCCCTGGTGCATTTTTATGCATAAAAAACCATAAATCTCGGAGAACTTTTAAGTTTTGAGTTCCGAGGTGCCCCGTGGTCCAATTTTGGTGCCCATGATGCATTTTCGGCCCATTGTGCAATTTTCGTGCCAAAATAAGACTTTTGGGTTTTGGTGCCCTGTGATCCCTGGTGCAATCTTACGCATAAAAAACCATAATGCTTGGAGCAATTTTCAGTTTTGAGGTCCATGGTGCCTCATGGTCCAATTTTGGTGCCGGTGGTGCATTTTCGGCCATTTGTGAAATTTTCGTGCAAAAATAAGACTTTTGGGTTTTCATGCCCCGTGATCCCTGGTGCATTCTCGTGCATAAAAAACCATAATGCTCGGAGAACTTTTAAGTTTTGAGGTCCGAGGTGCCTCGTGGTCCAATTTTGGTGCCAGGGGTGCATCTTCTGCCATTTGTGCAATTTTCGTGCGAAAATAAGACTTTTGGATTTTTCGTGCCCCGTGATACCTGGTGCATTCTTATGCATAAAAAACCATAATGCTCGGAGCAGTTTTAGGTATTGAGGTCCGAGGTTCCCCTTGGTCAAATTTTGGTGCCTATGGTGCATTTTCGGCCCATTGTGCAGTTTTCGTGCCAAAATAAGACTTTTGGGTTTTGGTGCCCTGTGATCCCTGGTGCAATCTTATGCATAAAAAACCATAATGCTAGGAGCACTTTTCACTTTTGAGGTGCATGGTGCCCCGTGGTCCAATTCTGGTGCCGGTGGTGCATTTTCGGCCATTTATGCAATTTTCGTGCGAAAATAAGACTTTTGGGTTTTAGTGCCCGTGACCCCTGGGGCATTCTTATGCATAAAAAACCATAATGCTCGGAGCACTTTTCAGTTTTGAGGTCCGAGGTGCCCTGTCGACCAATTTTGGTGTCCGTGGTACATTTCGGCCATTTGTGCAATTTTCATGCGAAAATAAGACTTTTGGGTTTTGGTGCCCTGTGATCCCTGGTGCATTCTTATGCATAAAAAACCATCATGCTTGGAGCACTTTTCAGTTTTGAGGTCCGTGGTTCCCCGTGGTCCAATTTTGGTGCCAGTAGTGCATTTTCGGCCATTTGTGCAATTTTCGTGCGAAAATAAGACTTTTGGGTTTTGGTGCCCCGTGATTCCTTGTGGATTCTAATGCATAAAAAACAATCATGCTCGGAGCACTTTTCAGTTTTGAGGTCCGTCGTGCCCCGTGGTCCAATTTTGGTGCCGGTGGTGCATTTTCGGCCATTTGTGCAATTTCGTGCGAAAATAAGACTTTTGGGTCTACCTTGGTCAACCATAACCATAGGCACAATCAAAATGCTTTCTTGACCAAGAAAGAAATGTTTCAAGCAAGAAAGCAAGGAGCAAATGAAGAAAGGAATCAAGCTCCCTTCTTGAATGATTCCAAACCGTGTTTCTTCTTTGTTTCTTTCTCTTATGGTCGTTTCTTGTCCTCTTTAGTCTTTCTTGGGTTCTACCCTGGTCAATAGTAACCAGGAGCGCAATCAAGATGCTTTCTTCAATGTGATCTTAATTCAAGAAAGGAGTCAAGAACAAGCGACCCAGAAAGAATAAGTTAAGAAGCTCTGTTGACTTCTTTCTTGTTGACCAAGAAAGCAATGTTTCAAGAAAGAAAGCAAGGAGGAAATGAAGAAAGGAATCAAGATCCCTTCTTGATAGATTCCAAGAAGTGTTTCTTCTTTGTTTCATTCTCTCATGATCGTTTCTTGTTCGCTTTGTTCTTTCTTGAGTTCTACCTTGGTCAATCGTAAGCACGGGCATAATAAAGATGCTTTCTTGACCAAGAAAGAAATGTTTCAAGCAAGAAAGCAAGGAGGAAATGAAGAAAGGAATCAAGATCCCTTCTTTATTGATTCCAAGCCGTGTTTCTTCTTTGTTTCTTTCTCTCATGGTCGTTTCTTGTCCTCTTAGGTCTTTCTTGGGTTCTATCTTGGTCAATCCTAACCACGGGCAAAATCAAGATGCTTTCTTGATTGCAATCTTGATACATGAAAGCATTCAAGAACAAGCAAGCAAGAAAGAAGAAGTCAAGAAGCTCAGTTGACTTCTTTCTTGTTGACCAAGAAAGCAATGTTTCAAGAAAGAAAGCAAGGAGGAAATGAAGAAAGGAATCAAGATCCCTTCTTGATAGATTCCAAGCCGTGTTTCATCTTTGTTTCTTTCTCTCATGGTCATTTCTTGTTCGCTTTGTTCTTTCTTGAATTCTACCTTGGTCAATCGTAACCACAGACACAATTAAGATGCTTTCTTGACAAAGAAATAAATGTTTCAAGCAAAAAAGCAAGGAGGAAATGAAGAAACGAGTCAAGATCCCTTCTTTATTGATTCCAAGCCGTGTTTCTTCTTTGTTTCTTTCTCTCATGGTCGTTTCTTGTCCTCTTAGGTCTTTCTTGGGTTCTATCTTTGTCAATCATAACCAGGAGCGCAATCAAGATGCTTTCTTGATTGCGTTCTTGATACAAGAGAGTAGTCAAGAAAAAACAACCAAGAAAGAAGAAGTCAAGAAGCTCAGTTGACTTCTTTCTTATTGATCAAGAAATCAATGTTTCAAGCAAGAAAGCAAGGTGGAAATGAAGAAAGGAATCAAGATCCTTCTTGATTGATTCCAAGCCGTGTTTCTTCTTCGTTTCTTACTATCATGGTCGTTTCTTGTCCTCTTTGTTCTATCTTGGGTTCTACCTCGGTTAATCGCAATCACCGGCGCAATCAAGATGCTTTCTTGATTACGATCTTGATTCAGGAAAGCAGTCAAGAACAAGCGACCAAGAAAGAATAAGTCAAGAAGCTCAGTTGACTTGTTTCTTGTTGAGCGAGAAAGGAATGTTGCAAGCAAGAAAGCAAGGAGGAAATGAAGAAAGGAATCAAGAACCCTTCTTGAATGATTCCAGGTCGTGTTTGTTCTTTATTTCTTTCTCTCATGGTAGATTCTTGTCCTCTTCATTCTTTCTTGAGTTCTACCTTGGTCAATCGTAACCACAGGCACAATCAAGATGCTTTCTTGATTGTGATCTTGATTCAAGAAAGCAGTCAAGAACAAGCAAGCAAGAAAGAAGAAGTTAAGAAGCTCAGTTAACTTCTTTCTTGTTGACCAAGAAAGCAATGTTTCAAGAAAGCAAGGAGGAAAGAAATCAAGATCCCTTCTTGATAGATTCCAAGTTGTGTTTCCTCTTTGTTTCTTTCTCTCATGGTCGTTTCTTGTTCGCTTTGTTCTTACTTGAATTCTACCTTGGTCAATCGTAACCACGAGCACAATCAAGATGCTTTCTTGACCAAGAAAGAAATGTTTCAAGCAAGAAACCAAGGAGGAAATGAAGAAAGGAATCAAGATCCCTTCTTGATTGATTTTAAGCCGTGTTTCTTCTTTATTTCTTTCTCTCATGGTCGTTTCTTATCCTCTTTGGTGTTTCTTGGGTTCTACCTTAGTCAATCGTAACCACGGGCATAATCAAGATGCTTTCTTGATTGCAATCTTGATTCAAGAAAGCAGTCAAGAACAAGCGACCAAGGAAGAATAAGTTATGAAGCTCAGTTGATTGCTTTCTTGTGGACCAAGAAAGCAATGTTTCAAGAAAGAAAGCAAGGAGGAAATGAAGAAAGTATTCAAGATCCCTTCTTGATTGATTACAAGCCATGTTTCTTCTTTCTTTCTTTCTCTCATGGTCGTTTCTTGTCCTCTTTGTTCTTTCTTGAGTTCTACCTTGGTCAATCGCAACCATAGGCGTAATCAAGATGCTTTCTTGGTTGCGATCTTGATTCAAGAAAGCAGTCAAGAACAGGTGACCAAGAAAGAAGAAGTCAAGAAGCTTAGTTGACTTCTTTCTTATTGACCAAGTAAGCAATGTTTCAATCAAGAAAGCAAGGAGGAAATGAAGAAAGGAATTAAGATCCCTTCTCGATTGATTCCAAGCCATGTTTCTTCTCTGTTTCTTTCTCTCATGGTCGTTTCTTGTACTCTTTGGTCTTTTTTCAGTTCTACCTTGGTCAATCATAAAAAAGGGCGCAATCAAGATGCCTTCTTGATTGCGATCTTGATTCAAGAAAGTAGTCAAGAACAAGCGACCAAGAAAGAATAAGTTAAGAAGCTCAGTTGACTTCTTTTTTGTTGACCAAGAAAACAATGTTTCAAGCAATAAAGCAATGAGGAAATGAAGAAAGCAATCAAGATCCCTTCTTCATTGATTCCAAGCCGTGTTTCTTCTTTGTTTCTTTCTCTCATGGTCGTTACTCGTCCTCTTTGTTCTTTCTTGAGTTCTACCATGGTCGATCGCAACCACGTGCGCAATCAAGATGCTTTCTTGATTGCGTTCTTGAAACAAGAAAGTAGTCAAGAACAAACAACCAAGAAAGAAGAAGTCAAGAGGCTCAGTTGACTTCTTTCTTATTGACCTAGAAATCAATGTTTCAAGGAAGAAAGCAAGGAGGAAATGAAGAAAGGAATCAAGATCCATTCTTGATTGATACCAAGCGGTGTTTATTCTTTGTTTCTTTCTATGATGGTCGTTTCTGTCCTCTTTGTTCTATCTTGAGTTCTACCTTGGTCAATCGCAATCACGGGCATAGTCAAGATGCTTTCTTGATTGCGATCTTGATTCAGGAAAGCAGTCAAGAACAAGCGACCAAGAAAGAAGTCAAGAAGCTCAGTTGACTTATTTCTTGTTGACCGAGAAAGCAAAGTTTCAAGCAAGAAAGCAAGGAGGAAATGAGGAAAGGAATCAAGATCCCTTCTTGATTGATTCCAAGCCATGTTTCTTCTTTGTTTCTTTCTCTCATGGTCGTTTCTTGTCCTCTTTGGTCTTTCTTGAGTTATACCTTGGTCAATCGTAACCAAGGGCGCAATCAAGATGCTTTCTTAATTGTGATCTTGATTCAAGAAAGTTTTCAAGAACAAGCGACCAAAAAAGAATAAGTTAAGAAGCTCAGTTGACCTCTGTCTTGTTGACCCAGAAAACAATGTTTCAAGCAAGAAAGCAAGGAGGAAATGAAGAAAGGAATTAAGATCCCTTCTTGATTGATTCCAAGCCGTGTTTCTTTGTTGTTTCTTTCTCTCATTGTCGTTTCTTGTCCATTTTTTCCTTTCTTGAGTTCTACCTTGGTCAATCGCAACCACGGGCGCAATCAAGATGCTTTCTTCATTGCGATCTTGATTCAAGAAAGAAGTCAAGAAAAAGCAACCAAGAAAGAAGCAGTCAAGAAGCTCAGTTGACTTCTTTCTTGTTGACCAAGAAAGCAATGTTTCAAGCAAGAAAGCAAGGAGGAAATTGAGAAAGGAATCAAGATTCCTTCTTGATTGATTCCAAGCCCTATTTCTTCTCTGTTTCTTTCTCTCATGGTCGTTTCTTGTCGTCTTTGTTCTTTCTTGAGTTCTACCTTGGTCAATCGCAACCACGGGCCCAATCAAGATGCTTTCTTGATTACGATCTTGATTCAGGAAAGCAGTCAAGAACAAGCGACCAAGAAAGAAGAAGTTAAGAAGCTCAGTTGTCTTCTTTCTTGTTGACCAATAAAGCAATGTTTCAAGAAAGAAAGCAAGGAGGAAATGAAGAAAGCAATCAATATCCCTTCTCTGTTGATTACAAGCCATGTTTCTTCGTTGTTTCTTTCTCTCATGGTCATTTCTTGTCCTGTTTCTTCTTTCTTGAGTCCTACCATGGTTAATGGCAACCACGGGTGCAATCAAGATGCTTTCTTGATTGCGATCCTGATTCATGAAAGCAGTCAAGAACAAGCAAACAAGAATGAAGAAGTCAAAAAGCTCAGTTGACTTCTTTCTTGTTGACCAAGAAACCAATGTTTCAAGAAAGAAAGCAAGGAGGAAATGAAGAAAGGAATCAAGATCCATTCTTGATAGATTCCTAACCGTGTTTCTTCTTTGTTTGTTTCTCTCATGGTCGTTTGTTGTTCGCTTTGTTCTTTCTTGAGTTCTACTTTGGTCAATCGTAACCAAGGGCACAATCAAGATGCTTTCTTGATTGCGATCTTTATTCAAGAAAGTAGTCAAGAACAAGCGACCAAGAAAGAAGAAGTCAAGAAGCTCAGTTGACTTCTTTCTTGTTGAGCAAGAAAGCAATGTTTCAAGCAAGAAAGCAAGGAGGAAATGAAGAAAGGAATCAAGATTCCTTCTTGATTGATTCCAAGCCCTGTTTCTTCTTTGTTTCTTTCTCTCATGGTCGTTTCTTGTCTTCTTTGTTCTTTCTTAAGCTCTACCTTGGTCAATTGCAACCACGGGCGAAATCAAGATGCTTTCTTGATTCAGGAAAGCAGTCAAGAACAAGCGACCAAGAAAGAAGAATTCAAAAAGCTCAGTTGACTTCTTTCTTGTTGACCAAGAAAGCAATGTTTCAAGCAAGAAAGCAGGGAGGAAATGAAGAAAGGAATCAAGATCCCTTCTTGATTGATTCCAGGCCTGGTTTCTTCTTTTTTCGTTCTCTCATGGTTGTTTCTTGTCCTCTTTGTTCTTTCTTGAGTTCTACCTTAGTCAATCGCAACCACGGGCCCAATCAAGATGCTTTCTTGATTGTGATCTTGATTCAAGAAAGCAGTGAAGAACATGCGACCAAGAAAGAAGAAGTCAAAAAGCTCAGTTGACTTATTTCTTGTTGGCCAAGAAAGCAATGTTTCAAGCAGGAAAGCAAGGAGCAAATAAAGAATAAAATCAAGATCCCTTCTCGATTGATTCCAAGCCGTGTTTCTTCATTGTTTCTTTCTCTCATGGTTGCGACTGACCAAGGTAGAACTCAAGAAATAACAAACAAGACAAGAAACGACCATCAAAGAATTAAACAAAGAAGAAACTCAGCTTGGAATCAATCACGAAGGGATTTTGATTCCTTTCTTCATTTCCTACTTGCTTTCTTGCTTGAAACATTGCTTTCTTGGTCAACAAGAAAGAAGACAACTGAACTTCTAGACTTCCACATTCTTGGTCGGTTGTTCTTGACTGCTTTCTTGAATCAAGAATGCTTCTTGATTGCGCCCATGGTTGTGACTGATCAAGGTAGAACAAAAGAAAGAACAAAAAAGACCAGAAATGACCATTAAGGAAAGAAACAAAGAAGAAACACAACTTGGAATGAATCATTAAGGGATCTTGATTCCTTTCTTCATCTCCTCCTTGCTATCTTGCTTCGAACTTTGCTTTCTTGCTCAACAAGAAAGAAGTCAACTGAGCTTCTTGACTTCTTCCTTCTTGGTCGCTTGTTCTTGACTGCTTTCTTGAATCAATATCGCACTCAAGAAAGCATCTTGATTACGCTATGGTTGCAACTGAGCAAGGTAGAACTCAAGAAAAAATAAACAAGATAAGAAACGACCATGAAATAAAGAAATAGGAAGAAACACAGCTTGGAATGAATCAAGAAGGGATCTTGATTCCATTCTTCATTTCCTCCTTGCTTTCTTGCTTGGAATATTGCTTTCTTGGTTAATGAGAAAGAAGTCAATTGAGCTTCTTGACATCTTCCATCTTGGTCGCTTGTTCTTGACTGGTTTCTTGAATCAATATTTCAATCAAGAAATCATCTTGATTGCGCCCATGGTTGTGACTGACCAAGGTAGAACTCAAAAAAGAACAAAAAAGACAAGAAACAGCCATGAAAGAAAGAAACAATGAAGAAACACAGCTTCGAACCAATCAAGAAGGGATCTTGATTCCTTTCTTTATTTCCTCCTTGGTTTCTTGGTTGGAACTTTGCTTTCTTGGTCAACAAGAAAGAAGTCAACTGAGCTTCTTGACTTCTTCCTTCTTGGTCGCTTGTTCTTGACTGCTTTCTGGAATTAAGATCACAATCAAGAAAGCATGTTGATTGCGCCCATGGTGGCAACTGACCAAGGTAGAACTCAAGAAAGAACAAACAAGACAAGAAACGACCATGAAAAAATGAAACAAAGAAGAAATTCAGCTTGGAATTAGTCAAGAAGGGATTTTTATTCCTTTCTTCATTTCCTCCTTACTTTCTTGCTTGAAACATTGCTTTCTTGGTCAACAGGAAAGAAGACAACTGAACTTCTAGGCTTCTTCATTCTTGGTCGGTTGTTCTTCACTGCTTTCTTGAATCAAGAAAGCATCTTGATTATGCCCATGGTTGTGACTGACCGAGGTAGAACTCAAGAAAGAACAAATAAGACAAGAAATGACCATGGAAGAAAGAAACAAAGAAGAAACACAGCTTGGAATAAATCAAGAAGGGATCTTGATTCCTTTCTTCATTTCCTCCTTGCTTTCTTGTTTGAAACATTGCTTTCTTGGTCAACGGGAAAGAAGTCAATTGAGCATCTTGACTTCTTCCTTTTTGGTCACTTGTTCTTGACTGTTTTCTTGAATTAATATTGCAAATAAGAAAGCATCTTGATTGCGCCCATGGTTGTGACTGACCAAGGCAGAGCTCAAGACAGAACTAACAAGACAAGAAACGACCATGGAAGAAAGAAACAAAGAAGAAACACAGCTTGGAATCAATCAAGAAGGGATATTGATTTCATTCTTCATTTCCTTCTTGGTTTCTTGCTTGAAACATTGCTTTCTTGGTCAAAGAGAAAGCAAACAACTGATTTTCTAGACTTATCCCTTCTTGGTCGCTTCTTCTTGAGTGCTTTATTAAATTAAGATCACAATTAAGAAAGCATGTTGATTGTGCCCATGGTTGCAACAGACCAAGGTAGAACTCAAGAAAGAACAAACAAGACAAGAAACGACCATGAAAGAATGAAACAAAGAAGAAACTAAGCCTGGAATCAATCAAGAAGGGATTTTGATTCCTTTCTTCGTTTCCTCCTTACTTTCTTCCTTGAAACATTGCTTTCTTGGTCAACAAGAAAGCAGACAACTGAACTTCTAGGCTTCTTCATTCTTGGTCAGTTATTCTTGACCGCTTTCTTGAATCAAGAAAGCATCTTGATTACGCCCATGGTTGCGACTGACCAAGGTAGAACTCAAGAAAGAAAAAACAAGACAAGAAATGACCATGGAAGAAAGAAACAAAGAAGAAACACAACTTGGAATAAATCAAGAAGGGATCTTGATTCGTTTCTTCATTTCCTCCTTGCTTTCTTGCTTGAAACATTGCTTTGTTGGTCAAAGATAAAGAAGTCAATTGATCTTCTTGACTTCTTCCTTCTTGGTCACTTGTTGTTCAGTGGTTTCTTGAATCTATGTTCCTTCTTGCTTCTTGATTGAGCGTCTTTATTGCGCCCATGGATGCGACTGACCAAGGCAGGACTCAAGAAAGAACTAACATGACAAGAAATGACCATGGAAGAAAGAAACAAAGAAGAAACACATCTTGGAATCAATCAAGAAGGGATCTTGATTCCTTTCTTCATTTCCTCCTTGGTTTCGTGCTTGAAACATTGCTTTCTTGGTGAATGAGAAAGCAGATAACTGATTTTCTAGACTTCTCCCTTCTTGGTCGCTTATTCTTGACTGCTTTCTTAAATCAATATCACAATCAAGAAAGCATCTTGATTGTGCCCATGGTTGCAACTGACCAAGGTAGAACTCAAGAAAGAACAAACAAGACAAGAAACGACCATGAAAGAATGAAATAAAGAAGAATCTCAACTTGGAATCAATCACGAAGGGATTTTGATTCCTTTCTTCATTTCCTCCTTACTTTCTTGCTTGAAACATTGCTTTCTTGGTGAACAACAAAGAAGACAACTGAACTTCTAGACTTCTTCATTCTTGGTTGGTTGTTCTTAACTGCTTTATTGAATCAAGAAAGCTTCTTGATTGCGCCCATGGTTGGGACTGACCAAGGTACAACTGAAGAAAGAACAAAAAAGGCCGAAAACGACCGTTAAGGAAAGAAACAAAGAAGAAACACAGCTTGGAATGAATCAATAAGGGATCTTGATTCCTTTCTTCATCTCCTGCTTGTTTTCTTACTTGGAACTTTGCTTTCTTGGTCAACAAGAAAGAAGTCAACTGAGCTTCTTGACTTCTTCCTTCTTGGTCACTTGTTCTTGACTGCTTTGTTGAATCAAGATCGCACTCAAGAAAGCATCTTGATAACGCCATGGTTGCGACTGACCAAGGTAGAACTCAAGAATGAACAAATAAGACAAGAAACGACCATGAAAGAAAGAAACAACGAAGAAACACAGCTTGGAATCAATCAAGAAGGGATCTTGATTCCTTTCTTCATTTCCTCCTTGGTTTCTTGCTTGGAACTATGCTTTCTTAGCCAACAAGAAAGAAGTCAACTAAGCTTCTTGACTTCTTCGTTCTTGGTCGCTTGTTCTTGGCTGCTTTCTTGAATCAAGATCACAATCAAGAAAACATGTTTATTGCACCCATGGTTGCAACTGACCAATGAAGAACTCAAGAAAGAACAAATAAGACAATAAACAACCATGAAAGAATGAAACAAAGAAGAAACTCAGCTTGGAATCAATCAAGAAGGGACCTTGATTCCTTTCTTCATTTGCTCCTTGGTTTCTTGGTTGGAACTTTGCTTTCTTGGTCAATAAGAAAGAAGTCAACTGAGCTTCTTAACTTCTTCCATCTTGGTCCTTTGTTCTTGACTGCTTTCTTGAATCAAGATCACAATCAAGAAAGCATGTTGATTGTGCCCATGATTGCAACTGACCAAGGAAAAACTCAAGAAAGAACAAACAAGACCAAAAACGACCATGAAAGAATGAAACAAAGAAGAAACTCACCTTGGAATCAATCAAGAAGGGATTTTGATTCCTTTCTTCATTTCCTCCTTACTTTCTTTTTTAAAACATTGCTTTCATGCTCAACCAGAAAGAAGACAACTGAACTTCTAGACTTCTTCATTATTGGTCGGTTGTTCTTGACTGCTTTCTTGAATCAAGAAAGCATCTTGATTGCGCCCATGGTTGCGACAGACCAAGGTAGAACTTAAGAAAGAACAAAAAAGACAAGAAACGACCATGGTAGAAAGAAACAAAGAAGAAACACAACTTGGAATAAATTGAGAAGGGATCTTGATTCCTTTCTTCATTTCTTCCTTACTTTCTTGCTTGAAACATTGCTTTATTAGTCAACAGGAAAGAGGACAACTGAACTTCTAGGCTTCTTCATTCTTGGTCGGTTGTTCTTGACTATATTATTACATCAAAAAAGCATCTCGATTACGTCCATGGTTGCGACTGACCAAGGTAGAACTCAAGAAAGAACAAACAAGACAAGAAATGACCATGGAAGAAAGAAATAAAGAAACAGCTTGGAATAAATCAAGAAGGGATCTTGATTCCTTTCTTCCTTTCCTCCTTGCTTTCTTGCTTGAAACATTGCTTTCTTGGTCAACGAGAAAGAAGTCAATTGAGCTTCTTGACTTCTTCCTTCTTGGTCGCTTGTTCTTGACTGGTTTCTTGAATCAATATTGCAATCAAGAAAGCATCTTGATTGCGCCCATGGTTGCGACTGACTAAGGCAGAACTCAAGAAAGAACTAACAAGACAAGAAACGACCATGGAAGAAAGAAACAAAGAAGAAACACAGCTTGGAATCAATCAAGAAGGGATTTTGATTCCTTTCTTCATTTCCTCCTTACTTTCATGCTTGAAACATTGCTTTCTTGGTCAACAGGAAAGAAGACAATTGAACTTCTAGGCTTCTTCATTCTTGGTCGGTTGTTCTTGACTGCTTTCTTGAATCAAGAAAGCATCTTGATTACGCCCATGGTTGCGACTGACCAAGGTAGAACTCAAGAAAGAACAAACAAGACAAGAAATGACCATGGAAGAAAGAAACAAAGAAGAAATACAACTCAGAATAAATCAAGATGGGATCTTGATTCCTTTCTTCATTTACCCCTTGCTTTCTTGCTTGAAACATTACTTTCTTGGTCAACGAGAAAGAAGTCAATTGAGCTTCTTAACTTCTTCCTTCTTGGTCACTTGTTCTTGACTGGTTTCTTGAATCAATATTGCAATAAAGAAAGCATCTTGATTGCGCCCATGGTTGCGACTGACTAAGGCAGAACTCAAGAAAGAACTAACAAGACAAGAAACGACCAAGGAAGAAAGAAACAAAGAAGAAACACAGCTTGGAATCAATCAAGAAGGGATTTTGATTCCTTTCTGCATTTCCTCCTTACTTTCTTGCTTGAAACATTGCTTTCATGGTCAACAGGAAAGAAGACAATTGAACTTCTAGGCTTCTTCATTCTTGGTCGGTTGTTCTTGACTGCTTTCTTGAATCAAGAAAGCATCTTGATTACGCCCATGGTTGCGACTGACCAAGGTAGAACTCAAGAAAGAACAAACAAGACAAGAAATGACCATGGAAGAAAGAAACAAAGAAGAAATACAACTTAGAATAAATCAAGATGGGATCTTGATTCCTTTCTTCATTTACCCCTTGCTTTCTTGCTTGAAACATTACTTTCTTGGTCAACGAGAAAGAAGTCAATTGAGCTTCTTAACTTCTTCCTTCTTGGTCACTTGTTCTTGACTGGTTTCTTGAATCAATATTGCAATAAAGAAAGCATCTTGATTGCGCCCATGGTTGCGACTGACTAAGGCAGAACTCAAGAAAGAACTAACAAGACAAGAAACGACCAAGGAAGAAAGAAACAAAGAAGAAACACAGCTTGGAATCAATCAAGAAGGGATTTTGATTCCTTTCTGCATTTCTTCCTTACTTTCTTGCTTGAAACATTGCTTTCATGGTCAACAGGAAAGAAGACAATTGAACTTCTAGGCTTCTTCATTCTTGGTCGGTTGTTCTTGACTGCTTTCTTGAATCAAGAAAGCATCTTGATTACGCCCATGGTTGCGACTGACCAAGGTAGAACTCAAGAAAGAACAAACAAGACAAGAAATGACCATGGAAGAAAGAAACAAAGAAGAAACACAACTTAGAATAAATCAAGAAGGGATCTTGATTCCTTTCTTCATTTACCCCTTGCTTTCTTGCTTGAAACATTGCTTTCTTGGTCAACGAGAAAGAAGTCAATTGAGCTTCTTAACTTCTTCCTTCTTGGTCACTTGTTCTTGACTGGTTTCTTGAATCAATATTGCAATAAAGAGAGCATCTTGATTGCGCCCATGATTGCGAATAACCAACGCAAAACTCAAGAAAGAACTAACTAGACAAGAAGCGACCATGGAAGAAAGAAACAAAGAAGAAACACAGCTTGGAATCAATCAATAAGGGATCTTGATTCCATTCCTCATTTCCTTCTTAGTTTCTTGCTTGAAACATTGCTTTCTTGGTCAACGAGAAAACAAACAACTGATTTTCTAGACTTCTCCCTTCATGGTCACTTCTTCTTGACTGCTTTATTAAATCAAGATCACAATCAAGAAAGCATGTTGAATGTGCCCATGGTTGCAACTGACCAAGGTAGAACTCAAGAAAGAACAAACAAGACAAGAAAGGACCATGGAAGAAAGAAACAAAGAAGAAACGCAACTTGGAATAAATCAAGAAGGGATCTTGATTGCTTTCCTCATTTCCTCCTTGCTTTCGTGCTTGAAACATTGCTTTCTTGGTCAATGAGAAAGAAGTCAATTGAGCTTCTTGACTTCTTCCTTCTTGGTCGCTTGTTCTTGACTGGTTTCTTGAATCAATATTGCAATCAAGAAAGCATCTTGATTGCGCCCATGGTTGCGACTGCTAAGGCAGAACTCAAGAAAGAACTAACAAGACAAGAAACGACCAAGGAAGAAAGAAACAAAGAAGAAACACAGCTTGGAATCAATCAAGAAGGGATTTTGATTCCTTTCTTCATTTCCTCCTTACTTTCTTGCTTGAAACATTGCTTTCTTGGTCAACAGGAAAGAAGACAATTGAACTTCTAGGCTTCTTCATTCTTGGTCGGTTGTTCTTGACTGCTTTCTTGAATCAAGAAAGCATCTTGATTACGCCCATGGTTGCGACTGACCAAGGTAGAACTCAAGAAAGAACAAATAAGACAAGAAATGACCATGGAAGAAAGAAATAAAGAAGAAACACAACTTAGAATAAATCAAGAAGGGATCTTGATTCCTTTCTTCATTTATCCCTTGCTTTCTTGCTTGAAACATTGCTTTCTTTGTCAACGAGAAAGAAGTCAATTGAGCTTCTTAACTTCTTCCTTCTTGGTCACTTTTTCTTGACTGGTTTCTTGAATCAATATAGCCATAAAGAAAGCATCTTGATTGCGCCCATGGTTGCGACTAACCAAAGCAGAACTCAAGAAAGAACTAACAAGACAAGAAACGACCATGGAAGAAAGAAACAAAGAAGAAACACAGCTTGGAATCAATCAAGAAGGGATCTTGATTCCATTCCTCATTTCCTTCTTAGTTTCTTGCTTGAAACATTGCTTTCTTGGTCAACGAGAAAACAGACAACTGATTTTCTAGACTTCTCCCATCTTGGTCACTTCTTCTTGACTGCTTTATTAAATCAAGATCACAATCAAGAAAGCATGTTGAATGTGCCCATGGTTGCAACTGACCAAGGTAGAACTCAAGAAAGAATAAACAAGACAAGAAACGACCATGAAAGAATGAAACAAAGAAGAAACTAAGCTTGGAATCAATCAAGAAGGGATTTTGATTCCTTTCTTCGTTTCCTCCTTGCTTTCTTCCTTGAAACATTGCTTTCTTGGTCAACAGGAAAGCAGACAACTGAACTTCTAGGCTTCTTCATTCTTGGTCAGTTATTCTTGACCGCTTTCTTGAATCAAGAAAGCATCTTGATTACGCCTATGGTTGCGACTGACCAAGGTAGAACTTAAGAAAGAACAAACAAGACAAGAAACGACCATGAAAGAAAGAAACAAAGAAGAAACCCAACTTGGAATTAATCAAGAAGGGATCTTAATTCCTTTCTTCATTTCCTCCTTGCTTTCTTGCTTGGAACATTGCTTTCTTGGTTAACAAGAAAGAAGTCAACTGAGCCTCTTGACTTCTTCCTTCTTGGTCGCTTGTTCTTGACTGCTTTCTTGAATCAAGATCGCAATCAAGAAAGCATCTTGATTGCGCCCATGGTTGCAACTAACCAAGGTAGAACTCAACAAAGAATAAACAAGACAAGAAATAACCATGAAAGAAAGAAACAAAGAAGAAACACAACTTGGAATCAATTAAGAAGTGATCTTGATTCCTTTCTTCATTTCCTCCTTGTTTCTTGCTTGAAACATTGCTTTCTTAGTCAATAAGAAAGAAGTCAATTGAGATTCTTGACTTCTTCCTTCATGTTTGCTTGTTGTTGACTGCTTTCTTTAATCAAGATCGCAAACAAGAAAGCATCTTGATTGTGCCCATGGATGCGACTAACCAAGCTAGAACTAAAGCAAGGACACACAAGACAAGAAACGATCATGAAAGAAAGAAATAAAGAAGAAACCCAGCTTGGAATCAATCAAGAAGGGATCTTGATTCCTATATTCATTTCCTTGTTGCTTTCTTGGTTGGAACATTGCTTTCTTGGTTAACAGGAAAGAAGTCAACTGAGCCTCTTGACTTCTTCCTTCTTTGTCGCTTGTTCTTGATTGGTTTGTTGAATCAAGATCGCAATCAGGAAAGCAGCTTGATTGCGCCCATGGTTGCGACTGACCAAGGTACAACTCAAGAAAGAATAAACAAGACAAGAAATGGTCATGAAAGAAAGAAACAAAGAAGAAACCCAACTTGGAATTAATCAAGAAGGGATCTTGATTCCTTTCTTCATTTCCTCCTTGCTTTCTTGCTTGGAACATTGCTTTCTTGGTTAACAAGAAAGAAGTCAATTGAGATTCTTGACTTCTTCCTTCATGTTTGCTTGTTGTTGACTGCTTTCTTGAATCAAGATCGCCAACAAGAAAGCATATTGATTGCGCCCATGGATGCGATTGACCAAGCTAGAACTCAAGCAAGGACAAACAAGACAAGAAAGGATCATGAAAGAAAGAAATAAAGAAGAAACCCAGCTTGGAATCAATCAAGAAGGGATCTTGATTCCTATCTTCATTTCCTCGTTGCTTTCTTGCTTGGAACATTACTTTCTTGGTTAACAGGAAAGAAGTCAACTGAGCCTCTTGACCTCTTCGTTCTTTGTCGTTTGTTCTTGATTGGTCTGTTGAATCAAGATCACAATCAAGAAAGCATCTTGATTGTGCCCATGGTTGCGACTGACCAAGGTAGAACTCAAGAAAGAATAAACAAGACAAGAAATGGGCATGAAAGAAAGAAACAAAGAAGAAACCCAACTTGGAATTAATCAAGAAGGGATCTTGATTCCTTTCTTCATTTCCTCCTTGCTTTCTTGCTTGGAACATTGCTTTCTTGGTTAACAAGAAAGAAGTCAATTGAGATTCTTGACTTCTTCCTTCATGTTTGCTTGTTGTTGACTGCTTTCTTGAATCAAGATCGCCAACAAGAAAGCATCTTGATTGCACCCATGGATGCGATTGACCAAGCTAGAACTCAAGCAAGGACAAACAAGACAAGAAAGGATCATGAAAGAAAGAAACAAAGAAGAAACCCAGCTTGGAATCAATCAAGAAGGGATCTTGATTCCTATCTTCATTTCCTCGTTGCTTTCTTGCTTGGAACATTACTTTCTTGGTTAACAGGAAAGAAGTCAACTGAGCCTCTTGACCTCTTCGTTCTTTGTCGTTTGTTCTTGATTGGTCTGTTGAATCAAGATCACAATCAAGAAAGCATCTTGATTGTGCCCATGGTTGCGACTGACCAAGGTAGAACTCAAGAAAGAATAAACAAGACAAGAAATGGGCATGAAAGAAAGAAACAAAGAAGAAACCCAACTTGGAATTAATCAAGAAGGGATCTTGATTCCTTTCTTCATTTCCTCCTTGCTTTCTTGCTTGGAACATTGCTTTCTTGGTTAACAAGAAAGAAGTCAATTGAGATTCTTGACTTCTTCCTTCATGTTTGCTTGTTGTTGACTGCTTTCTTGAGTCAAGATCGCCAACAAGAAAGCATCTTGATTGCGCCCATGGATGCGATTGACCAAGCTAGAACTCAAGCAAGGACAAACAAGACAAGAAAGGATCATGAAAGAAAGAAACAAAGAAGAAACCCAGCTTGGAATCAATCAAGAAGGGATCTTGATTCCTATCTTCATTTCCTCGTTGCTTTCTTGCTTGGAACATTACTTTCTTGGTTAACAGGAAAGAAGTCAACTGAGCCTCTTGACCTCTTCGTTCTTTGTCGCTTGTTCTTGATTGGTTTGTTGAATCAAGATCGCAATCAAGAAAGCATCTTGATTGCGCCCATGGTTGCGACTGACCAAGGTAGAACTCAAGAAAGAATAAACAAGACAAGAAATGGGCATGAAAGAAAGAAACAAAGAAGAAACCCAACTTGGAATTAATCAAGAAGGGATCTTGATTCCTTTCTTCATTTCCTCCTTGCTTTCTTGCTTGGAACATTGCTTTCTTGGTTAACAAGAAAGAAGTCAATTGAGATTCTTGACTTCTTCTTTCATGTTTGCTTGTTGTTGACTGCTTTCTTGAATCAAGATCGCCAACAAGAAAGCATCTTGATTGCGCCCATGGATGCGATTGACCAAGCTAGAACTCAAGCAAGGACAAACAAGACAAGAAAGGATCATGAAAGAAAGAAATAAAGAAGAAACCCAGCTTGGAATCAATCAAGAAGGGATCTTGATTCCTATCTTCATTTCCTCGTTGCTTTCTTGCTTGGAACATTACTTTCTTGGTTAACAGGAAAGAAGTCAACTGAGCCTCTTGACCTCTTCGTTCTTTGTCGTTTGTTCTTGATTGGTCTGTTGAATCAAGATCACAATCAAGAAAGCATCTTGATTGTGCCCATGGTTGCGACTGACCAAGGTAGAACTCAAGAAAGAATAAACAAGACAAGAAATGGGCATGAAAGAAAGAAACAAAGAAGAAACCCAACTTGGAATTAATCAAGAAGGGATCTTGATTCCTTTCTTCATTTCCTCCTTGCTTTCTTGCTTGGAACATTGCTTTCTTGGTTAACAAGAAAGAAGTCAATTGAGATTCTTGACTTCTTCCTTCATGTTTGCTTGTTGTTGACTGCTTTCTTGAATCAAGATCGCCAACAAGAAAGCATCTTGATTGCGCCCATGGATGCGATTGACCAAGCTAGAACTCAAGCAAGGACAAACAAGACAAGAAAGGATCATGAAAGAAAGAAACAAAGAAGAAACCCAGCTTGGAATCAATCAAGAAGGGATCTTGATTCCTATCTTCATTTCCTCGTTGCTTTCTTGCTTGGAACATTACTTTCTTGGTTAACAGGAAAGAAGTCAACTGAGCCTCTTGACCTCTTCGTTCTTTGTCGTTTGTTCTTGATTGGTCTGTTGAATCAAGATCACAATCAAGAAAGCATCTTGATTGTGCCCATGGTTGCGACTGACCAAGGTAGAACTCAAGAAAGAATAAACAAGACAAGAAATGGGCACGAAAGAAAGAAACAAAGAAGAAACCCAACTTGGAATTAATCAAGAAGGGATCTTGATTCCTTTCTTCATTTCCTCCTTGCTTTCTTGCTTGGAACATTGCTTTCTTGGTTAACAAGAAAGAAGTCAATTGAGATTCTTGACTTCTTCCTTCATGTTTGCTTGTTGTTGACTGCTTTCTTGAATCAAGATCGCCAACAAGAAAGCATCTTGATTGCACCCATGGATGCGATTGACCAAGCTAGAACTCAAGCAAGGACAAACAAGACAAGAAAGGATCATGAAAGAAAGAAACAAAGAAGAAACCCAGCTTGGAATCAATCAAGAAGGGATCTTGATTCCTATCTTCATTTCCTCGTTGCTTTCTTGCTTGGAACATTACTTTCTTGGTTAACAGGAAAGAAGTCAACTGAGCCTCTTGACCTCTTCGTTCTTTGTCGTTTGTTCTTGATTGGTCTGTTGAAACAAGATCACAATCAAGAAAGCATCTTGATTGTGCCCATGGTTGCGACTGACCAAGGTAGAACTCAAGAAAGAATAAACAAGACAAGAAATGGGCATGAAAGAAAGAAACAAAGAAGAAACCCAACTTGGAATTAATCAAGAAGGGATCTTGATTCCTTTCTTCATTTCCTCCTTGCTTTCTTGCTTGGAACATTGCTTTCTTGGTTAACAAGAAAGAAGTCAATTGAGATTCTTGACTTCTTCCTTCATGTTTGCTTATTGTTGACTGCTTTCTTGAATCAAGATCGCCAACAAGAAAGCATCTTGATTGCGCCCATGGATGCGATTGACCAAGCTAGAACTCAAGCAAGGACAAACAAGACAAGAAAGGATCATGAAAGAAAGAAACAAAGAAGAAACCCAGCTTGGAATCAATCAAGAAGGGATCTTGATTCCTATCTTCATTTCCTCGTTGCTTTCTTGCTTGGAACATTGCTTTCTTGGTTAACAGGAAAGAAGTCAACTGAGCCTCTTGACTTCTTCCTTCTTTGTCGCTTGTTCTTGATTGGTTTGTTGAATCAAGATCGCAATCAAGAAAGCAGCTTGATTGCGCCCATGGTTGCGACTGACCAAGTTAGAACTCAAGAAAGAATAAACAAGACAAGAAATGGTCATGAAAGAAAGAAACAAAGAAGAAACCCAACTTGGAATTAATCAAGAAGGGATCTTGATTCCTTTCTTCATTTCCTCCTTGCTTTCTTGCTTGGAACATTGCTTTCTTGGTTAACAAGAAAGAAGTCAATTGAGATTCTTGACTTCTTCCTTCATGTTTGCTTGTTGTTGACTGCTTTCTTGAATCAAGATCGCCAACAAGAAAGCATCTTGATTGCGCCCATGGATGCGATTGACCAAGCTAGAACTCAAGCAAGGACAAACAAGACAAGAAAGGATCATGAAAGAAAGAAACAAAGAAGAAACCCAGCTTGGAATCAATCAAGAAGGGATCTTGATTCCTATCTTCATTTCCTCGTTGCTTTCTTGCTTGGAACATTGCTTTCTTGGTTAACAGGAAAGAATTCAACTGAGCCTCTTGACCTCTTCGTTCTTTGTCGCTTGTTCTTGATTGGTTTATTGAATCAAGATCGCAATCAAGAAAGCATCTTGATTGCGCCCATGGTTGCGACTGACCAAGGTAGAACTCAAGAAAGAATAAACAAGACAAGAAATGGCCATGAAAGAAAGAAACAAAGAAGAAACCCAACTTGGAATTAATCAAGAAGGGATCTTGATTCCTTTCTTCATTTCCTCCTTGCTTTCTTGCTTGGAACATTGCTTTCTTGGTTAACAAGAAAGAAGTCAATTGAGATTCTTGACTTCTTCCTTCATGTTTGCTTGTTGTTGACTGCTTTCTTGAATCAAGATCGCCAACAAGAAAGCATCTTGATTGCACCCATGGATGCGATTGACCAAGCTAGAACTCAAGCAAGGACAAACAAGACAAGAAAGGATCATGAAAGAAAGAAACAAAGAAGAAACCCAACTTGGAATCAATCAAGAAGGGATCTTGATTCCTATCTTCATTTCCTCGTTGCTTTCTTGCTTGGAACATTACTTTCTTGGTTAACAGGAAAGAAGTCAACTGAGCCTCTTGACCTCTTCGTTCTTTGTCGTTTGTTCTTGATTGGTCTGTTGAATCAAGATCACAATCAAGAAAGCATCTTGATTGTGCCCATGGTTGCGACTGACCAAGGTAGAACTCAAGAAAGAATAAACAAGACAAGAAATGGGCATGAAAGAAAGAAACAAAGAAGAAACCCAACTTGGAATTAATCAAGAAGGGATCTTGATTCCTTTCTTCATTTCCTCCTTGCTTTCTTGCTTGGAACATTGCTTTCTTGGTTAACAAGAAAGAAGTCAATTGAGATTCTTGACTTCTTCCTTCATGTTTGCTTGTTGTTGACTGCTTTCTTGAATCAAGATCGCCAACAAGAAAGCATCTTGATTGCACCCATGGATGCGATTGACCGAGCTAGAACTCAAGCAAGGACAAACAAGACAAGAAAGGATCATGAAAGAAAGAAATAAAGAAGAAACCCAGCTTGGAATCAATCAAGAAGGGATCTTGATTCCTATCTTCATTTCCTCGTTGCTTTCTTGCTTGGAACATTACTTTCTTGGTTAACAGGAAAGAAGTCAACTGAGCCTCTTGACCTCTTCGTTCTTTGTCGTTTGTTCTTGATTGGTCTGTTGAATCAAGATCACAATCAAGAAAGCATCTTGATTGTGCCCATGGTTGCGACTGACCAAGGTAGAACTCAAGAAAGAATAAACAAGACAAGAAATGGGCATGAAAGAAAGAAACAAAGAAGAAACCCAACTTGGAATTAATCAAGAAGGGATCTTGATTCCTTTCTTCATTTCCTCCTTGCTTTCTTGCTTGGAACATTGCTTTCTTGGTTAACAAGAAAGAAGTCAATTGAGATTCTTGACTTCTTCCTTCATGTTTGCTTATTGTTGACTGCTTTCTTGAATCAAGATCGCCAACAAGAAAGCATCTTGATTGCGCCCATGGATGCGATTGACCAAGCTAGAACTCAAGCAAGGACAAACAAGACAAGAAAGGATCATGAAAGAAAGAAACAAAGAAGAAACCCAGCTTGGAATCAATCAAGAAGGGATCTTGATTCCTATCTTCATTTCCTCGTTGCTTTCTTGCTTGGAACATTACTTTCTTGGTTAACAGGAAAAAAGTCAACTGAGCCTCTTGACCTCTTCGTTCTTTGTCGCTTGTTCTTGATTGGTTTGTTGAATCAAGATCGCAATCAAGAAAGCATCTTGATTGCGCCCATGGTTGCGACTGACCAAGGTAGAACTCAAGAAAGAATAAACAAGACAAGAAATGGCCATGAAAGAAAGAAACAAAGAAGAAACCCAACTTGGAATTAATCAAGAAGGGATCTTGATTCCTTTCTTCATTTCCTCCTTGCTTTCTTGCTTGGAACATTGCTTTCTTGGTTAACAAGAAAGAAGTCAATTGAGCCTCTTGACTTCTTCCTTCTTGGTCACTTGTTCTTGACAGCTTTCTTGAATCAAGATCACAATCAAGAAAGCATCTTGATTGCGCCCATGGATGCGATTGACCAAGCTAGAACTCAAGCAAGGACAAACAAGACAAGAAAGGATCATGAAAGAAAGAAATAAAGAAGAAACCCAGCTTGGAATCAATCAAGAAGGGATCTTGATTCCTATCTTCATTTCCTCGTTGCTTTCTTGCTTGGAACATTACTTTCTTGGTTAACAGGAAAGAAGTCAACTGAGCCTCTTGACCTCTTCGTTCTTTGTCGTTTGTTCTTGATTGGTCTGTTGAATCAAGATCACAATCAAGAAAGCATCTTGATTGTGCCCATGGTTGCGACTGACCAAGGTAGAACTCAAGAAAGAATAAACAAGACAAGAAATGGGCATGAAAGAAAGAAACAAAGAAGAAACCCAACTTGGAATTAATCAAGAAGGGATCTTGATTCCTTTCTTCATTTCCTCCTTGCTTTCTTGCTTGGAACATTGCTTTCTTGGTTAACAAGAAAGAAGTCAATTGAGATTCTTGACTTCTTCCTTCATGTTTGCTTGTTGTTGACTGCTTTCTTGAATCAAGATCGCCAACAAGAAAGCATCTTGATTGCGCCCATGGATGCGATTGACCAAGCTAGAACTCAAGCAAGGACAAACAAGACAAGAAAGGATCATGAAAGAAAGAAACTAAGAAGAAACCCAGCTTGGAATCAATCAAGAAGGGATCTTGATTCCTATCTTCATTTCCTCGTTGCTTTCTTGCTTGGAACATTACTTTCTTGGTTAACAGGAAAGAAGTCAACTGAGCCTCTTGACCTCTTCGTTCTTTGTCGTTTGTTCTTGATTGGTCTGTTGAATCAAGATCACAATCAAGAAAGCATCTTAATTGTGCCCATGGTTGCGACTGACCAAGGTAGAACTCAAGAAAGAATAAATAAGACAAGAAATGGCCATGAAAGAAAGAAACAAAGAAGAAACCCAACTTGGAATTAATCAAGAAGGGATCTTGATTCCTTTCTTCATTTCCTCCTTGCTTTCTTGCTTGGAACATTGCTTTCTTGGTTAACAAGAAAGAAGTCAATTGAGCCTCTTGACTTCTTCCTTCTTGGTCGCTTGTTCTTGACAGTTTTCTTGAATCAATATCACAATCAAGAAAGCATCTTGATTGTGCCCATGGTTGCAACTAACCAAGGTAGAACTCAACAAAGAATAAACAAGACAAGAAATAACCATGAAAGAAATAAACAAAGAAGAAACACAACTTGGAATCAATTAAGAAGTGATCTTGATTCCTTTCTTCATTTCCTCCTTGCTTTCTTGCTTGAAACATTGCTTTCTTGGTCAACAAGATAGTGTCAATTAAGATTCTTGACTTCTTCCTTCTTGGTTGCTTGTTGTTGACTGCTTTCTTGAATCAAGATCGCAAACAAGAAGGCATCTTGATTGCGCCCATGGATGCGACTGACCAAGCTAGAGCTCAAGCAAGGACAAACAAGACAAGAAACGTTCATGAAAGAAAGAAACAAAGAAGAAACCCAGCTTGGAATCAATCAAGAAGGGATCTTGATTCCTATCTTCATTTCCTCGTTGCTTTCTTGCTTGGAACATTGGTTTCTTGGTTAATAGGAAAGAGGTCAACTGGGCCTCTAGACTTCTTCCTTCTTTGTCGCTTGTTCTTGATTGGTTTGTTGAATCAAGATCGCAATCAAGAAAGCATCTTGATTATGCCCATCGTTGCGACTAACCAAGGTAGAACTCAAGAAAGAATAAACAAGACAAGAAATGGCCATGAAAGAAAGAAACAAAGAAGAAACCCAACTTGGAATTAATCAAGAAGGGATCTTGATTCCTTTCTTCATTTCCTCCTTGCTTTCTTGCTTGGAACATTGCTTTCTTGGTTAACAAGAAAGAAGTCAATTGAGCCTCTTGACTTCTTCCTTCTTGGTCACTTGTTCTTGACAGCTTTCTTGAATCAAGATCACAATCAAGAAAGCATCTTGATTGCGCCCATGGTTGCAACTAACCAAGGTAGAACTCAACAAAGAATAAACAAGATAAGAAATAACCATGAAAGAAAGAAACAAAGAAGAAACACAACTTGGAATCAATTAAGAAGTGATCTTGATTCCTTTCTTCATTTCCTCGTTGCTTTCTTGCTTGAAACAATGCTTTCTTGGTCAACAAGAAAGAGTCAATTAAGATTCTTGACTTCTTCCTTCTTGGTTGCTTGTTGTTGACTGCTTTCTTGAATCAAGATCGCAAACAAGAAGGCATCTTGATTGCGCCCATGGATGCGACTGACCAAGCTTGAACTCAAGCAAGGACAAACAAGACAAGAAACGATCATGAAAGAAAGAAACAAAGAAGAAACCCAGCTTGGAATCAATCAAGAAGGGATCTCTATTCCTATCTTCATTTCCTCGTTGCTTTCTTGCTTGGAACATTGGTTTCTTGGTTAACAGGAAAGAAGTCAACTGAGCCTCTTGACTTCTTCCTTCTTTGTCGCTTGTTCTTGATTGGTTTGTTGAATCAAAATCGCAATCAAGAAAGCATCTTGATTGCGCCCATCGTTGCGACTAACCAAGGTAGAACTCAAGAAAGAATAAACAAGACAAGAAATGGCCATGAAAGAAAGAAACAAAGAAGAAACCCAACTTGGAATTAATCAAGAAGGGATCTTGATTCCTTTCTTCATTTCCTCCTTGCTTTCTTGCTTGGAACATTGCTTTCTTGGTTAACAAGAAAGAAGTCAATTGAGCCTCTTGACTTCTTCCTTCTTGGTCACTTGTTCTTGACAGCTTTCTTGAATCAAGATCACAATCAAGAAAGCATCTTGATTGCGCCCATGGTTGCAACTAACCAAGGTAGAACTCAACAAAGAATAAACAAGATAAGAAATAACCATGAAAGAAAGAAACAAAGAAGAAACACAACTTGGAATCAATTAAGAAGTGATCTTGATTCCTTTCTTCATTTCCTCGTTGCTTTCTTGCTTGAAACAATGCTTTCTTGGTCAACAAGAAAGAGTCAATTAAGATTCTTGACTTCTTCCTTCTTGGTTGCTTGTTGTTGACTGCTTTCTTGAATCAAGATCGCAAACAAGAAGGCATCTTGATTGCGCCCATGGATGCGACTGACCAAGCTTGAACTCAAGCAAGGACAAACAAGACAAGAAACGATCATGAAAGAAAGAAACAAAGAAGAAACCCAGCTTGGAATCAATCAAGAAGGGATCTCTATTCCTATCTTCATTTCCTCGTTGCTTTCTTGCTTGGAACATTGCTTTCTTGGTTAACAGGAAAGAAGTCAACTGAGCCTCTTGACTTCTTCCTTCTTTGTCGCTTGTTCTTGATTGGTTTGTTGAATCAAAATCGCAATCAAGAAAGCATCTTGATTGCGCCCATGGTTGCGACTGACCAAGGTAGAACTCAAGAAAGAATAAACAAGACAAGAAATGGCCATGGAAGAAAGAAACAAAGAAGAAACCCAACTTGGAATTAATCAAGAAGAGATCTTGATTCCTTTCTTCATTTCCTCCTTGCTTTCTTGCTTAGAACATTGCTTTCTTGGTTAACAAGAAAAAAGTCAACTGAGCCTCTTGACTTCTTCCTTCTTGGTCGATTGTTCTTGACTGCTTTCTTGAATCAAGATCGCAATCAAGAAAGCATCTTGATTGCGCCCATGGTTGCAACTAACCAAGGTAGAACTCAACAAAGAATAAACAAGACAAGAAATAACCATGAAAGAAAGAAACAAAGAAGAAACACAACTTGGAATCAATTAAGAAGTGATGTTGATTCCTTTCTTCATTTCGTCCTTGCTTTCTTGCTTGAAACATTGCTTTCTTGGTCAACAAGAAAGAAGTCAATTGAGATTCTTGACTTCTTCCTTCATGTTTGCTTGTTGTTGACTGCTTTCTTGAATCAAGATCGCCAACAAGAAAGCATCTTGATTGTGCCCATGGATGCGACTGACCAAGCTAGAACTCAAGCAAGGACAAACAAGACAAGAAACGATCATGAAAGAAAGAAATAAAGAAGAAACCCAGCTTGGAATCAATCAAGAAGGGATCTTGATTCCTATCTTCATTTCCTCGTTGCTTTCTTGCTTGGAACATTGCTTTCTTGGTTAACAGGAAAGAAGTCAACTGAGCCTCTTGACTTCTTCCTTCTTTGTCGCTTGTTCTTGATTGGTTTGTTGAATCAAGATCGCAATCAAGAAAGCATCTTGATTGCGTCCATAGTTGCTGTTAGGTTTTAAGACCTTGGACGATGTCCAACCCCTCGAATTTCGGTTTTGATGATAATAACTAAAGGATAAATTTTGAAGTATCTGATGATATAGTTTGAGTGTTATAGGATTTACATCGTCCAATCCCGCAATGGTATTGTATCTCTCAAACCTGGACTCTATGTTTTAATAAACTGAGCGTCCAAATGTGTTTTATAAAGAACCCTACAGGCAGCGTCCAATGCTCCTGTGAGAGCAAGCGTCCAATGCTTGAATAACACTCACTGTTGTTACTATCTTGAAAATACGTTTTCTATGATATAAGGCAATTTCACTCTCTCATATTTTAACATGCCATTCTGTTTGATCTTTTCGAATAGTACTGAACAGGAAAAGAAGAAGCTTCTCCCTGCAGAAAAAGTACAAGTAGGAGAGAGGCGCTACAAGTACGGCTGTCACTTCCATCACTTCACTCTAAGTCAAAATGTGACAACGGCCATATGCTACAGAAAGAATCGCTCTTGGAAAAGGAACAGATCCCTCAACGGATATCTTTCAACAAGCTTCCTATATATAGAAGAATGAGCTCACATATCTACACGACGATTTTTGAAAAAGAGCTGAATCCCTGTCAAAACGACTGGACGATCATAAGCGAAAAGAGCATTCATCTTAGCTTTGCTAAGCGAGTCTATATACTCATTCTTATTGTAATATCCTCTCATTGAGAGTTAAATTTTACTTACAATATCAAACAATTCTGTTTGGAAAGCCAGGAGTGGCTTAGTGTTAAAGAATACTTGGTTTTTGTGTTTAATCTCAAGGGGAGATTAAGGTTGTGCCAGAAGTGGCCTAGAGAATACTTGTAGCCAGAAGTGGCAAGGTTAGAATACTTGAGAGTAACAGATTTTGATTAGTAGAACCCTTCAAAAGTTTTTGAAGGAGAACTGGACGTAGCTCAGTTGAGTGAACCAGTATAAAACTACGTATTCTATTCTCTCGCCTTCTAGCTCACTTGCATTTCTTTTAAGCTATCTCTTCAACATACTACGAAAAAGTTTCTATACACCTTTTTATCTAAGTTTATCTATTACGTGTATTTAAACGAAAAAGAAGAAGAGTAGTTTCTTTGGTCTGTTGTTTTAATCGGCTGGACGATAGCTCGTTCTTTCTGTTTTACTAAGTTTCTGTAAAACGTAAAGATACACTATCTTCACATTGGCTAAAGTTTTCCAAAGAAAATTTAAATACACTATTCAACCCCCCTTCTAGTGTATTTCTCTACATTTCAGTTGGTATCAGAGCTCGACCTCTTGGGTTGAGTTCTTAACAGTACAGAGGAAAGATCCTGAGAAAGATGGAAAACGAGGGACAAGCTGTGAACAGACCACCACTCTTCAAGGGTGTCAAATATGACTACTGGAAACAAAGAATGATAGCATTCTTTGAATCTAGCATATTGACATGTGGGAAGTTGTGGAGATGGGCGATTATATTCCACTTGATGCAAGCCTCAACGAAATCCCAAAGGCTAGATGGACGGAAGAGCAAAAACAAAGATTTTATCTCAACTCCAGAGCCAGAAACATCATCATGTGTGCACTAAGCGAACAAGAATACAACAAGGTGCACAGTCTCAAAAGCGCAAAACAAATGTGGGACACTCTTGCATTAACGTATGAGGGTTCCACTCAGGTAAAACGTAACAAACTCAGTCTCCTTACTCGTCAATATGAGTTGTTTAGTATGGAAGAAAACGAGGACATACAAAGTATGTTTGGGCGGTTTCAAACCATACTAAATGAACTTAGAGCACATGGTAAAGATTATAATAACTATGAACATATTGACAAAATTCTAAGAAGTTTGCCTAGGAAATGGAGACCACAGGTTACAGCTTTAAGAACAACGAAGGAACTGGACGATATGTCCTTAGAAGAACTCGTGGGAACCCTCAAGGTGCATGAACTAGAACTGCATCAAGATAGTGATGGTAAGAAAAATAAGTCTCTGGCGCTCAGCGTCCAGAAGCCAAGGAAAGCATCATCATCCAAAGCCATGCAAGCTGAAACATCATCAGACGAACAATATGAAGATGATGACTCAGACGAGAATGATGAACTATCCTTTATATCCAAAAGGATACATGCTATGTGGAAAAAGAAAGGTGGATCCAGATGGAGAAACCTGAAGAGGAAAGACTTCAAAGAAAAGAAGGAGAAGAGTCCAATCATATGCTACGAATGCAAAAAGCCAGGACACTTCAAATCAGAGTGCCCAGATCTTGACAAAAGCAAGGACAAGAAGAAGAAATTCTTCAGCAAAGGAAAGGGCAAGAAAGTTCTGATGTCCACATGGGAAGACCTGGACGATGACTCATCATCGGACAAGGGAGAAGAGGAGGAAGCACACATATGTCTGATGGCGGACACCTCAACCGATTCCTCTGAGCCAGAAGAAGAAGATGAGGTAGATTTTAATGACTTAGATTCAATTCAAGAAGCTTATCATGAACTACTTTCAAACTCTTCTATCTTGTCAAAGGCCTATAGAACTTTAAAGAAATCATCCAAATCACTTTCAAAAGAAAAAGAAGCTTTAGAAGAAAACGTTAGACAACTGGAAAATGAAAAGGATGATTTACAGAAAAAGTTTACAGAGCTCTCAAGGCAAAATGAAACTACAAACATGGAGAGGCGAACTCTCTGGAATGATGCTGCTCAAGCCCATAAATCCTATAAGGATTCAAGGGATAGAGAAAGAAATCTTTCCATAGAGATTCGAAATCTCAACGTAGAAAACAAAAGGCTAGTTGAGAAGCTTCTGAAAGTTGAAGCAGATACTTCCTTAAGAGGTCAACCACATGATGTTGTAAAACTTCATGAAGAAATTGACAGCCTAAAGAAGGATCTGTCAAACTTTGTCAAGAGCTCTGACAACCTCAAAAAACTTTTAAAATATGAAGGTTGTAAGAGACCAAATGACAGGTCAGGACATGGATACAAGGGAAAGAAATATATTCATGATGAGGAAACAGATGTTTGCTACTTCTGTGGGAAACCTGAACATATAACGTCCAAATGCAGACACCTGCCTAAGAGGGGAGCATTCAATACCCTTCAAGCTAACAAAAAAGGACCCAAGTCAATCTGGGTACCTAAGGATAAAATTGTTCCTGTTGCAGACATGCTTAACAGCAGGAAAGAAACTCCAATCATGGTACCTGGACAGTGGGTGCTCACATCACATGACGGGAGAAAGGTGTATGTTCCAAAGCCTCCTACCCAAGACTGGTGGGACAGTCACTTTTGGAGGGAATCAGAAAGGGATGATAGCTGGCGTAGGTAAGATTGGTATACCACCCTATCCTTGTATTGATAAAGTTCTTTATGTTAAAGGTCTTAAACATAATCTACTTAGCATAAGTCAATTATGTGACAGTGGATATGATGTTGCCTTTAACAAAGGTGAATGTGCAGTCAAAAACTCTGATGGGTCCCTTCTCTTTACTGCAAAGAGGCAAGGCAATCTGTATAAGATTAAACTTGGGGAACTATCAAGTCAAAATGTATCATGCCTAGTTTCTGTACAAGAAAATCATTGGTTATGGCATAAAAGACTTGGTCATGCAAGCTTGAGGTTAATCTCAAAGCTGAACAGGCACAACCTCGTAAGAGGACTACCAAGTATGTCATATAAAGATGATCTTCTTTGTGAAGCTTGTCAGAAAGGGAAACAAGTGAAAAGTTCATTTCAAAGTAAAAACATTGTTTCCACTTCTAGACCTCTTGAGCTGTTACATATTGATCTGTTTGGACCCACAAGAACAACCTCGATAAGTGGTAAAAGATATGGATTAGTTATAGTGGACGACTATACTAGATGGACATGGGTCTTATTCCTATCCCACAAAGATGAGTCCTTTAAGGCCTTTTATAATCTCTGCAAAAGAGTTCAAAATGAAAAAGGAGTATGCATTACTTCAATTAGAAGTGATCATGGGGGTGAATTCGAAAACGAAAGTTTTCAAAGGTTCTGTGAGGATAACGGTATCCTTCACAACTTCTCAACACCTAGAACACCACAACAGAATGGTGTAGTTGAGAGGAAAAACAGGTCACTTCAGGAGATGGCCAGAACCATGTTAAATGATAATTCAACCCCTAAACACTTCTGGGCTGAAGCAGTGAATACTGCCTGTTATTTACAAAACAGAATCTATATAAGGCCGATATTGAAAAAGACTCCATATGAATTGTGGAAGGGTAGAAGACCCAACATATCCTACTTCCATCCATTTGGATGTCAATGTTTCATTCTGAACACTAAGGATAACCTGGGAAAATTTGATTCTAAGTGTGATGAAGGAACATTGCTTGGATATTCTGAAACTTCAAAGGCGTTTAGAGTCTATAACTCTAGAACCTTAGTTGTTGAAGAAGCTATCCATGTTAAGTTTAATGACAACAAGCCTAATAAGGAATTATCAGAGCTAGACAAATCATTTGCAGATATCAGACTGGACGATGCAAGTAAGTCATCAGATTCGTCCAAACATGATGTCTCAGTTGAAGAATCAAATGCACTACTGGACCGTCCAGTCGAAGAACAAAGAGAACCAACTGGACGTAACTGGCAAATGAAGAAACATCATCCACAGGAGCAAATCATTGGGGATCCAAAAGACAGAGTCAAAACCAGATCTTCACTTCAACGACAGCAAAGTCACACAGCATTCATATCTCAAATAGAACCTAAGACTGTGGATGATGCCTTAGAAGATGAAGGATGGGTCAAAGCAATGCAAGAAGAACTTGACCAATTTCAAAAGAACAATGTCTGGAAGCTAGTAGAACTCCCCAACGACAAAGAAGCTGTAGGAGCAAAGTGGGTGTTCAGAAACAAGCTGGACGAAGAAGGTAATGTTGTGAGAAACAAAGCAAGGTTGGTAGCAAAAGGTTACTCACAACAAGAAGGTATAGATTATACTGAAACTTATGCTCCCGTTGCACGTCTGGAGGCAATCCGCATTTTACTGTCATTTGCAGCTCATAGCAATATGAAGCTATACCAAATGGACGTAAAAAGTGTATTCCTCAATGGACTCATAAAAGAAGAAGTCTATGTGGAACAACCCCCAGGATTTGAAAGTGATGCTTTTCCAAACCATGTTTTTAAACTCAACAAAGCACTATATGGGTTGAAACAAGCTCCTAGAGCTTGGTATGAAAAACTCAGCACATTTCTGTCAGAAAATGGCTTTTCAAGAGGAAAAGTAGACACTACGTTATTTCGCAAAGACTACTCTTCTGATTTTATAATTGCACAAGTATATGTTGATGATATCATATTTGGTGCCACTAATGAATCTCTCTGTGAAGAATTTGCAAAATTAATGCAAACAGAGTTCGAAATGAGCATGATGGGTGAGCTGAAATTCTTCCTTGGACTCCAAATCAAACAAACTGAAAAGGGAATATATATACATCAGACTAAGTATGTCAAAGAGCTACTAAAGAAGTACAAGTTGGACGATGCAAAACCAATGAAAACTCCTATGCATCCAACAACAGTTCTTGGACTGGACGACAACTCAAAGAAAGTAGATAATACTCTATACAGAGGTATGATAGGATCACTCCTGTACCTCACAGCGTCCAGACCTGACACCATGTTCAGCGTATGTTTATGTGGCAGATTTCAATCTGACCCAAGGGAAGTTCACTTAACTGCTGTTAAAAGAATCTTTCGATATCTTGCTGGAGCCACTAACCTTGGGTTATATTTCAAAAGGGAGAAAGATTTCAGGCTAATAGGATATTGTGATGCTGATTATGCTGGAGATCGCATTGAAAGAAAAAGCACCAGTGGAGGATGTCACTTCATCGGTGGTAACCTAGTCTCCTGGATATGCAAGAAGCAAGGAACAATTGCTCTGTCCACTGCTGAAGTAGAGTATATCTCAGCTGCAAAATGCTGCTCTCAAATCTTGTGGATTAAGCATCAACTTGAGGACTACAACATATATGAGAGTAACATTCCTATCTTCTGTGATAGTAAAGCTGCCATAAATCTTTCTAAAAATCCCATATTGCATTCAAGGGCCAAACACATAGAAATTAAACATCACTTTATAAGAGACCATGTTCAAAAGGGAACTGTGGAATTACACTTTGTAACCACAGATGATCAGCTTGCTGATATATTCACCAAACCCCTTACTGAAGACAAGTTAATCCTTCTAAGGGACAAACTTGGCATGAACTCTGTAAAGGAATGATTAACATCTACATGATGCGTCCAATAACTTCATAGCGTCCAAAGGACATGTCGTCCAAAGGAACACTAGAGTCATGCATATGCATTACATACATTTCACTTAAAGTCCAATATATGGACGATGTCTTTTTATCTTAGTTTTTTCTTCTGATTCAAATTAACAAAACGGATCGTTTTAAGGATAAGTATGAGCTAATACTCTATGCTGAGTCACCAAAATGGTGGTAACCGTACACAATTACCCACATCCTCTGCACGTCTCATCATGGCGGGTTTTATGGCGTCAGTTACCTTTTTCAAATATTCAAAAAAAAAAACAAAACTGCTTCATATTCTCCAAACAAAGCCCAAACACCACCATATCAAATCTCTCTGAAAAATCATCAACCTAAACACTCTCTCTCTCTCAGAAACCCCAAAAACCATCTCAGAAAACCTAAAAATCCAAACTTTACAAGAATGACAATCTCTACAAACTCAAGCAACTCAGAACTCGACGTCCTGACCTACCCTGAGACTACGGTTGTGTGCCAAGGAGCTACTACGGTGCACATTGAGCACTTCTTTGACATTGAAGCGCTTGAAAAGCTGGGACTAAACCTGAACGAGAGCCTACTGAAGTGTGGAATCAGAGGCTACTTCAATGAGAACCAGAAAATTTATCCCGAGTTGATCAGAATGTTCTGGAGGAATGCCAAGTTTCAGAGCCCAAGGGAGCTCGTGGCCAAGATTCTTGGACGAGAAGTGACGCTGTCCACCGAGGCCATAGCAATGGTAACTGGTTGCATAGGGAGCAGAACCAGTACAAAACCAACTGGGCCAAGCAGTACGGCGATCACGTTGCGACTGTGCTTTGCAAGTCCAAAACCCCTGAGTCGATGAAGATTGAATACAAGAATCTGTGCGAGGAAGCTAAAATATGGCAGCAGGTGTGCAACAAGAGCATCCTGCACAAAGCTGGGTCTAAGGACTCAGTCACAGACTTACACAAGTTTGTGATATTCCATCTGATGGAAGGCATTCCCTTCAATCTCCCTCACATCATCTACGTCAATATCGTGAGGATGATGAAGTCCGTGGGTGGGAATGATGACATTTTCTACGTCGCCCTGTTTAACAGGATCTTCTGGGATCAGAAGATTTATCAACGCTTCTATGATGAATTGGATGAAGAAGCCCATGAAGCCATAGTGAAGAAAGGGCCAATAGTGGCAACACAATAGTTGTTTGGTGAGCCCAACATAAGGCCAATGAAGATCAAGCTAACAGCCAAAGTCTTAAGGGACCTGGACGAGGACACCATCAACAAGCAGAGGCATGAGCAGAGCAAGATCATCTCTAATGATGAAGAAGAAGAGATTGATGTACTGGGCATTGGTAGAAAAATCAAAAGGCTGATGGAAGAACAGCAGGGCAGAAAGATCACACGCCAAGCAACTCAGATGCATGAGGAAGACGCTGAGAAGGAAAGAAGAACCAAGAAAAGGCATGCTGAGACATCTGTTGCTCAGTCACCAGCAGGGAAGCGTCCAAAGACTGAAACGTCCAAACCCGTTCAAGAGGAGAGGCGTCCAAAGGTAGCTTCAGTAAAGGTTGCCCCAGAAAAGCAAAAGGTACGAAAGCTTCAATTACTGGACGACTCCGATGATGATGATGACCAGATCCCAATTGGTCAAATCATGAAGGAGACAGAGGGTCCTCAGCAAAAGAAGCAAAAGGCACAACCTGCTAAAACACCTCCTTTTCTTGCTAATGTGCCACGAAGAGTGAAGACTCAGGCAAAAAGGCCAAAAAGGACTGCAGTGCTACCATCCTCCTCTCAAGACACCGACAAAGTGTCCACCAGCACCCTTCTACCAGCAACATCAGGTGCTCCTTCCACATCAGCAAGCCAGCAACCACCTCTTCGCTTGGACCTGTCCAAGTTTGTGCGTCCAAGAGATGCATGGAGGGATACATGGTCCCCATGGACTATTCCCCCCAAGCAGAAAACCAAAGAAGAGAAAGACAGAGAACGCTTTCCGGTTGCATTCCTCACATGCAATGAGCAGAATTTCTGTAAAGAAGGTGATGTGATCCAGAGGCCTCTGCAAGAGCCTCTGAAGCGGCATTATACAACTGCCTCAGCACCTGAGTGGACGAGGTATGTTTGCACTGAATCTTTGTCAGCTGCTTATTATGCTATGCCCAAAGGAACGATCATCAGCAATCCTCTGCCCAGTTGGACGAGAGAAGTGTACCCACACTTAGTACGCATGCCTTATCCTTACATCTGTCCAACTGGAACTCAGCAGAGAGTGCATCCAGCAGCGGAAAATCTGCAGAAGCCAGAGGTGGAAGTTGCCTCTCGTTTCACCAAGACGGTTGCGGAGCAGAAAGGGAAGGCTCCAAGGAAAAAGAAGGCACCGTCCAAGAAGTCTTCTGCTAACAAAGATAGTGAGCTGGATGCAGAATTGCAATTAGCAATTAAAGAAAGTCTGGACCCGTCAGTAACGCAGCAGCGTCCAGACGCAGGGTGGGTCAGGGATGTTCAAATCTGGACTCTAATCACAAAGTTCCTGCCTCTACCAGCTGGAACTCCAGTGCTAAACTTCCAGCCTGGCGACTTTGATGATCTTGGAAAGCTTCTGCAACAGATGTACATTCCAAACCAAGCAATCGCCTACCCACCAAACATGCACATAAGCCGCGCGACGGAAATAAAGTTCGTACCAGACAGAGTATGTCCTAGACTACCTGTATATGATGCTGGTCGCAAGAAAGGCTTCAAATTCTACGGCATTGAGATGCCCAGCAGGGAGGAGAAAGTTGAAACCCTGCAAAAATCTTCTCACACCTGGGGTCATTTATTTGATAAGTCTGGTAAGCTCACGCGTGAACTTGGAACCTTTGATTCCATAACCTTTTGGCGCCAGATACTATGGAACGATTCCCAGCAAGCCTCATCCTCAGGCTGTTATAAGGATGACTTTGTTCATCCCCCTCATGGTATAGAAGTGATGCGTCCAGTCAAGACTCACCATTTCTCAGACACATTTGCCTGCTTTCTGAAGGATTCAGATGATTATCTGGAGTTGATGAAGACTTTGCCAACAATCAGAAGCAACAAAGTGTTTGACCTCAGAACACTGGATCGCACAGAGTTTGTGGAGGAACTCCAAACTCTACATGAGGAGTACCAAGCAGAAGAAGCCGCCGCAGCAGTGGAACAAGCTCGTGTTGAGCAGCTGGCTTTTGAGGAAGCTGAGACAGCAACCACGGAAAAGGAAGATACGGTTGCTAAGTCAAAGGCTACACAAGCAGAACTGGATGAAGCATCTGCCAAAGTGACAAAGGTGCTAGCTCATCTTGACCTGGACTCATCAGTACCAGTGGACGTAGAACACTTTGTCACGTCACATGAAGAAGCTACCGTCCAGTCTGATAGATCCGAGGATGATAGAGAGCTCGTTGTTGAAGCGTCCAAGCAAATGGAAGCCTCTGCAGCACAGTCTATTGCTGAAGATGTCACAAGCCTCACCATTGTTGAGGCTTCTGCTGAAGCACATTCAGGCACACATCAACTGGTTCCAACTGGATCTTCAAGTCCAAGGGGCATCAATCCCCTGCGATTTGCTAAACCACAAGGAGTCTCAGAAGATCGTGTTCACGAAATAGTGCAACAGGCTCTGAGGCAGCAACAGCTGGAGACTGAGGCCGCGTTTCAAGCTTTTCAGCAAAGACAACAGGCTGAAGCTGAACAACATCGTCTAATGCTGTAAAATGCAATCACTGAGCAGTTCATGAGTCTCTCACAGACGCTTGTGAATCAGATTCAACACACAGCAGCCACTTTACTTGGCCAAGTTGCTCATGCTGTTCCACCTGTCCAACCTCAACCTCCACCACCAGCACCACCAATCCAAGCACCACCAGAACAACCACCACCACCACAAGAACCACCTCCACAGCCATAAGGTGACCATGATGGCTAAACTTTTTTCCATCTTTCAAACCTTTTTGTTAATGACAAAGGGGGAGAAATTGGAATTTTTGATGAGTATATATAGCTAAAACAATCTGTATTCAAAATTCTTTTTGGCATATATATATTGGCTCCTTTATCAAAACATGAGGTGTTTATTTTCATATATTCTGCATCCATATCATTGATATGTTTTTCACTCTGATATCTGTTATTAGATGCATAAGAAATGTTGAACTCAGGGGGAGTACTTCATTTCTCTTTTATACTCTGGCATAACATAATCATCTCTGACTTGACTCATTGTATTCTTATATGATTATGTATCTTTTAACATCAAAATTTACCATTATTTGTCATCATCAAAAAGGGGGAGATTGTTAGGTTTTAAGACCTTGGACGATGTCCAACCCCTCGAATTTCGGTTTTGATGATAATAACTAAAGGATAAATTTTGAAGTATCTAATGATCTAGTTTGAGTGTTATAGGATTTACATCGTCCAATCCCGCAATGGTATTGTATCTCTCAAACCTGGACTCTATGTTTTAATAAAGTGAGCATCCAAATGTGTTTCATAAAGAACCCTACAGGCAGCGTCCAATGCTCCTGTGAGAGCAAACGTCCAACGCTTGAATAACACTCACTGTTGTTACTATCTTGAAAATACGTTTTCTATGATATAAGGCAATGTTCACTCTCTCATATTTTAACATGCCATTCTGTTTGATCTTTTCGAATAGTACTGAACAGGAAAAGAAGAAGCTTCTCCCTCCAGAAAAAGTACAAGTAGGAGAGAGGCGCTACAAGTACGGCTGTCACTTCCATCACTTCACTCTAAGTCAAAATGTGACAACGGCCATATGCTACAGAAAGAATCGCTCTTGGAAAAGGAACAGATCCCTCAACGGATATCTTTCAACAAGCTTCCTATATATAGAAGAATGAGCTCACATATCTACATGACGATTTTTGAAAAAGAGCTGAATTTCTGTCAAAACGACTGGACGATCATAAGCGAAAAGAGCATTCATCTTAGCTTTGCTAAGCGAGTCTATATACTCATTCTTATTGTAATATCCTCTCATTGAGAGTTAAATTTTACTTACAATATCAAACAATTCTGTTTGGAAAGCCAGGAGTGGCTTAGTGTTAAAGAATACTTGGTTTTTGTGTTTAATCTCAAGGGGAGATTAAGGTTGTGCCAGAAGTGGCCTAGAGAATACTTGTAGCCAGAAGTGGCAAGGTTAGAATACTTGAGAGTAATCAGATTTTGATTAGTAGAACCCTTCAAAAGTTTTTGAAGGAGAACTGGACGTAGCTCAGTTGAGTGAACCAGTATAAAACTATGTATTCTATTCTCTCGCCTTCTAGCTCACTTGCATTTCTTTTAAGCTATCTCTTCAACATACTACGAAAAAGTTTCTATACACCTTTTTATCTAAGTTTATCTATTACGTGTATTTAAACGAAAAAGAAGAAGAGTAGTTTCTTTGGTCTGTTGTTTTAATCGGCTGGACGATAGCTCGTTCTTTCTGTTTTACTAAGTTTCTGTAAAACGTAAAGATACACTATCTTCACATTGGCTAAAGTTTTCCAAAGAAAATTTAAATACACTATTCAACCCCCCTTCTAGTGTATTTCTCTACATTTCAATTGCGACTGACCAAGGTAGAACTCAAGAAAGAATAAACAAGACAAGAAATGGCCATGAAAGAAAGAAACAAAGAAGAAACCCAACTTGGAATTAATCAAGAAGGGATCTTGATTCCTTTCTTCATTTCCTCCTTGCTTTCTTGCTTGGAACATTGCTTTCTTGGTTAACAAGAAAGAAGTCAACTGAGCCTCTTGACTTCTTCCTTCTTGGTCACTTGTTCTTGACTGCTTTCTTGAATCAAGATCGCAATGAAGAAAGCATCTTGATTGCGCCCTTGGTTGCAACTAGCCAAGGTAGAACTCAACAAAGAATAAACAAGACAAAAAATAACCATGAAAGAAAGAAACAAAGAAGAAACACAACTTGGAATCAATTAAGAAGTGATGTTGATTCCTTTCTTCATTTCCTCCTTGCTTTCTTGCTTGAAACATTGCTTTCTTGGTCAACAAGAACGAAGTCAATTGAGATTCTTGACTTCTTCCTTCTTGGTTGCTTGTTGTTGACTGCTTTCTTTAATCAAGATCGCAAACAAGAAAGCATCTTGATTGCGCCCAAGAATGCGACTGACCAAGCTAGAACTCAAGCAAGGACAAACAAGACAAGAAATGATCATGAAAGAAAGAAACATAGAAGAAACCCAGCTTTGAATCAATCAAGAAGGGATCTTGATTCCTATCTTCATTTCCTCGTTGCTTTCTTGCTTGGAACATTGCTTTCTTGGTTAACAGGAAAGAAGTCAACTGAGCCTCTTGACCTCTTCCTTCTTTGTCGCTTGTTCTTGATTGGTTTGTTGAATCAAGATCGCAATCAAGAAAGCATCTTGATTGCGCCCATGGTTGCGACTGACCAAGGTAGAACTCAAGAAAGAATAAACAAGACAAGAAATGGCCATGAAAGAAAGAAACAAAGAAGAAACCCAACTTAGAATTAATCAAGAAGGGATCTTGATTCCTTTCTTCATTTCCTTCTTGCCTACTTGTTTTCTTGCTTGAAACATTGCTTTGTTGGTCAACAAGAAACAACTCAACTGAGCTTCTTGACTTCTTCCTTCTTGGTCGCTTATTCTAGATTATTTTCTTGAATCAAGATCGCAACCAAGAAAGCATCTTGATTACGCCCATGATTACGACTTACCAAGGTAGAACTCAAGAAAGAACAAACAAGACAAAAAATGACCATGAAAGAAAGATACACAGCTTGGAATCAATCAAGATGGGATCTTGATTCCTTTCTTCACTTGCTCCTTGCTTTCTTGCTTGAAACATTACTTTCTTGGTCAACAAGAAAGAAGTCAACTGAGCTTCTTGACTTCTTCCTTCTTGGTCGCTTATTCTTGACTGCTTTGTTGAATCAACATCGCAACTAAGAAAGCATCTTGGTTACGCCCATTGTGGGACTGACCAAGGTAGCACTGAAGAAACAACAAACAAGACAAGAAACTACCATGAAAGATAGAAATAAAGAAGAAACACAGCTTGGGATCAATCAATAATGGATCTTGACTTCTTCCTTCTTGGTCGCTTGTTCTTGACTGCTTTCTTGAATCATGATCGCAATCAAGAAAGCATCTTGATTGCACCCATGGTAGCGACTAACCATGGTAGAACTCAAGAAAGAACAAACAAGACAAGAAACGAATATGAAAGAAAGACACAAAAAAGAAACACACCTTGGAATTAATCTAGAAAGGATCTTGATTCCTTTCTTCATTTCCTCTTTGCTTTCTTGGTTTCTTGCTTGTAACACTGCTTTCTAGGTCAACAAGAAAGAAGTCAACTGAGCTTCTTGACTTCTTCCTTCTTGGTCGCTTGTCCATAACTTCCTTCTTGAATTAAGATCACAATCAAGAAAGGATCTTAATTGCGCCCATGGTTGCCACTAACCAAGGTAGAACTCAAGAAACAGCAAACAAGACAAGAAACTACCATGAAAGATAGATACAAAGAAGAAACACAGCTTGGGATTAATCAATAATGAATCTTGATTCCTTTCTTCATTTCCTCCTTGCTTTCTTGGTTTCTTGCTTGAAACATTGCTTTCTGGGTCAACAAGAAAGAAGTCAACTGAGGTTCTTGACTTCTTCCTTCTTATTCACTTGTTCTTGACTGCTTTCTTGAATCAAGATCACAATCAAGAAAACATCTTGATTGCGCTCTTGGTTGCGACTGACCAAGGTAGAACTCAAGAAAGAACAAACAAGATAATAAACGACCATTAAAGAAAGAAACAAAGAAGAAACTCAACTTGGAATCAATCAAGAAGGGATCTTGATTCCTTTCTTCACTTGCTCCTTGCTTTCTTGATTCAAACATTGCTTTCTTGGTCAACAACAAAGAAGTCAACTGAACTTTTTGACTTCTTCCTTCTTGGTCGGTTGTTCTTGGATGCATTCTTGAATCAAGATTGCATTCAAGAAGGCATCTTGGTTGTGCCCACGGTTGCTTCTGACCAAGGTAGAACTCAAGAAAGAACAAACAAGACAAGAAACGACCAAGAAAGAAAGAAACAAAGAAGAAACACAGCTTGGGATCAATTAATAGTGTATCTTGATTCCTTTCTTCACTTGCTCCTTGCTTTCTTGATTCAAACATTGCTTTATTGGTCAACAACAAAGAAGTCAACTGAACTTTTTGACTTCTTCCTTCTTGGTCGGTTATTCTTGGCTGCATTCTTGAATCAAGATTGCATTCAAGAAGGCATCTTGGTTGCGCCCATGGTTGCTTCTAACCAAGGTAGAACTCAAGAAAGAACAAACAAGACAAGAAACGACCGTGAAAGAAAGAAACAAAGAAGAAACACACATTGGAAACAACCAAGAAGGGATCTTGATTCCTTTCTTCATTTCCTCCTTGCTTTCTTGCTTGAAGCATTATTTTGTTGGTCAACAAAAAAGAAGTCAACTGAGCTTTTTGACTTCTTCCTGCTTGGTCGCTTGTTCTAGACTGCTTTCTTGAATCAAGATCGCAATCAAGAAAGCATCTTGATTGCACCCATTATTGCGACAGACCAAGGTAGAACTCAAGAAAGAACAAACAAGACAAGAAACGACCATGAAAGAAAGAAACAAAAGAAGAAACACAGCTTTGAATCAATCAAGAAGGGATCTTGATTCCTTTTTTCATTTCCTTCTTGCCTACTTGTTTTCTTGCTTGAAACACTGCTTTGTTGGTCAACAAGAAACAACTCAACTGAGCTTCTTGACTTCTTCCTTCTTGGTCGCTTATTCTAGATTATTTTCTTGAATCAAGATCGCAACCAAGAAAGCATCTTGATTACGCCCATGATTACGACTTACCAAGGTAGAACTCAAGAAAGAACAAACAAGACAAAAAATGACCATGAAAGAAAGATACACAGCTTGGAATCAATCAAGAAGGGATCTTGATACCTTTCTTCATTTCCTCCTTGTTTTCTTGCTTGAAACATTGCATTCCTGGTCAACAAGAAAGAAGTCTACTAAGCTTCTTGACTTCTTCCTTCTTGGTCGCTTGTTCTCGACTACTTTCTTGAATCCATATAGCAATCAAGAAAGCATCTTGAATGCACCCATGTTGCGACTGACCAAGGTAGAACTCAAGAAAGAACAAACAAGATAAGAAACGACCATGAAAGTAAGAAACAAAGAAGAAACACAGCTTGGAATCAATAAAGAAGGGATCTTGATACCTTTCTTCATTTCCTGCATGCTTTCTTGCTTGAAAATTGCTTTCTTGGTTAACAAGAAAGAAGTCTACTAAGCTTTTTGACTTATTCCTTCTTGGTCACTTGTTCTTGACTACTTTCTTGAATCCAAATAGCAATCAAGAAAGCATCTTGATTGCGCCCATGTTGTGACTGACCAAGGTAAAACTGAAGAAAGAATAAACAAGACAAGAAACGACCATGATAGAAAGAAACAAATGAGAGACACAGCTTGGAATCAATCAAGAAGGGATCTTGATACCTTCCTTCATTTCCACCTTGCTTTCTTTCTTGAAACGTTGCTTTCTTCGTCAACAAGAAAGAAGTCTACTAAGCTTCTTGACTTATTCCTTCTTGGTCACTTGTTCTTGACTACTTTCTTGAATCCATATAGCAATCAAGAAAGCATCTTGATTGCGCCCATGTTGCGACTGACCATGGTAGAACTCAAGAAAGAACAAACAAGACAAGCAACGACCAAGAAAGAAAGAAACAAAGAAGAAACACAGCTTGGAATCAATCAAGAAGGGATCTTGATTCCTTTCTTCATTTCCTCCTTGCTTTCTTGCTTGAAACATTACTTTCTTAGTCAACAAGAAAGAAGTCAACTGAGCTTCTTGACTTCTTCCTTCTTGGTCGCTTGTTCTTGACTACTTTCTTGAATCAAGATTCCAATCAAGAAAGCATCTTGGTTGCTGCCATGGATGCGACTGAGCAAGGTAGAACTCAAGAAAGAACAAACAAGACAAGAAACGTCCATGAAAAAAAGAAACAAAGAAGAAACATAACTTGGAATCAATCAAGAAGGGATCTTGATTCCTTTCTTCATTTCCTGCTTGCTTTCTTACTTGAACCATTGCTCTGTTGGACAACAAGAAAGAAGTCAAGTGAACTTCTTGACTTCTTCCTTCTCGGTCGCTTGTTCTTGACTGCTTTCTTGAATCAAGATCGCAGCCAAGAAAGCATCTTGATTGCTCCCACGGTTGCGAATGACCAAGGTAGAACTCAAGAAAGAAAAAATAAGACAAGAAGCAACAATGAAAGAAAGAAACAAAGAAGAAACACAGCTTGGAATCAATCAAGAAGGGATCTTAATACCTTTCTTCATTTCCTCCTTGCTTTCTTGGTCAACAAGAAAGAAGTCAACTGAGCTTCTTGACTTCTTCCTTCTTGGTCGCTTGTTCTTGACTGCTTTCTTGAATCAAGATCGCAATCAAGAAAACATCTTGATTACGCCCATGGTTGTTATTGAGCAAGGTAGAACTCAAGAAAGAATAAACAATACAAGAAACGACCATGAAAGAAAGAAACAAAGAAGAAACACAACTTGGAATCAATCAAGAAGGAATCTTGATTCCTTTCTTTATTTCCTCCTTGCTATCTTACTCGAAACATTGCTTTCTTGGTCAAAAGAAAGAAGTCAACTGAGCTTCTAGACTTCTTCCTTCTTGGTCGCTTGTTCTTAACTACTTTTTTAAATCAAGATCGCAATCAAGTAAGCATCTTGATTGCGCCCATGTTGCGACTGACAAAGGTAGAACTCAAGAAAGAATAAACAATACAAGAAACGACCATGAAAGAAAGAAACAAAGAAGAAACACAACTTGGAATCAATCAAGAAGGGATCTTGGTTCCTTTCTTCATTTCCTCCTTGCTTTCTTGCTTGAAACATTATTTTCTTGGTCAACAAGAAAGAAGTCAACTGAGTTGCTTGACTTCTTCCTTCTTGGTCACTTGTTCTTGACTGCTTTCCTGAATTAAGATCGCAATCAAGAAAGCATCTTGATTGCTCCGATGGTTGCGACTAACGAAGGTAGAACTCAAGAAAGAACAAACAAGACAAGAAACGACCGTGAAAGAAAGAAACAAAGCAGAAACATAGCTTGGAATCAATCAAGAAGGGATCTTGATTCCTATCTTCATTTCCTCTTTGCTTTCTTACTTGAAACATTGCTTTCTGGATAAATAAGAAAGAAGTCAACTGATTTTCTTGACTTCTTTCTTCTTGGTCGCTTATTCTTGACTGCTTTCTTGAATTATGATCGCAATCAAGAAAGCATTTTAATTGCTCCCATGGTTGCGAATGACCAAGGTAGAACTGAAAAAAGAACAAACAAGACAAGAAACGACCATGAAAGAAAGAAACAAAGGAAAAACACAGCTTGGAATCAATCAAGAAGGGATCTTGATACCTTTCTTCATTTCCACCTTGCTTTCTTGCTTGAAACATTGCTTTCTTCGTCAACAAGAAACAAGTCTACTAAGCTTCTTGACTTCTTCCTTCTTGATCGCTTGTTCTCGACTACTTTCTTGAATCCATATAGCAATCAAGAAAGCATCTTGATTATGCCCATGTTGCGACTGACCAAGGTAGAACTCAAGAAAGAACAAACAAGACAAGAAACAACCATGAAAGAAAGAAACAAAGAGGAAACACAACTTGGAATCAATCAAGAAGGGATCTTGATACCTTTCTTCATTTCCTCCTTGCTTTCTTCCTTGAAACATTGCTTTCTTCGTCAACAAGAAAGAAGTCTACTAAGCTTCTTGACTTCTTCCTTCATGATCGCTTGTTCTTGACTACTTTCTTGAATCCATATAGCAATCAAGTAAGCATCTTGATTGCGCCCATGTTGCGACTGACCAAGGTAGAACTCAAGAAAGAACAAACAAGACAAGAAATGACCATGAAAGAAAGAAACAAAGAAGAAACATAACTTGGAATCAATCAAGAAGGGTTCGTGATGCCTTTCTTCATTTCCTCCTTGCTTTCTTGCATGAAGCATTGCTTTCTTGATAAATAAGAAAGAAGTCAACTGATTTTCTTGACTTCTTTCTTCTTGGTCACTTATTCTTGACTGCTTTGTTGAATCAAGATCGCAATTAAGAAAGCATTTTAATTGCTCCCATGGTTGCGAATGACCAAGGTAGAACTGAAGAAAGAACAAACAAGACAAGAAACGACCATATTAGAAAGAAACAAAGGAGAAACACAGCTTGGAATCAATCAAGAAGGGATCTTGATACCTTCCTTCATTTCCACCTTGCTTTCTTTCTTGAAACATTGCTTTCTTCGTCAACAAGAAAGAAGTCTACTAAGCTTCTTGACTTCTTCCTTCTTGGTCGCTTGTTCTCGACTACTTTCTTGAATCCATATAGCAATCAAGAAAGCATCTTGATTGCGCCTATGTTGCGACTGACCAAGGTAGAACTCAAGAAAGAACAAACAAGACAAGAAACGACCATGAAAAAAAGAAACAAAGAAGAAACACAGCTTGGAATCAATCAAGAAGGGATCTTGATTCCTTTCTTCATTTCCTCCTTGCTTTCTTGCTTGAAACATTACTTTCTTAGTCAACAAGAAAGAAGTAAACTGAGCTTCTTGAATTCTTCCTTCTTGGTCGCTTGTTCTTGACTGTTTCTTGACTCAAGATCCCAATCAACAAAGCATCTTGGTTGCTCCCATGGTTGCGATTGACGAACGTAGAACTCAAGAAAGAACAATCAAGACAAGAAATGACCATGAAAAAAAGAAACAAAGAAGAAACACAGCTTGGAATCAATGAAGAAGGGATCTTGATTGCTTTCTTCATTTCCTCCTTGCTTTCTTTCTTGAAACATTGCTTTCTTTGTCAACAAGAAAGAAGTCAACTAAGCTTCTTGATTTCTTCCTTCTTGGTCGCTTGTTCTTGATTGCTTTCTTGAATCAAGATCGTAATCAAGAAAGCATCTTGATTGCTCCCATGGTTGCAAATGACCAAGGTAGAACTCAAGAAAGAACAAACAAGACAAGAAACGACCATGAAAGAAAGAAACAAAGAAGAAACACAGCTTGGAATCAATGAAGAAGGGATGTTGATACCTTTCTTCATTTCCTCCTTACTTTCTTGCTGGAAACATTGCTTTCTTGGTCAACAAGAAAGAAGTCAACTGAGCTTCTTGACTTCTTCCTTCTTAGTTGCTTGTTCTTGACTGCTTTCTTGAATCAAGATCATAATCAAGAAAACATCTTGATTGTGCCCATGGTTCTGACTGAACATAGAGCACTTTTAAGTTTTGAGGTCCATGGTGCCCCATAGTCCAGTTTTTGTGTCTCGTGAAGCATTTTCGGCCCATTGTGCAATTTCCGTGCGAAAATAAGACTTATGGGTTTTGGTGCCCCGTGATCCCTGGTGCATTCTTATGCATAAAAAACCATAATGCTCAGAGCACTTTTCAGTTTTGAGGTACGTGGTGCCCCGTGGTCCAATTTTGGGTGCCCGTGATGCATTTTCGGTCCATTGTGCAATTTTCGTGCGAAAATAAGACTTTTGGGTTTTGGTGCCCCGTTATCCTTGGTGCATTCTTATGCATAAAAAACCATAATGCTCGGAGCACTTTTCAGTTTTGAGGTCGTGGTGCCCCGTGGTCCAATTTTGGTGCCGGAGGTGCATTTTCGGCCCATTGTTCAATTTTCGTGCAAAAATAAGACTTTTGTGTTTTGGTGCCCCGTGATCCCTGGTGCATTCTTATGCATAAAAAACAATAATGCTTGGATCAATTTTCAGTTTTGAGGTCCGTGGTGCTCTGTGGTCCAATTTTGGTGTCCCGTGATGCATTTTCTCCTAATTGTACAATTTTTGTGCGAAAATAAAACTTTTGGGTTTTGGTGCTCCTTCATCCCTGCTGCATTCTTATGCATAAAAAACCATAATGCTTGGAGGAATTTTCAGTTTTGAGGTCGGTGGTGCCCCGTGGTCCAATTTTGGCATCCCGTGATGCACTTTCGGCTGTTTGTGCAATTTTCGTGCGAAAATAAGACTTTTGGGTTTTGGTGCCCCGTGATCCCTGGTGCATTCTTAAGCTTAAAAAACCATAATACTTGGAGTACTTTTCATTTTTGAGGTCCGTGGTGCCCCATGGTCCAATTATGGTGTCCCATGATGCATTTTTGGCCCATTATACAAATTTCGTGCAAAAATAAGACTTTTTGGTTTTGGTACCCCGTGATCCCTGGTGAATTCTTATGCATAAAAAGCCATAATGCTCGGAGCACTTTTCAGTTTTGACGTCCGTGGTGCCCCGTGGTCCAATTTGGGTGCTCGTGGTGCATATTCGGCCCGTTGTGCAATTTTCGTGCAAAAATAAGACTTTTGGGTTTTGATGCCCCGTGATCCCCGGTGCATTGTTATGCATAAAAAACCATAATGCTCGGAGCACTGTTCAGTTTTGAGGTCCGTGGTGCCCCGGGTCGCAATTTTGGTGCCCGTGAGGCATTTTCGACCGATTGTGCAATTTTTGTGCGAAAATAAGACTTTTGTGTTTTGGTGCCCCGTGATCCCTGGTGCATTCTTATGCATAAAAAACAATAATGCTTGGATCAATTTTCAGTTTTGAGGTCCGTGGTGCTCCGTGGTCCAAATTTGGTGTCCCGTGATACATTTTCTGCCCATTGTGCAATTTTCGTGCTAAAATAAAACTTTTGGATTTTGGTACCCCTTCATCCCTGGTGCATTTTTATGCATAAAAAACCATAATGCTCAGAGCACTTTTCAGTTTTGAGGTCGTGGTGCTCCGTGGTCCAATTTTGGTGCCGGTGGTGCATTTTCGGCCCATTGTTCAATTTTCGTGCGAAAAGAAGACTTTTGTGTTTTGGTACCCCGTGATCCCTGGTGCATTCTTATGCATAAAAAACAATAATGCTCAGAGCAATTTTCAGTTTTGAGGTCCGTGGTGCTCCGTGGTCCAATTTTGGTGTCCCATGATGCATTTTCTGCCTATTGTGCAATTTTCGGGCGAAAATAAAACTTTTGGGTTTTGGTGCCCATTCATCCCTGGTGCATTCTTATGAATAAAAAACCATTATGCTCAGAGCAAATTTCAGTTTTGAGGTCCATGGTGCCCCGGGGTCCAATTTTGGTGCCAATGAAGCATTTTTTGCCCAATGTGCAATTTTCATGCGAAAATAAGACTTTTGGGTTTTGGTGCCCCGCGATCCCTGATGCATTCTTATGCATAAAAAAGAATAATGCTTGGAGTACTTTTTAGTTTTGAGGTCCGTCGTGCCCCGTGGCCCAATTTTGGTGCTCGTGATGCATTTTCGACCCATTTTACAATTTTCGTCCGAAAATAAGACTTTTGGGTTTTGGTGCCCCATGATCTATGGTGCATTCTTATGCATAAACCACCATAATGCTCGGAGCACTTTTCAGTTTTGAGGTCCGTGGTGCCTCGTCGTCCAATTTTGGTGCCCGTGGTGCATTTACGGCACATGGTGAAATTTTCATGCAAAAATAAGACTTTTGGGATTTCGTGCCCCTTGATCCCTGGTGCATTCTTATGAATAAAAGACAATAATGCTCAGAGCAATTTTCAGTTTTGTGGTCCGTGGTGCCCCATGGTCCAATTTTGGTGTCCAGTGATGCATTTTCGGCCCATTGTGCTTTTCGTGCGAGAATAAGGCTTTTGGGTTTTTTTTCCCCGTGATCCCTGGTGCATTTTGATGCATAAAAAACCACAATGCTCGGAGCACTTTTCAGTTTTGAGGTCCATGCTGCCCCGTAGTCTAATTTTGGTGCAAGTGGTGCATTTTTTACACATGGTGAAATATTCGTGTGAAAATAAGACTTTTGGGTTTTGGTGCCCCTTCATCCTTGGTGCATTCTTATGCATAGAAAACAATAATGCTTGGAGGAATTTTTAGTTTTGAGGTTCGTGGTGCCCCGTGGTCCAATTTTGGCGTCCCGTGATGCACTTTCGTCCGTTTGTGCAATTTTCGTGCGAAAATAAGACTTTTGGATTTTGGTGCCCCGTGATCCCTAGTGCATTCTTATGCATAAAAAACCATAATGCTCAGAGTACGTTTTAGTTTTGAGGTTCGTGGTGCCCCGTGATAGAATTTTGATGCCCGTGGAGCATTTTCGGACAAGGTCCAATTTTTGTGCTTCGTGGTGCATTTTTGGCCCATTGTGCAATTTTCGTGTGAAAATAAGACTTTTGGATTTTGGTGCCTTGTGATCCTTGGTGCATTCTTAAGCATAAAAAACCTTAATGCTCGGAGCATTGTTCAGTTTTGAGGTCTGTGGTGTCCAGTGGTCAAATTTTTGTGCCTCGTGATGCATTTTTGGCCAATTACTCAATTTTCGTGCAAAAAGAAGACTTTTACGTTTTGGTGCCCCGCGATCCCTGGTGGATTCTTATGCATTAAAAACCATAAGGCTCGGCGCACTTTTTAGTTTTGAGGTTCGTGCTTCACCGTGTTCCAATTTTGTTGCCCGAGGGGCATTTTCGGCATATTGTGCAATTTTCGTCCCAAAAAAAGACTTTTGGGTTTTGGTTCCCTGTGATCCCTGGTGCATTCTTATGCATAAAAAACCATAATGCTCAGTTTTGAGGTCTGTGGTGCCCCGTGGTCCAATTTTGGTGCCCGTGGCGAATTTTCGGCCCATTATGCAATTTTCATGCCAAAATAAGACTTTTGGGTTTTGGTGCCCTGTGATCCTTGGAGCATCCTCGTGCATAAAAAGCCATATGCTCAGAGCACTTTTCAGGTTTGAGGTTCGTGGTGCCCCGTGGTCCAATTTTTGTACCTGTGGTGCATGTTCAGCCCATGGTGCAATTTTCATGCCAAAATAAGACTTTTGGGTTTTTGTGCCCCATGATCCCTAGTGCATTCTTATGCATAAAAAATAATAATGCTCATAGCACTTTTCAGTTTTGAGGTTCGTGGTGCCCCATGGTCCAATTTTGGTTACCGTGGTGCATTTTTGGCCCATTATGCAATTTTCGTGCCAAAATAAGACTTTTGGGTTTTGGTGCCCCATGATACTTGGGGCATCCTTATGCATAAAATACCATAATGCTCGAAGTACTTTTAGGGCTTGAGGTCTGTGATGCCCCGTGGTCCAATTTTGGTGCCCATGGTGCCTTTCCGGCACATGGGATAATTTTCGTGCCAAAATTAGACTTTTGGTTTTTGGTGCCCTGGGATTCCTGGAGCATCCTTATGCATGAAAAACCATAAGGCTCGGAGAACTTTTCAGTATTGAGGTCCGTGGTGCCCCGTGGTCCAATTTTGGTGACCGTGGTGCATTTTCGACACTAGTGCAATTTTCTTGCCAAAATAAGACTTTTGGGTTTTGGTGCCTCATGATCCCTGGTTCATTTAATGCATAAAAAACCATAATGCTCGGAGCACTTTTAAGTTTTGAGGTCTGTGGTGTCCAGTGGTCTAATTTTGGTGCCCCGTGGTTCATTATGGCCCATTGAGCAATTTTTGTGCCAAAATAAGAATTTTTAGTTTTGGTACCCCGTGATCCCTATGGAATTCTTACGCATAAAAAACAGTAATCGTCGATGCACATTTCTGTTTTGAGGTCCGTGGTGCCCCGTGGTCCAGTTTTTGTGCCCATGGTGCATTTTCGCCCAATTGTGCAATTTTCGTGCGAAAATAAGACTTTTGGGTTTTGGTGTCCCGTGATCCCTGGTGCATCATTGTGCATAAAAATCCATAATGCTCGGAGCACTTTTCAGTTTTGAGGTCCGAGATGCCCCGTGGTCCAATTTTGATGCCCGTGGTGCCTTTTCGGCACATGGGGCAATTTTCGTGCCAAAATAAGACTTTTGGTTTTTGGTGACCTATGATCCTTGGCGCATCCTTATGAATAAAAATCCATAATTATCGGAGAACTTTTCAGTATTGAGGCCCGTGGTGCCCTGTGGTCCAATTTTTGTGCCCGTGGTGCATTTTCGACATTGGTGCAATTTTTTGCCAAAATAAGACTTTTGGGTTTTGGTGCCCGGAGATCCCTGGTGAATTCTTATGCATAAAAAACCATAATGCTCAGAGCACTTTTCAGTTTTGAGGTCCGTGGTGTCCAGTGGTCCAATTTTGGTGCCCCGTGGTGCATTTTTGGCCCGTGGTGCAATTTTCATGCCAAAATAAGACTTTTGGGTTTTGGCGCCCAGTGATCCCTGGGACATTGTTATGCATAAAAGAAAATAACGATCGATGCACTTTTCAATTTTGAGGTCCGTGGTGCCTCATGGTCCAATTTTGGTGCCCGTGGTGCATTTTCGGCCATTTGTGCAAATTTCGTGCGAAAATAAGACTTTTGGGTTTTGGTGCCCCATGATCCCTGGGGCATTCTTATGCATAAAAAACCATAATTCTTGGATCACTTTTCAGTTTTGACGTCCGCGGTGCCCTATGGTCCAATTTTGGTGCCTGTGGTACATTTTCGGCCATTTGTACAATTTTCGTGCGAAAATAAGACTTTTGGGTTCTGGTGCCCCATGATCCCTGGTGCAATCTTATGCATAAAAATCTATAATACTAGGATCACTTTATGTTTTGAGGTCCGTGGTGCCCCGTGGTCCAATTTTGGTGCCCGTGGTGCATTTTCGGCCATTTGTACAATTTTTGGGCGAAAATAAGACTTTTGGGTTCTGGTGTCCCGTAATCCCTGGTGCATTCTTATGCATAAAAATCCATAATACTAGGTGCACCTTATGTTTTGAGGTCCGTGGTGCCCCGTGGTCCAATTTTGGTGCCCATGGTGCATTTTCGTGCGAAAATAAGACTTTAGGGTTTTGGTGCCCCGTGATTCCTGGTGCATTCTTATACATAAAAAACCATAATGCTCAGAGCACTTTTCAGTTTTGAGGTCCGTGGTTTCCAATGGTCAAATTTTGGTGCTCGTGGTGCAATTTCGGCACATGGTGCAATTTCGGCACATGGTGCGATTTTCGTGCGAAAATAAGACTTTTGCGTTTTGGTGCCCCATGATCCCTGGTGTATTCTTATGCATAAAAAGCCATATTGCTTGGAGCACTTTTAAGTTTCGAGGTCCGTGGTGCCCCTTGGTCCACTTTTGGTGCTAGTGGTGCATTTACGGCTATTTATGCAATTTTCGTGCGAAAATAAGACTTTTGGGTTTTGGTGCCCTATCAACCCTCGTGCATTCTTATGCATATAAAACCATAATGCTCATAGCACATTTCAGTTTTGAGGTCCGAGGTGCCCCGTGGTCCAATTTTGGTGCCCGTGGTGCATTTTTGCCCCATTGTGCAATTTTCGTGCAAAATAACACTTTTGGGTTTTGCTGCCCCGTGATGCCTTTCGCACTCTTATGCATAAAAAATCATAACGCTTGGAGCACTTTTCTGTTTTGAGGTCCGTGGTGCCCTGTGGTCCAATTTTGGTACCCGTGGTGCATTTTCGGCCCATTATGCAATTTTCGTGCCAAAATAAGACTTTTAGGTTTTAGTGCCCCATGATCCCTGGTGCATCCTTATGCATAAAAATCCATAATGCTCGGAGCAATTTTCAGTTTTAAGGTCCGTGGAACCCCGTGGTCCAATTTTGGTGCCAGTGGTGCATTTTTGGCCATTTGTGCAATTATCGTGCGAAAATAACACTTTTGGTTTTGGTGCCTCGTGATCCCTGGTTCATTCTGATGCATAACAAACCATAATGTAAGGAGCAGTTTTATGTTTTGAGGTGTGTGGTGCCCCGTGGTCCAATTTTGGTGCTCGTGGTGCATTTTCGGCCCATTGTGCAATTTTCGTGCGAAAATAAGACTTTTGGGTTTTGGTGCCCTGTGATCCCTAATGGATTCATATAGATAAAAAACCATAATGCTCGGAGCACTTTTCAGTTTTGAGGTTTGTGGTGTCTAGTGGTAAAATTTTCGTGCTCGTGGTATATTTTCGACACATAATGCAATTTTCTTGCCAAAATAAGACTTTTGTGTTTGGGGGCCTCGTGATCCTTGGTGCATCCTTATGCATTAAAAACCATAATGCTCAGAGCACTTTTCAGTTTTGAGGTCCGTCGTGCCCCGTGGTCCAATTTTTGTGCCCGTGGTGCATTTTCACACCATTGTGCAATTTTCGTGCGAAAATAAGACTTTTGGGTTTTGGTGCCCCGTGATCCTTGGTGGATTCTTAGGCATAAAAAACCATAATGCTCGTAGTACTTTTCATCTTTGAGGTTCGTGGTGCCCCGTGGTCCAATTTTGGTGCCCGTGGTCAATTTTGGCACATGCTGCAATTTTCGTGCCAAAATAAGAATTTTGGGTTTTTGTGCCCCGTGATCCCTGGTGCACCCTTATAAATAAAAAACCATAATGCTCTGAGAACTTTTTAGTTTTGAGGTCCGTGGTACCCCGTGGTCCAATTTTGGTGCCCGTGGTGCATTTTTGGCCCATTGTGTAATTTTGGGGCGAATATAAGACTTTCGGTTTTTGGTGCCCCATGATCCCTGGGGCATTCTTATGCATAAAAAACCATCATGCTTGGAGCACCAAAACCCAAAAGTCTTATTTTCGCACAAAAATTGCACAATGGGCTGAAAATGCACCACGGGCACCAAAATTGGACCACGGGGCACCACGGACCTCAAAACTGAAAAGTGCTCTGAGCATTATGGTTTTTTATGCATAAGGATGCACCAAGGATCACAGGGCACGAAAATCCAAAAGTCTTATTTTGGGATGAAAATTGCACCAGGGGCCGAAGTTGCACCACGAGCCACCAAAATTGAACCACAAGGCACCACAGACCTCAAAACTGAAAAGTGCTCCGAGCATTATGGTTTTTTATGCATAAGAATCCACCAGGGATCATGGGGCACCAAAACCCAAAAGTCTTATTTTGGCACGAATATTGCACCATGTGCCGAAAATGCAACAATGGGCACTAAAATTCGAGCACGGGGCAACAAAGACCTCAAAACTGAAAAGTGCTATGAACAGGATGGTTTTTTATGCATAAGGATGCACTAAGGATCACAGAACGCCAAAACCAAAAAGGCTTATTTTGGGACGAAAATTGCACCATTGGCCGAAAATGCACCACAGGGCACGACGGACCTTAACACTGAAACTTCCTCTGAGAATTATCGTCTTTTATGCATGAGAATGCATCAGGGATCACAGGGCACCAAAACCCAAAAGTCTTATTTTCGCACAAAAATTGCACCATAGGCCAAAAATGCACCACGGGGCACCGAAATTGAATCACGGGAAACAACAGACCTAAAAACTGAAAAGTGCTCCAAGCATTATGATTTTTTATGCACAAGGATGCACCAAGGATCACGGGGCACCAAAACCCAAAAGTCTTATTTTGGCACGAAAAATGCACCATGTGCCGAAAATGCACCAAGGGCACAAAAATTGGACCACGGGGCGCTACGGACCTCAAAATTGGAAAATGCTCAGAGCAATATAGGTTTCTTATGCATAAGAATACACCAGTGATCACAGGCCACCAAAACCCAAAAGTCTTATTTTGGCACGAAAATTGCACAATGGGCCAAAATTGCACCATGGGCACCAAAATTGGACAACGGGGCACCACGGAACTCAAAACTGAAAAGTGCTCCAAGCATTATAGTTTTTTATTCATAAGAATGCACTAGGGATCACAAGGCACCATAACCCAAAAGTCTTATTCTGGGGCAAAAATTCAACCATGGGCTGAAAATGCACCACGGGGCACCACGGACCTCAAAACTAGAAAGTGCTCCATGCATTACGGTCTTTTATGCATAAGAATGCCCTAGGGATCATGGGGCACCAAATCCCAAAAGTCTTATTTTCGCACGAAAATTGCACGAATGGCCGAAAATGCACCACCGGCACCAAAATTGGACCACGGGACCCTTCGGACCTCAAAACTTAAAAGTGCTCCGAGCATTATGGTTTTCTATGCATAAGCATGCACCATGGTTCACAGGGCACCAAAACCCAAAAGCCTTATTTTCGCACGAAAATTGCACAAATGGCCGTAAATGCACCACCGGCACCAAAATTGGACCACAGGGCACCACGGACATCAAAACTGAAAAGTGCTGCAGACATTATGGATTTTTATCCAGAAGAATGCACCAAGGATCACGGGGAACCAAAACCCAAAAGTCTTATTTTCGCACGAAGATTGCACAAATGGCCGAAAATTCACCACCTGCACCAAAATTGGACCACGGGGCACCTCGGACCTCAAAACTGAAAAGTGCTCCAAGCATTATGCACTTTTATGTAGAAGAATGCTCCAGGGATCACGGTGCACCAAAACCCAAAAGTCTTATTTTGGCACGAAGATTGCACAATGGGCCGAAAAAGCACCACGAGCCTCAAAATTGGACCACAGGGCACCTCAGACCTCAAAACTTAAAAGTGCTTCGAGCATTACGGTTTTTAATGCATAAGAATGCACCAGAGATCACGGGGTACCAAAACCCAAAAGTCTTATTTTCGCACGAAAATTGTACAAATGGCCGAAAATGCACCACCGGCACCAAAATTGGACCACGGGGCAGCTCGGACCTCAAAACTTAAAAGTGCTCCGAGCATTATGGTTTTTAATGCATAAGAATGCACCAAGGATCAAGGGGCACAAAAACCCAAAAGTCTTATTTTTGCACGAAAATTGAACAAAGGGCCGCAAATGCACCACCGGCACCAAAATTGGACCACGGGGCTCCAAAATCAAGAAGTCTTATTTTCGCACGAAAATTGGACAAATGGCCGAAAATGCACCACCGGCACCAAAATTGCACCATGGGGCACCACGGATCTCAAAACTGAAAAGTGTTCCGAGCATTATGGTTTTTTATGCATAAGAATGCACTAGGGATCACGGGGCACCAAAACTCAAAACTCTTATTTTCACACGAAAATTGCACAATGGGCTGAAAATGCACCACGAGTACCAAAATTGGACCATGGGGCCCCACTGACCTCAAAACGTAAAAGTGCTCCAAGCATTATGGTTTTTTATGCATAAGAATGCATCAGGGATCATGGTGAACCAAAACCCAAAAGTCTTATTTTTGCACGAAAATTGCATAAATGGCCGAAAATGCACCACGGGCACCAAAATTGGACCACGGGGAACCACGGACCTCAAAACTGAAAAGTGCTCAGAGCATTATGGTTTTTGATGCTTAAGGATGAACCAAGGATCACGGGGCTCCGAAACCCGAAAGTCTAATTTTGGCACGAAAATTGCAACATGTGCGGAAAATCCACCACGGGCACCAAAATTGGACAACTTGGCACCATGGACCTCAAAACTGAAAAGTATATCGACCATTATTTTTTTGTTATGCACAACAATGCCCCAGGGATCACTGGGCCCCAAAACCCAAAAGTTTTTTTTTGGCACGAAAATTGCACCATGGGCCAAAAATGCACCACGGGGCACCGAAATTGGACCACTGGACACCACATACCTCAAAACTGAAAAGTACTCTGAGCATTATGGTCTTTTATGCATAAGAATGCACCAGGGATCACCAGGCACCAAAACCAAAAAGTCTTATTTTGGCACGAAAATTGCACCATGGGCCAAAAATGTACCACTGGGCACCAAAATTGGACCACTGGACACCACGGACCTCAAAACTGAAAAGTGCTATGAGTATTATGGTTTTTTACGCATAAGAATGCACCAGGGATCACCAGGCACCAAAACCCAAAACCCAGTGTCGAAAATGCTCCACGGGCACCAAAATTGGATCACGGGGCACCATGGACCATAATACTGAAAAGTTCTTTGAGCATTATGGATTTTATGCACAAGGAGGCGCCAAGCATCACAGGGCACCAAAAACCAAAAGTCTTATTTTGGCACGAAAATTGCCCCCTGTGCTGAAAAGGCACCACGGGCATCAAAATTGGACCATGGGGCATCACGGACCTCAAACCTATAAAGTGCTTCGAGCATTATGGTTTTTTATGCATAAGAATGCCCTAGGGATCATGGGGCACCAAAACCTAAAAGTCTTATTTTCGCATGAAAATTGCACAATGGGCCGAAAATGCACCACGGACCTCAAAATTGAAAAGTGCTTCGAGCATTATGGTTTTTTATGCATAAGAATGCACCAGGGATCACGTGGCACCAAAACCCAAAAGTCTTATGTTGGCACGAAAATTTCCCCAGGTGCCAAAATGGAACCACGGGCGCCAAGATTGGACCACGGGGCACCACAGACCTCAGAACATAAAAGTGCTCCCAGAATTATGGTTTCCTTATGCATAAGAATGCACCAGGGATCAAGGGGCACCAAAACCCAAAAGTCTTATTTTCGCACGAAAATTGCACAAATGGCCGAAAATGCACCACTGGCACCAAAATTGGACCACGGGGCACCTCGTACCTCAAAACTGAAAAGTGCTCCAAGCATTATAGATTTTTATGCATAAGAATGCTCTAGGGATCATGGGGCACCAAAACCCAAAAGTCTTATTTTGGCACGAAGATTGCACCATGGGCAAAAAAATGCAGCACGTGGCACCAAAATTGTACCACTTGACACCATTGACCTTAAAACTGAAAAGTGGTACATGCATTATGGTTTTTAATGCATAAGAATGCACCAAGGATCACCGGGCACTAAAACCCAAAAGTCTTATTTTCGCACGAAAATTGCACAATGGTCCAAAAATTCATCACGGGCACCAACATTTGACCATGGGGCACCTCGAACCTCAAAATTGAAAAGTGCTATGAGAATTATGGTTTTATATGCATAAGAATGCCCCAAGGATCACGGGGCACCAAAACCCAAAAGTCTTATTTTCGAACGAAAATTGCGCAATGGGCCGAAAATGCACCACGGGACCAAAATTCGACCACGGGGCACCACGGACCTCAAAACTGAAAAATTCTCCGAGAATTATGGTTTTCTAGGTATCAGAATGACCCAAGGATCACGGGGCAGCAAAATCCAAAAGTCTTACTTTGGCACGGAAATTGTACCATGGGCCAAAAATGCACCACGGGGCACCAAAAAATGACCACTAGACACCACAGACCACAAAACTGAAAAGTGCTCCAAGCATTATGGTATTTTATGCATAAGAATGCACCAGGGATCATAGGGCACCTAACCCCAAAAGTCTTATTTTCGCATGAAAATTGCACAAATGGTAGAAAATGCACCACCAGCAAGGAAATTGAACCACGGGGCAACACGGACCTCAAAACAGAAAAGTGCTCCGAGCATTATGATTTTTTATGAATAAGAATGCACCGGGGATCATGGAGCACCAAAACCCAAAAGTGGTATTTCCGCACGAAAATTGAACAATGGGCCGAAAATGCATCACGGGCACCAAAATTGAACTACGGGGCACCACGGACCTCAAAACTGAAAAGTGCTCCGAGAATTATGGTTTTTTAGGCATAAGAATGCCCCAAGGATCACGGGGCACCAAAACCCAAAAGTCTTATTTTGGCACGGAAATAGCACCATCGGCAAAAAAAGCACCACGGGGCACCAAAATTGGACCGCTGGACACCACGGACCTCAACACTGAAAAAGTGCTCCAAGAATTATGGTTTTTTATGTATAAGAATGCAGTAGGGATCACAGGGCACCAAAACCCAAAAGTCTTATTTTCGCAAAAAATTGCACAAATGGCCGAAAATGCACCACCGGTACCAAAATTGGACCACGGGGCACCACGGACCTCAAAACTGGAAAGTGCTCCGAGCATTACGGTGTTTTATGCATAAGAATGCCCCAAGGATCACGGGGCACCAAAACCCAAAATTCTTATCTTCGTACGAAAATTGCACAATGGGCCGAAAATGCACCATGGGCACCAAAATTAGACACAGGGGCACCTTAGACCTCAAAACTGAAAAGTGCTCCGACCATTATGGTTTTTTATGCATAAGAATGCACCAGGGATCACAGGGCACCAAAACCCAAAAGTCTTATTTTCGTACGAAAATTGCACAATAGGCCGAAAATGCACCACGGGCACCAAGATTGGACCACGGGGCACGTCGGACCTCAAAACTGAAAAGTACCCTGAGTATTATGGTTTTTTATGCATAAGAATGCACCAGGGATCACGGGGTACCAAAACCCGAAATTCGTATTTTCATATGAAAATTGCACAAATGGCCGAAAATGCACCACCGACACCAAAATTGGATCACGAGGCACCAAAATCCAAACGTCTTATTTTCGCACGAAAATTGCACAAATGGCCGAAAATGCACCACCGACACCAAAATTGCATCACGGGGCACCACATACTTCAAAAGTGAAAAGAGTTCCGAGAATTATAGTTTTTTATTCATAAGAATGCCCTAGAGATCATGGGGCACCAAAACCCAAAAGTCTTATTTTCGCACAAAATTGCACAATGGGCTGAAAATGCACCACGGGCACCAAAATTGGACAACGGGGCACCTCGTACCTGAAAATTGAAAAGTGCTTCGAGCATTATGGTTTTTTATGCATAAGATTGCACCAGGGATCACGGGGCACCAAAACCCAAAAGTCTTATTTTCGCACGAAGATTGCATAAATGGCCAAAAATGCACCACCGGCACCAAAATTGGACCACGAGGCACGACGTACCTCAAAATTAAAAAGTTCTCTGAGCATGATGGTTTTTAACGCATACGAATGCACCAGGGATCACGGGGCACCAAAATCCAAAAGTCTTATTTTCGCACGAAAATTGCACAAATGGCTGAAAATGCACCACCGGCACCAAAATTGGACCACGGGGCACCTTGGACCTCAAAACTGAAAAGTGCTCTGAGCATAATGGTTTTTTATGCATAAGAATGCACCAGGAATCACGGGGCACCGGAAACCAAAAGTCATATTTTCGCACGAAAATTGCACAAATGGCCGAAAATACATCACCGTCACCAAAATTGAACCAAAGGGGACCTCGGACCCCAAAACGGAAAAGTGCTCAGAGCATTATGGTTTTTTATGCGTGAGAATGCACCAGGGATCACGGGGCACCAAAACCCAAAAGTCTTATTTTGGCACGGAAATCGCACCATCGGCCAAAACTGCACCACGGGGCACCAAAATTGGACCGCTAGACAGCACGGACCTTAAAACTGAAAATGTGTTCCAAGCAATACGGTTTTTTATGTATAAGAATGCAGCAGGGATAACAGGGCACCAAAACCCAAAAGTCTTATTTTCGCAAAAAATTGCACAAATGGCCGAAAATGCACCACTGGTACCAAAATTGGACCACAGGGCACCACGGACCTCAAAACTGGAAAGTGCTCCGAGCATTACGGTGTTTTATGCATAAGAATGCCCCAAGGATCACGGGGCACCAAAACCCGAAATTTATTTTCGTACGAATATTGCACAATGGGCCGAAAATGCACCACGAGCACCAAAATTAGACACAGGGGCACCTCGGACCTCAAAACTGAAAAGTGCTCCGACCATTATGATTTTTTATGCATAAGAATGCACCAGGGATCACAGGGCACAAAAACCCACAAGTCTTATTATCGCACGAAAATTGCACAATGGGCCGAAAATGCACCACGGGCACCAAAATTGGACCACGGGGCACGTCGGACCTCAAAACTGAAAAGTGCCCTGAGCATTATGGTTTTTATGCATAAGAATGCACCAGGAATCACGGTACACCGAAACCCAAAAGTCATATTTTCGCACGAAAATTGCACAAATGGTCGAAAATGCACCACCGGCACCAAAATTGAACCAAAGGGCACCTCGGACCTCAAAACGGAAAAGTGCTATGAGCATTATGGTTTTTTATGCGTGAGAATGCACCAGAGATCACAGGGCACCAAAACCCAAAAGTCTTATTTTGGCACGGAAATCGCACCATCGGCCAAAAATGCACCACGGGGCACCAAAATTGGACCGCTAGACAGCACGGACCTCAAAACTGAAAAAGTGCTCCAAGCATTACGGTTTTTTATGTATAACAATGCAGCAGGGATCACAGGGCACAAAACCCAAAAGTCTTATTTTCGCAAAAAATTGCACAAATGACCGAAAATGCACCACCGGTACCAAAATTGGACCACGGGGCACCACGGACCTCAAAACTAGAAAGTGCTCCAAGCATTACGGTGTTTTATGCATAAGAATGCCCCAAGGATCACGGGGCACCAAAACCGAAATTTATTTTCGTACGAAAATTGCACAATGGGCCGAAAATGCACCACGGGCACCAAAATTAGACACAGGGGCACCTCGGACCTCAAAACTGAAAAGTGCTCCGACTATTATGGTTTTTTATGCATAAGAATGCACCAGGGATCACAGGGCACCAAAACCCACAAGTCTTATTTTCGCACGAAAATTGCACAATGGGCCGAAAATGCACCACGGGCACGAAAATTGGACCACGGGGCACGTCGGACCTCAAAACTGAAAAGTGCCCTTAGCATTATGGTTTTTATGCATAAGAATGCACCAGGGATCACGGGACACCATAACCCAAAAGTCATATTTTCTTATGCAAATTGCACAAATGGCCGAAAATGCACCACCGACACCAAAATTGGATCACGGGGCGCCACATACCTCAAAAGTGAAAAGAGTTCTGAGCATTATGGGTTTTTATGCATAAGAATGCCCAAGGGATCATGGGGCACCAAAACCCAAAAGTCTTATTTTCGCACAAAAATTGCACATTGGCTGAAAATGCACCATGGGCACCAAAATTGGACCACGGGGCACCTCGTACCTGAAAATTGAAAAGTGCTCCGAGCATTATGGTATTTTATGCATAAGAATGCACCAGGGATCACGGGGAACCAAAACCCAAAAGTCTTATTTTCGCACGAAGATTGCACAAATGGCCGAAAATGCACCACCGGCACCAAAATTGGACCACGAGGCACCACGGACCTCAAAACTAAAAAGTGCTCCGAGCATGATGGTTTTTAACGCATAAGAATGCACCAGGGATCACGAAGCAACAAAATCCAAACGTCTTATTTTCGCACGAAAATTGCACAAATGGCCGAAAATGCACCACCAGCACCAAAATTGGACCACGGGGCATCTCGGACCTAAAAACTGAGAAGTGCTCTGAGCATAATGATTTTTTATGCATAAGAATGCACCAGGGATCACGGGGTACCAAAACCCAAAAGTCTTATTTTCGCATGAAAATTGCAGAACTGCGTAAAAATCCACCACCGGAACCAAAATTGGACCACGGGGTACCACGGACCTCAAAACTGAAAAGTGCTCCAAGCATGATGGTTTTTTATGCATAAGAATGCACCAGGGATCACAGGGCACCAATACCCAAAAGTCTTATTTTCGCACGAAAATTGCACAATGGGCCGAAAATGCACCACGGGTACCAAAATTGGACCACGGGGCACGTCGGACCTCAAAACTAAAAAGTGCCCCGAGCATTATGGTTTTTTACGCATAAGAATGCACCAGGGATCACGGGGTACTAAAACCCAAAAGTCGTATCTTAAGATGAAAATTGCACAAATGGCCGAAAATGCACCACCGACACCAAAATTGGATCACGGGGCACCACATACCTCAAAAGTGAAAAGAGTTCTGAGCATTATGGTTTTTTATGCATAAGAATGCCCAAGGGATCACGGGGCACCAAAACCAAAAGTCTTATTTTCGCACAAAAATTGCACAATGGGTTGAAAATGCACCGCGGGCACCAAAATTGGACCATGAGGCACCTCGTACCTGAAAATTGAAAAGTTCTCCGAGCATTTTGGTTTTTTATGCATAAGAATGCACCAGGGATCACGGGGCACCAAAACCCAAAAGTCTTATTTTCGCACGAAGATTGCACAAATGGCCGAAAATGCACCACCAGCACCAAAATTGGACCACGGGGCACCTCAGACCTCAAAACTGAAAAGTGCTCTGAGCATAATGGTTTTTTATGCATAAGAATGCACAAGGGATCAAGGGGCACAAAAACCCAAAAGTCTTATTTTCGAACGAATATTGCACAAATGGCCGAAAATGCACCACTGGCACCAAAATTGTACCACGAGGCACCACGGACCACAAAACTAAAAAGTGCTCTGAGCATGATGGTTTTTAATGCATAAGAATGCACCAGGGATCACGGGGCACTAAAATCCAAACGTCTTATTTTCGCACGAAAATTGCACAAATGGCCGAAAATGCACCACCGACACCAAAATTGGACCACGGGGAAGCTCGGATCTCAAAACTAAAAAGTTCTCTGAGCATAATGCTTTTTTATGCATAAGAATGCACCAGGGATCACGGGGTACTAAAACCCAAAAGTCTTATTTTCGCATGAAAATTGCATAAATGGGTAAAAATCCACCACCGGAACCAAAATTGGACCACGGGGTACCACGGACCTCAAATCTGAAAAGTGCTCCGAGCATTACGGTGTTTTATGCATAAGAATTCCCCAAGGCTCACGGGGCACCAAAATCCAAAATTCTTATTTTCGTACGAAAATTGCACAATGGGCCGAAAATGCACCACGGGCACCAAAATTAGACACAGGGGCACCTAGAACCTAGAAACTGAAAAGTGCTCCGACCATTATGGTTTTTTATGCATAAGAATGCACCAGGGATCACAGGGCACCAAAACCCAAAAGTCTTATTTTCGCACGAAAATTGCACAATGGGCCGAAAATGCACCACGGGTACCAAAATTGGACCACGGGGCACGTCGGACCTCAAAACTAAAAAGTGCCCCGAGCATTATGGTTTTTTATGCATAAGAATGCACCAGGGATCACGGGGTACCAAAACCCAAAAGTCGTATCTTAAGATGAAAATTGCACAAATGGCCGAAAATGCACCACCGACACCAAAATTGGATCACGGGGCACCACATACCTCAAAAGTGAAAAGAGTTCTAAGCATTATGGTTTTTTATGCATAAGAATGCCCAAGGGATCACGGGGCACCAAAACCCAAAAGTCTTATTTTCGCACGAAGATTGCACAAATGGCCGAAAATGCACCACCAGCACCAAAATTGGACCACGGGGCACCTCAGACCTCAAAACTGAAAAGTGCTCTGAGCATAATGGTTTTTTATGCATAAGAATGCACAAGGGATCAAGGGGCACCAAAACCCAAAAGTCTTATTTTCGAACGAATATTGCACAAATGGCCGAAAATGCACCACTGGCACCAAAATTGTACCACGAGGCACCACGGACCACAAAACTAAAAAGTGCTCTGAGCATGATGGTTTTTAATGCATAAGAATGCACCAGGGATCACGGGGCACTAAAATCCAAACGTCTTATTTTCGCACGAAAATTGCACAAATGGCCGAAAATGCACCACCGACACCAAAATTGGACCACGGGGAAGCTCGGATCTCAAAACTAAAAAGTTCTCTGAGCATAATGCTTTTTTATGCATAAGAATGCACCAGGGATCACGGGGTACTAAAACCCAAAAGTCTTATTTTCGCATGAAAATTGCATAAATGGGTAAAAATCCACCACCGGAACCAAAATTGGACCACGGGGTACCACGGACCTCAAATCTGAAAAGTGCTCCGAGCATTACGGTGTTTTATGCATAAGAATTCCCCAAGGCTCACGGGGCACCAAAACCCAAAATTCTTATTTTCGTACGAAAATTGCACAATGGGCCGAAAATGCACCACGGGCACCAAAATTAGACACAGGGGCACCTAGAACCTAGAAACTGAAAAGTGCTCCGACCATTATGGTTTTTTATGCATAAGAATGCACCAGGGATCACAGGGCACCAAAACCCAAAAGTCTTATTTTCGCACGAAAATTGCACAATGGGCCGAAAATGCACCACGGGTACCAAAATTGGACCACGGGGCACGTCGGACCTCAAAACTAAAAAGTGCCCCGAGCATTATGGTTTTTTATGCATCAGAATGCACCAGGGATCACGGGGTACCAAAACCCAAAAGTCGTATCTTAAGATGAAAATTGCACAAATGGCCGAAAATGCACCACCGACACCAAAATTGGATCACGGGGCACCACATACCTCAAAAGTGAAAAGAGTTCTAAGCATTATGGTTTTTTATGCATAAGAATGCCCAAGGGATCACGGGGCACCAAAACCCAAAAGTCTTATTTTCGCACAAAAATTGCACAATGGGTTGAAAATGCACCACGGGCACCAAAATTGGACCATGAGGCACCTCGTACCTGAAAATTGAAAAGTGCTCCGAGCATTATGGTTTTTTGTGCATAAGAATGCACCAGGGATCACGGGGCACCAAAACCCAAAAGTCTTATTTTCGCACGAAAATTGCAGAAATGGGAAAAAATCCACCACCGGCACCAAAATTGGACCACGGGGTACCACGGACCTCAAAACTGAAAAGTGCTCCGAGCATGATGGTTTTTTATGTATAAGAATGCTCCAGGGATCACGGGGCACCAAAATCCAAACGTCTTATTTTCGCACGAAAATTGCACAAATGGCCGAAATGCACCACCGGCACCAAAATTGGACCACGGGGCACCTCAGAACTCGAAACTGAAAAGTTCTCCAAGCATTATGGTTTTTTATAAATAACATTGAACCAAGGATCATTTGGCACCAAAACCCAAAAGTCTTATTTTCGCAGGAAAACTGCATAAATGACCGAGGATGCACCCCAGGCACCAAAATTGGACCATGGGGCACCACGGACCTCGAAACCAAAAAGTGTTTCGAGCATTATGGTTTTTTATGCATAAGAATGCTCCAGGGATCACGGGGTACCAAAACCCAAAAGTCTTATTTTGGCGCGAAAATTGCAAAAATGGGCAAAAATCCTCCACCGGCACCAAAATTGAACCACGGGGTACCACGGACCTCAAAACTGAAAAGTGCTCCGAATATGATGGTTTTTTATGCATAAGAATGCACCAAGGATCACCGGGCACCAAAACCCAAAAGTCTTATTTTCGCAAGAAAATTGCGCAATGGGCCGAAAATGCACCACGGGCACCAAAATTGGACCACGGGGCATCTTGGACATCAAAACTAAAAAGTTCTTTGAGGATTATGGTTTTTTATGCATAAGAAAGCACTAGGGATCATGGGTCACCAAAACCCAAAAGTCTTATTTTTGTACGAAAATTGCACAAATGGCCGAAAATGCACCACGGGCAACAAAATTGGACCAAGGGGTGCCTCGGAATTCAAAACATAAAAGTACTCCAAGCATTATGGTTTTTTATGCATAAGAATGCACCAGGGATCACGGGGCACCAAAACCCAAAAGTCTTATTTTCGCAAGAAAATTGCACAAATGGTCAAAAATGCACCACCGGCACCAGAATTGGACCATTGGGCACCACGAACCTCAAAATTGAAAAGTGCTCTGAGCATTATGATTTTTCATGCATAAGAATTCACCAGGGATGACGGGGCACCAAAACCCAAAAGTCTTATTTTCGCATGAAAATTGCACAAATGGTTGGAAATGCACCACCGGCACCAAAATTGGACCCCGGGGCAGCACAGACCTTAAAACTGAAAATAGTGCCGAGCATTATGGTTTTTTATGCATAAGAATGCACCAGGGATCATGGGGCACGAAAACCCAAAAGTCTTGTTTCGCACGAAAATTGCACAATGGGCCGAAAATGCACCACGGGCACCAAAATTGGACCACGGGGCACCTCGCACCTCAAAACCGAAAAGTGCTATGAGCATTATGGTTTTTTATTCATAAGAATGCACCAAGGATAATGGCGCGCTAAAAACCAAAAGCCTTATTTTCGCACAAAAATTGTACGAATGGCCGGAAATGCAAAATGAGCACCAAAATTGGACCACGGGGCACCACGAACCTCAAAACCGAAAAGTACCCCGAGTATTATGATTTTTTATGCATAAGAATGCACCAGGGATCACGGGGCACCAAAACCCAAAAGTCTTATTTTCGCATGAAAATTGCACAAATGGTTGAAAATGCACCACCGGCACCAAAATTCGACCCCGGGGCAGCACGGACCTCAAAACTAAAAACAATTCCGAGAATTATGGTTTTTTATGCATAAGAATGCACCAGTGATCATGGGGCACGCAAACCCAAAAGTCTTATTTTTGCACAAAAGTTGCACAATGGTCCAAAAATGCACCACGGGCACCAAAATTGGACCACGAGGCACCTCGGACCTCAAAAGTCAAAAGTGCTCCGGCAATTATGGTTTTTTATGCATAAGAATGCACCAGGGATCACGGCATACCAAAACCCAAAAGTCTTATTTTTGCACGAAAATTGGACCATGTACCGAAAATCCACCACAGGCACCAAAATTGGACCATGGGGCAACACGGAACTCAACTGAAAAGTGCTTTCAGCATTATGGTTTTTTATGCAATAGGATGCAACAAGGATCACGGGGCCCCAAAACCTAAAATTCTTATTTTGGCACGAAAATTGCACTGTGGGTCGAAAATCCACCACGGGCACCAAAATTGGACCACGGGGCACCACGGACCTCAAAACTGAAAAGTGCTCTAAGCATTATGGTTTTTTATGCATAAGGATGCACCAAGGATCCCCGGGCCCCGAAACCCAAAAGTCTTATTTTGGCACGAAAATTGCACCATGTGCCGAAAATGCACCACGGGCACCAAAATTGGACCACGGGGCACCACGGACCTCAAAATTAAAAGGTGCTATGAGCATTACGGTCTTTTATGCATAAGAATGCACCAGGGATCACGGGGATCCAAAACCCAAAAGTCTTATTTTCGCACGAATATTGCACAATGGGCCGATAATGCACCACCCGCACCAAAACTGGACACTGGGCATCACAGACCTCAAAACTGAAAAGTGCTCCGAGCATTATGGATTTTTATGCATAAGGATGCACCAAGGATCACGGGGCAACAAAAACCCAAAGTTTTATTTTGGCACAAAATTTGCACCATGTGCCGAAAATGCACCAGGTGCACCAAAATTCGACCACGAGGCACGACAGACCTCAAAACTAAGAAGTGCTCTGAGCATTATGATTTTTTATGCATAATAATTCACACGAAAATTGTACAATGAGCAAAAAATGCAACACAGACACGAAAATTGGACCACGGGGCACCAATACCTAAAAGTCTTATTCACGCACGAAAATTGCACCATGGGCCGAAAATCCACCACGGGCACCAAAATTGGACCATGGGGCACCACAGACCTCAAAACTAAAAAGTGCTCAGAGCATTATGGTTTTTTATGCATAAGGATGCAACAAGGATCATGGGGCACCAAAACCCAAAAGGCTTATTTTGGCTTGAAAATTGCACCATGGGCCGAAAATCTACCACGGGCACCAAAATTGGACCACGGGGCACCACTGACCTCAAAACTGAAAAGTGCTCTAAGCTTTATGGTTTTTTATGCATAAGAATCCACCAGGGATCACGAGGCACCAAAACCGAAAAGTCTTATTTTGGCACGAAAATTGCACATTGAGCAGAAAATGCACCACGGGCACCAAAATTGGACCACGGGGCACCACGGACCTTGAAACTAAAAGGTGCCCCGACCATGATGGTTTTTTATGCATAAGAATTTGCACGAAAATTGCACATTGAGCAGAAAATGCACCACGGACACGAAAATTGCACCACGGGGTACCACGGACCTCAAAACTGAAAAGTACTCAGAGCATTACGATTTTTATGCATAAGAATGCCCAGGGATCACAGGGCACCAAAACCCAAGAGTATTATTTTGGCACGAAAACTGTACCATGTGCCGAAAATGCACCACGGGCACCAAAATTGGACCAGGAGGCACCACGGAGGTCAAAACTGAAAAGTGCTCCGAGCATTATGGTGTTTTATGCATCAGAATGCACTAGGGATCACGTGGCACCAAAACCCAAATGTCTTATTTTGGCACGAAAATTCGATCATGTACCGAAAATCCAGCACGGGCACCAAAATTTGACCAAGGGGCACCACGAACCTCAAAACTAAAAAGTGCTCCAAGCATTATGGTTTTTTATGCACAAGGATGCAACAAGGATCATGGGTCACCAAAACCCAAAAGTCTTATTTTCGCACGAAAATTGCACCATGGGCCGAAAATGCACCACGGTCACCAAATTTGGACCACGGGGCACCACGGACCTCAAAAATGAAATGTACTCAGACCATTATGATTTTTTATGCATAAGGATGCATCATTGATTACGGGGTACCAAAACCCAAAAGTCTTATTTTGGCACAAAAATTGCTCCATGGGCCAAAAATGCACCACGAGACACCAAAGTTGGACCACAGGGCACCACAGACCTCAAAACTGAAATATGCACCGAGCATTATGGTTTTTTATGCACAAGAATGCACCAGGGATCACAGAAACCAAAACCCAAAAGTCTTATTTTGGGACGAAAATTGCACCATGGGCCTAAAAGGAACCAATGGGCACGAAAATTGGACCACGGGGCACCACGGACCTCAAAACTGAAAAGTGCCCTGAGCATTATGGTTTTTCATGCATAAGGATGCACCAAGGATCACAAGGCACCAATACCCAAAAGTCTTATTTTGGCATGAAAATTGCACCATGTGACGAAAATGCACCATGGGCACCAAAATTGGACCACGGGGCACCACGGACCTCAAAACTAAAAAGTGCTCTGAGCATTATGGGTTTTTATGCATAAGAATGCACCAGGGATCACGGGGCACCAAATCCCAAAAGTCTTATTTTCGCACAAAAATTGCACAATGGGCCGAAAATGCATTACGGGCACCAAAATTGGACCACGGTGCACCATGGAGCTTAATACTGAAAAGTGCTCCAAGCATTATGGTTTTTTATGCATAAGAATGCACTAGGGATCACGGAAACCAAAACCCAGAAGTCTTATTTTGGCATGAAAATTGCACAATGGGCCGAAAAGTGTACCACAGGGGGCAGAAAAGCCTCTCTCTGCAGAAACCGTACAAGTAGTGGAGGCACTGCATGTACTGTTGTCTCCTCCATCTCTCCACCCAAAGCTGACACGTAGCAATGGTCATATGATTGTGAGAGAACGGTTATTGGCAAAGGCACAGATCCCACAACGGATATCTTCACCAAGCTGCCTATAAATACAGGAATAAGCTCATGTTTTGAAGAGAGAAATTTTCAAGTTTTTAGAAGAGCTGTAACTCTGCCAAATCGATTGGACGACCTACACTTGTGCGAAAAGAGGAACATACTTAGCTTTGCTAAGTTATTATGTGTAATTGAGTTTTTATTGTAATATCCTCTCTGTGAGAGCTGTTTATTTAACTTGTACTCAAACAATTTCTGTTTGGAAAGCCAGGAGTGGCTTAGTGACAAAGAATACTTGGGTGTTCTTTAATCTCAGGGGGAGATTAAAGGTGTGCCAGAAGTGGCCTAGAGAATACTTGTAGACAGGAGTGGTAGGGTATATAATACTTGTTTGTAACAGAACTTGATTAGTGGAACCCTTCAAAGTTTTTGAAGGAGAACTGGACGTAGCTTAGGTTGAGTGAACTAGTATAAACCAAGTGTTTTTACTCTATCGCTTTCAAGCTTACTTATTATTCTCATAAGTTATTTCTTCACACTTTGCGCACAAGGTTCTTTATATCCTATTTACGAAAATCTCTTATTTACGCCTGGGCGATTAACAAGAAAACGCAGTTTCACTAAACTGTCATTTTAACTATTAGACGATACCTGTGATCTTGTGTTTTACAAGCCCCTTGTGAAACCTAAGATATTTTATCTCCATTTTTGCAAAAAGTTTTTTATTAATAATATAACTTACACACTATTTAATCCCCCTTCTAGTGTGAATCTCTACATTTCAGTTGGCATCAGAGCTCGGCCTCTCGGGTTGAGTACTTGGCAGTACTGAGGAAACCAGATTCTAAGAAAGATGGAAAAGGAGGGACAAGCTGTGAATAGACCACCACTCTTCAAGGGTGTCAAATATGATTATTGGAAGCAAAGAATGATAGCATTCTTTGAATCCTGTCATATTGATATGTGGGACGTTGTGGAGATGGGCGACTACATTCCAGTTGATAAGAGTCTCAATGAGATCCCAAAGGCTAGATGGACGGAGGAGTAGAAACAAAGATTTCATCTCAACTCCAGAGCCAGAAATATCATCATGTGTGCACTATCTGAACAAGAATACAACAAAGTGCACAGTTTCAAAAGCGCAAAACAAATGTGGGACACTCTTGCGTTAACGTATGAGGGTTCCACCTAGGTAAAACTAACAAACTTAGCCTTCTTACTCGTCAATATGAATTGTTTAGAATGGAAGAAAATGAGGACATACAAAGTATGTTTGGATGGTTTCAAACCATACTAAATGAACTTAGAGCACATGGTAAACATTACAATAACTATGAACATATTGACAAAATTCTGAGGAGTTTGCCTAGGCAATGGAGACCACAGGTTACAGCCTTGAGAGCAACCATAGGGCTGGATGACATGTCCTTAGAAGAGCTTGTGGGAATCCTTAAGGTGCATGAGCTGGAACTGCAACAAGATGGTGATGGCAAGAAAAGCAAGTCTCTGGCACTCAGCATCCAGAAGCCAAAGAAAGCATCATTGTCCAAAGCCATGCAAGCTGAAGCATCATTAGACGAACAATCTGAAGATGATGACTCAGACGAGGATGATGAGTTATCCTTCATATCCAAGAGAATCCACTCTATGTGAAAGAAGAAAGGTGGATCCAGATGGAGAAACCCGAACAAGAAAGGTTTCAAAGAAAAGAAGGAGAAGAGTCCAATCGTATGCTACGAATGCAAAAAGCCCAGACACTTCAAATCAAAATGCCCAGATCTTGACAAGAGCAAGGACAAGAAGAAGAAAAGCTTCAACAAAAAGAAGGGAAAAAAGGTTCTGATGTCCACATGGGAAGATCTGGACGACGACTCATCATCGGACGATGAAGAGGAAGAGGAAGCACACATATGTCTGATGGCAGACACTACATCAGATTCTTCAGAACCAGAAGAAGAAGATGAGGTAAACTTTAATGATCTAAATTCACTTCAAGAAGCTTATCATGATTTGCTTTCAAACTCTTCTATTCTGTCAAAGGCCTACAAAACCATGAAAAAATCGTCCAAGTCACTTTCAAAAGAAAAAGAAGTTTTAGAAAATAGTCTCAAACAACTTGAAAGTGAAAAGAAAGATTTACAGAAAAAGTTAACAGAGCTCTCAAAAGAACATGAAGCCTTAAATGAGGATAGACGAACTCTCTGGAATGATACTGCTCGAGCCTATAAATCCAATGAGGATTCAAGGACTAGAGAAATGAATCTTTCCATAGAGATTCGAACTCTAAAAGCAGAAAACAAAAGGCTAGTTGAGAAGCTTATGAAAGTTGATGCAGATACTTCCTTAAGAGGTCAACCACATGATGTTGTAAAACTTCATGAAGAGATTGACAGCCTAAAGAAGGATTTGTCCAACTTTGTCAAGGGATCTGACAACCTTAAGATGCTTTTAAAATATGAAGGTTGTAGGAGACCAAATGACAGGTCAGGGCATGGATATAAGGGAAAGAAATATATTCATGACGAAGATGCAGATGTGTGTTACTTCTGTGGGAAACCTGGACATATAACGTCCAAATGCAGACACCTGCCTAAGAGGGGAGCGTCCAATTTTTTCAAACTAACGAGAAAGGACCCAAGTCAATCTAGGTACCTAAGGATAAAATTGTTTCTGTTGTAGACATGCTTAACAGCGGGAAAGAAACTCCAGTCATGGTACATGGACAGTGGGTGCTCGCATCACATGACAAGAGAAAGGTGTATGTTCCAAAGCCTCCAACCCAAGACTGGTGGGACAGTCACTTTCGGAGGGAATCAGAAAGGGATGATAGCTGGCGTGGGTAAGATTGGTATACCAGCCTATCCCTGTATTGATAATGTTCTTTATGTTAAAGGTCTCAAGCACAATCTACTTAGCATAAGTCAATTATGTGATAGTGGATATGATGTTGCCTTTAACAAAGGTGAATGTATAGTCAAGAACTCTAATGGATCCCTTCTCTTTACTGCAAAGAGGCAAGGTAATCTCTACAAGATTAAACTTGGGGAACTATCAAGTCAAAATGTTTCATGCTTAGTTTCAGTTAAAGAAAATCATTGGCTATGGCATAAAAGACTTGGGCATGCCAACTTGAGATTAATCTCAAAGCTTAATAGGCACAACCTCGTGAGAGGATTACCAAGTATGTCATATAAAGATGATCTTCTTTGTGAAGCCTGTCAGAAAGGGAAACAAGTAAAAATTTCTTTTCAAAGTAAAAACATTGTTTCCACTTCTAGACCTCTTGAGTTGTTACACATTGACCTGTTTGGACCTACAAGAATAGCCTCTGTAGGTGGTAAGAGGTACGGATTAGTTGTAGTGGATGACTATACTAGATGGACATGGGTCATGTTCCTATCTCACAAAGATGAGTCTTTTAAGGCCTTCTATAACTTCTGCAAAAGAATTCAAAATGAAAAAGGAGTATGCATTATTTTGATCCGAAGTGATCATGGGGGAGAATTCGAAAATGAAAGTTTTCAAAGGTTCTGTGAAGAAAATGGTATCCTTCACAACTTCTCAACACCCAGAACACCACAATAGAATGGTGTTGTTGAGAGGAAGAACATGTCACTCCAAGAGATGGCCAGAACCATGTTGAATGATAATTCAACCCCAAAACACTTTTGGGCTGAAGCAGTGAATACTGCATGTTATTTATAGAACATAATCTATATCAGGCCAATCTTTAAAAAGACTCCATATGAATTGTGGAAAGGGAGAAGACCCAACATATCCTACTTCCATCCATTTGGATGTCAATGCTTGATTCTGAATACTAAGGATAACTTGGGAAATTTGATTCTAAGTGTGATGAAGGAATATTGCTTGGATATTCTGAAACTTCAAAGACATATAGAGTTTATAATTCTAGAACCTTAGTTGTTGAAGAAGCTATCCATGTGTAGTTCAATGACACTAAGCCTGATAAGAAATTATCAGAGCTAGATGAATCATTTGCAGAACTCAGGCTGGACGATGCAAGGAAATCATCAGACACGTCCAATAGTGATGTCACAGTTGAAGAGTCTAATGTTCCCCTGGACGGTCCAACAGAAGAACAAAGGGAACCAACTGGACGCAACTGGCAAATGAAGAAGCATAATCCAGAAGACCAAATCATTGGTGATCCAAAGGATAGAGTCAGAACCCGATCTTCACTTCAACAACAAGGTCACACAACACTCATATGACAGATAGAACCTAAGACTGTGGATGATGCTCTGGAAGATGAAAGCTAGGTCAAAGCAATGCAAGATGAACTTGACCAATTTCAAAAGAACGCTGTCTGGAAACTTGTAGAACTCCCTAATAACAAAGAAGCCGTAGGAGCTAAATGGGTGTTCAGAAACAAATTGGAGGAAACAGGTAATGTTGTGAGAATCAAAGCCAGACTGGTAGCCAAAGGTTACTCACAACAAGAAGGTATAGATTATACTGAAACTTATGCACCTGTTGCACGTCTAGAGGCAATTCGCATTTTACTATCATTTGCGGCTCATAGCAATATGAAGCTATATCAAATGGACGTAAAAAGTGCATTCCTCAATGGACTGATAAAAGAAGAAGTCTATGTGGAGCAACCCCTAAGGTTTGAGAGTGATGCTTTTCCTAATCATGTTTTCAAACTTAAGAAAGCATTATATGGACTAAAACAAGCACCGAGAGCTTGGTATGAAAAACTCAGCTCATTTCTTTTAGAAAATGGTTTCTCAAGAGGAAAAGTAGACGCTACACTATTTCACAAAGATTATTCTTCTAATTTCATTATTGCTCAAGTATATGTTGATGATATCATATTTGGTGCTACTAACGAATCTCTTTGTGAAGAATTTGCTAAGTTAATGCAAACAGAATTCGAGATGAGCATGATGGGAGAACTAAAATTCTTCCTTGGATTGCAAATCAAGCAAACTGATAAAGGCATATACATACATCAGACCAAGTATGTTAAGCAGCTTCTCAAGAAGTTCAAAATGGATGATGCAAAGCCAATGAAAACTCCTATGCACCCAACAACAATACTTGGACTGGACGATGGTTCAAAGAAGGTGGACAACACCCTATACAAAGGAATGATAGGATCACACCTATACCTCACAGCGTCCAGACCTGACATCATGTTCAGCGTATACTTATGTGGTAGATTCCAATCTGACGCAAGGGAAGTTCACTTAACTGCTGTTAAAAGAATCTTTCGATATCTTGTTGGAACAACTAACCTTGGTCTACATTTCAAAAGGCAGAAGGATTTTAGATTAGTTGGATATTGTGATGCTGACTATGCTGGAGACAAAATTGAAAGAAAAAGCACTAGTGGAGGATGTCACTTCATTGGTGGAAACTTAGTCTCCTGGATATGCAAGAAGCAAGGAACAATTGCACTATCCACCGCTAAAGCAGAGTATATTTTAGCTGCAAAGTGCTGCTCTCAAATCCTATGGATTAAGCATCAACTTGAGGACTACAACATATATGAGAGTAACATTCGTATCTTCTGTGATAGCAAAGCTGCAATTGATCTTTCTAAAAACCCAATATTGCATTCAAGGGCAAAACATATAGAAATTAAACATCACTTTATAAGAGATCATGTTCAGAAGGGTACTTTGGAATTACATTTTGTAACCACAGATAATCAGCTAGCTGATATATTTACAAAACCCCTTACTGAAGACTAGCTAGTCCTTCTGAGGAATAGACTTGGCATGAGTCTTGTAAAAGAATGATTAAAATCCATATGTAGCGTCCAATGTGACAAACAGCGTCCAATGGACATGTCGTCCAAAGGTAACTTTGACATGCACGTGCATTGCATATGATACACTTAAGTCCAATGACTGGACGGTATTTTTTTTCTATTTAACATTGTTTTAATAGCCAAAACGGTTTCATTTTGTGTAATTGCAAATTAATTCCCTATGCTGAGTCACCTAGTTGTTAATAACCGTACACAGTTACCCATATCCTCAGCATGTCTCATCATGGCGGCTCTTATGGCATAACCTCCATTTTAAATATTCACAAAAGCCCAAAAATGTTTCTTGTTCTCCAACCAGAGCTATACTTAAACTGACAAATTCACTCAGAAAATTACTTTACCAAATTTCCCTTCTCCGAAATTATCTTCTACCTCCAGCATTCTCCTTCTTTCTCTCTCAGAAAACCTAAACACTATCTGCTAAACCTAAAAATCAAACCTTTATCATCATGACGAACTCTGCTAACTCAAGCAACTACGAACTTGATGTTCATACCTACCCTGAAACCATTATAGTGTCTCAAGGTGCTGCCACTGTTCACGTTGAGCACTTCTTCAACATTGGAAAACTAGAAAAGTTGGGTCTGAATCTCGATGAAAGTCTTCTAAAATGCGGAATCAGAGAATACTTCAACGAAAACCAGAAGATATTTCCAGAACTGATCAGAATGTTCTGGAGGAACGCATGATTCCAAAACTCAAGGGAACTCGTGTCACTATGCTTGGACAAGAAGTGATTTTGTCTACTGAATCTATAGCCAAAGTCACTGGCTGTATCAGGGAACAAAATCAGTACAAGTCAGATTGGGCGAAGCAATATGGAAACTACATTGGAAAGGTACTATGCAAGAACAAGTCTACAGATTCATCCAAGATTGAGTACAAGAATCTATGCTCTAAACCCTAAACTGAAAAGTGCTCTGAACATTATGGTATTTTATACATAAGAATGCACCAGGGATCACGGGGCACCAAAACCCAAAAGTCTTATTTTCACACCAAAATTGCTCACATGGCCGAAAATGACCCACTAGCACCAACATTGGACCACGGGGTACCACAAACCTCAAAACTGAAAAGAGTTCCGAGCATAATGGTTTTTTATGCATAAGAATGCACCAGCGATCACGGGGCACCAAAACCAAAAGGTCTTACTTTCGCACGAAAATTGCACAATGGGCCGCGGGCACCAAAATTGGACAACGGGGCACCTCGAACCTCCAAACTGAAAAGTGCTTTGAGAATTATGGTTTTTTATGCATAAGAATGCACCAGGGATCACGATGCACCAAAACCCAAAAGTCTAATTTTCGCACGAAAATTGCACAAATGGCCGAATATGCACCACGGGGCACCTTGGACCTCAATACTTAAAAGTGCTCCAAGCATTATGGTTTTTTATGCATAAGAATGCACTAGGGTTTGCAGGGCACCAAAACCCAAAAGTCTTATTTTCGCATGAAAATTGCAGAAATAGCCGAAAATGCACCACCGGCACCAAAATTGGACCACGGGGCAGCACGAACCTCAAGACTGAAAACTGTTCCGTGCATTATGGTTTTTTATGCGTAAGAATGCACCAAGGATCACGGGGCACCAAAACCCAAAAGTCTTATTTTCGCACGAAAATTGCAGAATGTGCCGAAAATACACCACGTGCACCAAAATTGGACCACGGGGCACTGAAAAGTGCTCCAACCATTATGGTTATTTATGCATAACAATGCACCAGGGTTCACAGGGCACCAAAACCCAAAAGTCTTATTTTCGTATGCAAATTGCACAAATTGCCTAAAATGCACCCCCGACACCAAAATTGGACCACCGAGCACCTCGGACCACAAGACTCAAAAGAGTTCCGAGCATTATGGTTTTTTATGCAAAAGAATGCATCAAGGATCACGGGGCACCAAAATCCAAAAGTCTTATTTTCGCACGAAAATCGCATAAATGGTTGAAAATGCACCACCGACACCAAAATTGGACCACGGGACACCTAGGACTTGGAAACTAAAAAGTGCTCCGAGCATTATGGTATTTCATGCATAAGAATGCACCAGGGATCACAGGGCACAAAAACCCAAAAGTCTTATTTTTGCACGAAAATTGCATAATTGGCCGAGAATGCACCCCTGGCACCAAAATTAGACCACCGGCCACCACGAATCTCAAGACTGGAAAATGTTTCGAGCATTATGGTTTTTTATGCATAGGAATGCACCAAGGATCACGGGGCACTAAAACCAAAAAGTCTTATTTTCGCATGAAAATTGCACAATGGGCCAAAATGCACCACATGCACCAAAATTGGACCACGGGACACCTCGAACCTCGAAACTAAAAAGTGTTCCGAGCATTATGGTTTTTCATGCATAAGAATGCACCAGGGTTCACAGGGCACCAAAACCCAAAAGTCTTATTTTTGCACGAAAATTGCCCAAATGGCCGAGAATGCACGCCTGGCACCAAAATTGGACCACCGGGCACCACGAATCTCAAGACTGAAAAATGTTTCGAACATTACGGTTTTTTATGCATAGGAATGCACCAAGATCACGGGGCACCAAAATCCAAAAGCCTTATTTTCGCACGAAAATTGCACAAATGGCCGGAAATGCACCACCGGTACCAAAATTGGACCACGGGGCACCACGGTCCTCAAAACTGAAAAGTGCTCCGAGCATTATGGGTTTTATGCATAACAATGCACTAAGGATCAGGGGGTACCAAAACCCAAAAGTCTTATTTTCGCATGAAAATTGCACAAATGGCTGAAAATGCACCACCGGCACCAAAATTGGACCACGGGTCACCACGGACATCAAAACTGAAAAGTTTTCCAAGCATTATGGTTTTCTATGCATAAGAATGCACCAAGGATCACGGGGCACCAAAATCAAAAAGTCTTATTTTCGCACGAAAATTGCACGATGGGCCGAAAATGCACCACGTGCACCAAAATTGGACCACGGGACACCTGGGACCTCGAAAATAAAAAGTGCTCCAAGCATTATGGTTTTTCATGCATAAGATGCACCAGGGTTCACAAGGCACCAAAACCCAAAAGTCTTATTTTCGCACGAAAATTGCACAAATGGCTGAGAATGCACCCCTGGCACCAAAATTGGACCACCGAGCACCACGAATCTCAAGACTGAAAAATGTTCTGAGCATTACGGTTTTTTATGCATAGGAAAGCACCAAGGATCATGGGGCACCAAAACCCAAAGGTCTTATTTTCGCACGAAAATTGCACAAATGGCCGGAAATGCACCACCGACACCAAAATTGGACCACGGGGAACCACGGTCCTAAAAACTGAAAAGTGCTCCGAGCATTATGGTTTTTTATGCATAAGAATGCACCAAGGATCATGGGGTACCAAAACACAAAAGTCTTTTTTTCGCACGAAAATTGCACAAATGGCCGAAAATGCACCACCGGCACCAAAATTGGACCACGGGTCACCACGGACATCAAAACTGAAAAGTGTTCCAAGCATTATGGTTTTTTTTGCATAAGAATGCACTAAGGATCACGGGGTAACAAAACCGAAAACTCTTATTTTCGCACGAAAATTGCACAATGGGCCGAAAATGCACCACGGGACACCTCGGACCTCGAAACTAAAAAGTGCTATGAGCATTATGGTTTTTCATGCATAAGAATGCACCAAGGATCACCGGGCACTAAAACCCAAAAGTCTTATTTTCGCACGAAAATTGTACAATGGTCCAAAAATTCATCACGGACACCAACATTTAACCACGGGCCACCTCGGACCTCAAAATTGAAAAGTGCTCAGAGAATTATGGTTTTATATGCATAAGAATGCCCCAAGGATCACGGGGCACCATAACCCAAAAGTCTTATTTTTGAACGAAAATTGCGCAATGGGCCGAAAATGCACCACGGGCACCAAAATTCGACCACAGGGCACCACGGACCTCAAAACTGAAAAGTTCTCCGAGAATTATGGTTTCCTAGGCATAAGAATGACCCAAGGATCACGGGGCACCAAAATCCTAAAGTCTTACTTTGGCACGGAAATTGTACCATGGGCCAAAAATGCACCACAGCGCACCAAAAAATGACCACTAGACACCACAGACCTCAAAACTGAAAAGTGCTCCGAGCATTATGGTATTTTATGCATAAGAATGCACCAGCGATCACAGGGCACCTAACCCCAAAAGTCTTATTTTCGCACGAAATTGCACAAATGGTAGAAAATGCACCACCAGCACGGAAATTGGACCACGGGGCAACATGGACCTCAAAATAGAAAAGTGCTCTGAGCATTATGGTTTTTTATGAATAAGAATGCACCAGGGATCATGGGGCACCAAAACCCAAAAGTGGTATTTCCGCACGAAAATTGAACAATGGGTCGAAAATGCATCACGGGCACCAAAATTGAACCACGGGGCACCACGGACCTCAAAACTGAAAAGTGCTCCAAGAATTATGGTTTTTTAGGCATAAGAATGCTCCAAGGATCACGGGGCACCAAAACCCAAAAGTTTTATTTTGGCACGGATATCGCACCATCGGCCAAAAATGCACCACGAGGCACCAAAATTGGACCGCTGGGCACCACGGACCTCAACACTGAAAAAGTGCTCCAAGCGTTATGGTTTTTTATGTATAAGAATGCAGTAGGGATCACAGGGCACCAAAACCCAAAAGTCTTATTTTCGCAAAAAATTGCACAAATGGCCGAAAATGCACCACCAGTACCAAAATTGGACCACGGGGCACCACAGACCTCAAAACTGGAAAGTGCTCCAAGCATTACGGTGTTTTATGCATAAGAATGCCCCAAGGATCACGGAGCACCAAAACCCAAAATTCTTATCTTCGTAAGAAAATTGCACAATGGGCTGAAAATGCACCACGGGCAGCAAAATTAGACACAGGGGCACCTCGGACCTCAAAACTGAAAAGCGCTCTGACCATTATGGTTTTTTATGCATAAGAATGCACCAGGGATCACAGGGCACCAAAACCCACAAGTCTTATTTTCGCACGAAAATTGCACAATGGGCCGAAAATGCACCACGGGCACCAAAATTGGACCACGGGGCACGTCGGACCTCAAAACTGAAAAGTACCCCGAGCATTATGGTTTTTTATGCATAAGAATGCCCCCAGGATCACGGGGCACCAAAACCCAAAAGTCATATTTTCAGATGAAAATTGCCCAAATGGCCGAAAATGCACCACCGACACCAAAATTGGATCACGGGGCACCACATACCCCAAAAGTGAAAAGAGTTCCGAGCATTATGGTTTTTTATGAATAAGAATGCCCCAGGGATCATGGGGCACCAAAACCCAAAATTCTTATTTTCGCACAAAAATTGCACAATGGGCTGAAAATGCACCACGGGCACCAAAATTGGACCACGGGGCACCTCATACCTGAAAATTGAAAAGTGCTCCGAGCATTATTGTTTTTTATGCATAAGAATGCACTAGGCATCATGGGGCACCAAAACCCAAAAGTCTTATTTTGGTACTGAAATTGCACCATCCGCCAAAAATGCTCCACGGGGCACGAATATTGGACCGCTAGACAGCACGGACCTCAAAACTGAAAAAGTGCTCCAAGCATTACGGTTTTTTATGTATAAGAATGCAGCAGGGATCACAGGGCACCAAAACCCAAAAGTCTTATTTTCGTAAAAAAATTGCACAAATGGCCGAAAAGGCACCACCGGTACCAAAATTGGACCACGGGGCACCACGGACCTCAAAACTGGAAAGTGCTCCGAGCATTACGGTGTTTTATGCATAAGAATTCCCCAAGGATCACGAGGCACCTAGGACCTCAAAACTGAAAAGTGCTCCGAGCATTGTGGTTTTTTATGCATAAGAATGCACCAGGGATCACAGGTCATCAAAACCCACAAGTCTTATTTTCGCACGAAAACTGCACAATGTGCCGAAAATGCACCACGGGCACCAAAATTGGACCACGGGGCACGTCGGACCTCAAAACTGAAAAGTACCCTGAGCATTATGGTTTTTTATGCATAAGAATGCCCCCAGGATCACGGGGCACCAAAACCCAAAAGTCATATTTTCAGATGAAAATTGCCCAAATGGCCGAAAATGTACCACCGACACCAAAATTGGATCACGGGGCACCACATACCTCAAAAGTGAAAAGAGTTCCGAGCATTATGGTTTTTTATGAATAAGAATGCCCCAGGGATCATGGGGCACCAAAACCCAAAATTCTTATTTTCGCACAAAAATTGCACAATGGGCTGAAAATGCACCACGGGCACCAAAATTGGACCACGGGGCACCTCATACCTGAAAATTGAAAAGTGCTCCGAGCATTATTGTTTTTTATGCATAAGAATGCACTAGGGATCATGGGGCACCAAAACCCAAAAGTCTTATTTTGGTACTGAAATTGCACCATCCGCCAAAAATGCTCCACGGGGCACGAATATTGGACCGCTAGACAGCACGGACCTCAAAACTGAAAAAGTGCTCCAAGCATTACGGTTTTTTATGTATAAGAATGCAGCAGGGATCACAGGGCACCAAAACCCAAAAGTCTTATTTTCGCAAAAAATTGCACAAATGGCCGAAAAGGCACCACCGGTACCAAAATCGGACCACGGGGCACCACGGACCTCAAAACTGGAAAGTGCTCCGAGCATTACGGTGTTTTATGCATAAGAATTCCCCAAGGATCACGAGGCACCTAGGACCTCAAAACTGAAAAGTGCTCCGAGCATTGTGGTTTTTTATGCATAAGAATGCACCAGGGATCACAGGTCATCAAAACCCACAAGTCTTATTTTCGCACGAAAACTGCACAATGTGCCGAAAATGCACCACGGGCACAAAAATTGGACCACGGGGCACGTCGGACCTCAAAACTGAAAAGTGCCCTGAGCATTATGGTTTTTTATGCATAAGAATGCCCCAGGGATCATGGGGCACCAAAACCCAAAAGTCTTATTTTGGCATGAAAATTGCAGAACTGGGTAAAAATCCGCCACCGGAACCAAAATTGGACCACGGAGTACCACGGACGTCAAAACTGAAAAGTGCTCTGAGCATGATGGTGTTTTATGCATAAGAATGCACCAGGGATGACGGGGCACGAAAACCCAAAAGTCTTATTTTCGCACGAAGATTGCACAATGGACCGAAAATGCACAACGGGCACCAAAATTGGGCCACGGAGCACCTTGAACCTCAAAACTGAAAAGTGCTCTGAGCATTATGGTTTTTTATGCATAAGAATGCACCAGGAATCACGGGGCACCGAAACCCAAAAGTCATATTTTTGCACGAAAATTGCACAAATGGCCGAAAATGCACCACCGGCACCAAAATTGAACCAAAGGGCACCTCGGACCTCAAAACGGAAAAGTGCTCCGAGCATTATGGTTTTTTATGTGTGAGAATGCACCAGGGATCACGGGGCACCAAAACCCAAAAGTCTTATTTTGGCAAGGAAATCGCACCATCGGCCAAAAATGCGCCACGGGGCACCAAAATTGGACCGCTAGACAGCACGGACCTAAAAAATGAAAAAGTGCTCCAAGCATTATGGTTTTTTATGTATAAGAATGCAGTAGGGATCACAGTGCAACAAAACCCAAAAGTCTTATTTTCGCAAAAAATTGCACAAATGGCCGAAAATGCAGCACCGGTACCAAAATTGGACCACGGGGCACCACGGACCTCAAAACTGGAAAGTGCTCTGAGCATTACGGTGTTTTATGCATAACAATTCCCCAAGGATCACGGGGCACCAAAACTAAAAACTCTTATTTTCGTACGAAAATTGCACAATGGGCCGAAAATGCACCACGGGCACCAAAATTAGACACAGGGGCACCTCGGACCTCAAAACTGAAAAGTGCTCTGACCATTATGGTTTTTTATGAATAAGAATGCACAAGGGATCACAGGGCACCAAAACCCACAAGTCTTATTTTCGCACGAAAATTGCACAATGGGCCAAAAATGCACCACGGGCACCAAAATTGGACCACGGGGCACGTCGGACCTCAAAACTAAAAAGTGAACCGAGCATTATGGTTTTTTATGCATAACAATGCACCAGGGATCACGGGGCACCAAAACCCAAAAGTCATATTTTCAGATACAAATTGCACAAATGGCCGAAAATGCACCACCGACACCAAAATTGGATCACGGGGCACCACATTCCTCAAAAGTGAAAAGAGTTCCAAGCATTATTGTTTTTTATGCATAAGAATGCCCCAGGGAGCATGGGGCACCAAAACCCAAAAGTCTTATTTTTGCACAAAAATTGCACAATGGGCTGAAAATGCACCACAGGCACCAAAATTGGACCACGGGGCACCTCGTAACTGAAAATTGAAAAGTGCTCCGAGAATTATGGTTTTTTATGCATAAGAATGCACCAGGGATCACGGGGAACCAACATCCAAAAGTCTTATTTTCGCACGAAGATTGCACAAATGGCCGAAGATGCACCACCGGCACCAAAATTGGACCACGAGGCACCACGGACGTAAAAACTAAAAAGTTCTCTGAGCATGATGGTTTTTAATGCATAAGAATGCACCAGGAATCACGGGGCACCAAAATCCAAACGTCGTAATTTCGCACGAAAATTGCACAAATGGCCGAAAATGCACCACCGGCACCAAAATTGGACCACGAGGCACCTCGGACCTCAAAACTGAAAAGTGCTCTGAGCATAATGGTTTTTTATGCATAAGAATGCACCAGGGATCACGGAGTACCAAAACCCAACAGTCTTATTTTTGCATGAAAATTGCAGAACTAAGTAAAAATCCACCACTGGAACCAAAATTGGACCACGGGTACCACGGACCTCAAAACTGAAAAGTGCTCCGAGCATTATGGTTTTTAATGCATAAGAATGCACCAGGGATCACGGGGCACCAAAATCCAAAAGTCTTATTTTCGCACGAAGATTGCACAATAGGCCGAAAATGCACAACGGGCACCAAAATTGGACCACGGAGCACCTTGGACCTCAAAACTGAAAAGTGCTCTGAGCATTATGGTTTTTTATGCATAAGAATGCACCAGGGATCACAGGGCACCAAAACCCACAAGGTGTATTTTCAGATGAAAATTGCACAAATGGCCGAAAATGCACCACCGACACCAAAATTGGATCACGGGGCACCACATACCTCAAAAGTGAAAAGAGTTCCGAGCATTATGGTTTTTTATGCATAAGAATGCCCCAGGGATCATGGGTCACCAAAACCCAAAAGTCTTATTTTCGCACAATAATTGCACAATGGGCTGAAAATGTACCACGGGCACCAAAATTGGACCACGGGGCACCTCGTACCTGAAAATTGAAAAGTGCTCCGAGCATTATGGTTTTTTATGCATAAGAATGCACCAGGAATCATGGGGCACCAAAACCCAAAAGTCATATTTTCGCACGAAAATTGCACAAATGGCCGAAAATGCACCACCGGCAGAAAAATTGAACCAAAGGGCACCTCGGACCTCAAAACGGAAAAGTGCTCCGAGCATTATGGTTTTTTATGCGTGAGAATGCACCAGGGATCACGGGGCACCAAAACCCAAAAGTCTTGTTTTGGCACGAAAATCGCACCATCGGCCAAAAATGCACCACAGGGCACCAAAATTGGACCGCTGGACACCACGGACCTCAAAACTGAAAAAGTGCCGCAAGCATTATGGTTTTTTATGTATAAGAATGCAGCAGGGATCGCAGGGATCACGGACCTTAAAACTGGAAAGTGCTCCGAGCATTACGGTGTTTTATGCATACGAATTCCCCAAGGATCACGGGGCACCAAAACCCAAAATTCTTATTTTCGTGCGAAAATTGCACAATGGGCCGAAAATGCACCACGAGCACCAAAATTAGACACAGGGGCAGCTCGGACCTCAAAACTGAAAAGCGCTCTGACCATTATGGTTTTTTTATGCATAAGAATGCACCAGGGATCACAGGGCACCAAAACCCACAAGTCTTATTTTCGCACGAAAATTGCACAATGGGCCGAAAATGCACCACGGGAACCAAAATTGGACCACGGGGCACATCGGACCTCAAAATTGAAAAGTGCCCCGAGCATTATGGTTTTTTATGCATAAGAATGCACCAGGGATCACGGGGCACCAAAACCCAAAAGTCATATTTTCATATGAAAATTACACAAACGGCCGAAAATGCACCACCGACACCAAAGTTGGATAACGGGGCACCACATACCTCAAAAGTGAAAAGAGTTCCGAGCATTATGGTTTTTTATGCATAAGAAAGCCCCAGGGATCATGGGGCACCGTAACCCAAAAGTCTTATTTTCGCACAAAAATTGCACAATGGGCTGAAAATGCACCACGGGCACCAAAATTGGACCACGGGGCACCTCGTAACTGAAAATTGAAAAGTGCTCCAAGAATTATGGTTTTTTATGCATAAGAATGCACCAGGGATCACGGGGAACCAAAACCCAAAAGTCTTAATTTCGCACGAAGATTGTACAAATGGCCGAAAATGCACCACCGGCACCAAAATTGGACCACGAGGCACCACGGACGTAAAAACTAAAAAGTGTTCCGAGCATGATGGTTTTTAATGCATAAGAATGCACCAGGGATCACGGGGTACCAAAACCCAAAAGTCTTATTTTGGCACGAAAATTGGACCTCGTGCCGAAAATCCACCACGGGCACCAAAGTTTGACCACGGGGCACCATGGACCTCAAAACTGAAAGTGCTCCGTGCATTATGGTTTTTTATGCATAAGAATGCACCAGGGATCATGGGGTACCAAAACCCAAAAGTCTTATTTTTGCATGAAAATTGCAGAACTAGGTAAAAATCCACCACCGGAACCAAAATTGGACCACGGTGTACCACGGACCTCAAAACTGAAAAGTGCTCTGAGCATTATGGTTTTTTATGCATAACAATGCACCAGGGATCACGGGGCACCAAAATCCAAAAGTCTTATTTTCGCAAGAAGATTGCACAATGGGCCGAAAATGCACAACGGGCACCAAAATTGGACCACGGAGCACCTTGGACCTCAAAACTGAAAAGTGCTCTGAGCATTATGGTTTTTTATGCATAAGAATGCACCAGGGATCACGGGGCACCAAAATCCAAAAGTTGTAATTTCATATGAAAATTGCACAAATGGCCGAAAATGCACCACCGACACCAAAATTGGATCACGGGGCACCACATACCTCAAAAGTGAAAAGAGTTCCGAGCATTATGGTTTTTTATGCATAAGAATGTCCCAGGGATCATGGGGCACCAAAACCCAAAAGTCTTATTTTCTCACAAATCACAAAAATTACACAATGGGCTGAATATGCACCACGGGCATCAAAATTGGACCACGGGGCACCTCGTAACAGAAAATTGAAAAGTGCTCCGAGCATTATGGTTTTTTATGTATAAGAATGCACCAGGGATCACGAGGAACGAAAACCCAAAAGTCTTATTTTCGCACGAAGATTGCACAAATGGCCGAAAATGCACCACCGGCACCAAAATTGGACCACGAGGCACCACGGACGTAAAAGCTAAAAAGTTCTCCGAGCATGATGGTTTTTAATGCATAAGAATGCACCAGGGATCACGGGGCACCAAAACCGAAACGTCTTATTTTCGCACAAAAATTGCATAAATGGGCGAATATGCACCACCGGCACCAAAATTGGACACAGGGGCACCTCGGACCTCAAAACTGAAAAGTGCTCTGAGCATTATGGTTTTTTATGCATAAGAATGCACCAGGGATCACGGGGCACCAATATCCAAAAGTTGTAATTTCATATGAAAATTGCACAAATGGCCGAAAATGCACCACCGACACCAAAATTGGATCACGGGGCACCACATACCTCAAAAGTGAAAAGAGTTCCGAGCATTATGGTTTTTTATGCATAAGAATGCCCCAGGGATCATGGGTCACCAAAACCCAAAAGTCTTATTTTCGCACAATAATTGCACAATGGGCTGAAAATGTACCACGGGCACCAAAATTGGACCACGGGGCACCTCGTACCTGAAAATTGAAAAGTGCTCCGAGCATTATGGTTTTTTATGCATAAGAATGCACCAGGAATCACGGGGCACCGAAACCCAAAAGTCATATTTTCGCACGAAAATTGCACAAATGGCCGAAAATGCACCACAGGCACCAAAATTGAACCAAAGGGCACCTCGGACCTCAAAACGGAAAAGTGCTTCGAGCATTATGGTTTTTTATGCGTGAGAATGCACCAGGGATCACGAGGCACCGAAACCCAAAAGTCATATTTTCGCACGAAAATTGCACAAATGGCCGAAAATGCACCACATGCACCAAAATTGAACCAAAGGGCACCTCGGACCTGAAAACGGAAAAGTGCTCCGAGCATTATGGTTTTTTATGCGTGAGAATGAACCAGGGATCACGGGGCACCAAAACCCAGAAGTCTTATTTTGGCACGGAAATCGCACCATCGGCCAAAAATGCACCATGGGGAACCAAAAATGGACCGCTAGACAGCACGGACCTCAAAATTGAAAAAGTGCTCCAAGCATTATGGTTTTTTATGTATAAGAATGCAGTAGGGATCACAGGGCACCAAAACCCAAAAGGCTTATTTTCGCAAAAAATTGCACAAATGGCCGAAAATGCACCACCGGTACCAAAATTGGAGCACAGGGCACCACGGACCTCAAAACTGGAAAGTGCTCCGAGCATTACCGTGTTTTATGCATAACAATTCCCCAAGGATCACGGGGCTCCAAAACCCAAAATTCTTATTTTCGTACGAAAATTGCACAATGGACCGAAAATGAACCATGGGCACCAAAATTAGACACAGGGGCACCTCGGACCTCAAAACTGAAAAGTGCTCTGACCATTATGGTTTTTTATGCATAAGAATGCACCAGGGATCACAGGGCACCAAAACCCACAAGTCTTATTTTCGTACGAAAATTGCACAATGGGCCGAAAATGCACCACGGGCACCAAAATTGGACCACGGGGCACGTCGGACCTCAAAATTGAAAAGTGCCCCGAGCATTATGATTTTTTATGCATAAGAAAACACAAGGGATCACGGGGAACCAAAACCCAAAAGTCTTATTTTCGCACGACAATTGCACAATGAGCCGAAAATGCACCACGGACACCAGAATTGGATCACGGGGCACCACGGACCTCAAAACTGAAAAGTGCTCTGAGCATTATGGTTTTTTATGCATAAGGATGCACCAAGGATCCCCGGGCCCCGAAACCCAAAAGTCTTATTTTGGCACGAAAATTGCACCATGTGCCGAAAATGCACCACGGGCACCAAAATTGGACCACGGGGCACCACGGACCTCAAAATTAAAAGGTGCTCTGAGCATTATGGTCTTTTATGCATAAGAATGCACCAGGGATCACGGGGCTCCAAAACCCAACAGTCTTATTTTCGCACGAATATTGCACAATGGGCCGATAATGCACCACCCGCACCAAAACTGGACACTGGGCACCACGGACCTCAAAACTGAAAAGTGCTCTGAGCATTATGGATTTTTATGCATAAGGATGCACCAAGGATCACGGGGCAACACAACCCCAAAGTTTTATTTTCGCACGAAAATTGCACCATGTGCCGAAAATGCACCAAGAGCACCAAAATTCGACCACAGGCCAATACGGACCTCAAAACTAAAAAGTGCTCTGAGCATTATGGTTTTTTATGTATAAGAATGCACCAGGGAACACGGGGCACCAAACCCAAAAGTCTTATTTTTGCATGAAAATTGCACCATGTGCCGAAAATGCACCACGGGCACCAAAATTTGACCACTGGACACCACGAACCTCAAAACTGAAAGGTGCTCCAAGCATTATGGTTTTTTATGCATAAGAATGCACCAGGGATCACGGGGCACCAAACTCCAAAAGTCTTATTTTTGCACAAAAATTGCACAATGGGACAAAAATGCACCACGAGCACCAAAATTGGACTACGTGGCAACACGGACCTCAAAACTGAAAAGTGCTCCGTGCATTATGGTTCTTTATGTATAAGAATGCACCAGGGATCACGGGGCACCAAAAACCAAAAGTCTTATTTTTACACGAAAATTGCACCATGTGCCGAAAATGCACCACTGGCACCAAAATTTGGCCAGTGGACACCACGAACCTCAAAACTGAAAAGTGCTCTGAGCTTTATGGTTTTTTATGTATAAGAATGCACCAGGGATCACGGGGCACCAAAACCCAAAAGTCTTATTTTCGCACGAAAATTGCATAAGGCGACGAAAATGCACCACCGACACCAAAATTGGACCACGTGGCTCCTCGGACCTCAAAACTGAAAATTGCTCCGAGCATTATGGTTTTTTATGCATAAGAATGCACCAGGGATCACGGGGCACCACAACCCAAAAGCCTTATTTTCGCACGAAAATTGTACAATGGGCCGAAAATGCGCCACGGGCACAAAAATTGGACCACAGGGCACAACCCGCCTCAAAACTGAAAAGTGCTATGAGAATTATGGTTTTTTATGCATAAGAATGCCCCAAGGATCACGGGACACCAAAACCCAAAAGTCTTATTTTCGCACAAAAATAGAACAAAGGGCCGAAAATGCACCACGGGCACCAAAATTGGACCAAGGGGTAACACGGACCTCAAAATTGAAAAATGCTCCAAGCATTTTGTTTTTTTATGCATAAGAATGCACCAGGGATCACGGGGCACCAAAATCCAAAAGTCTTATTTTCACACAAAAATTGCACAAATGGCCGAAAATACACCATCGGCACCAAAATTGGACCACGGGGCACCATGGACCTAGAAACTAAAAATTGCTATGGGCATTATAGTTTTCTATGTATAAGAATGCACCAGGGATCACGGGGCACCAAAACCCAAAAGTATTATTTTCGCATGAAAATTGCAAAATGTGACGAAATCACATCACCGGCACCAAAATTGGACCACGGGTAACACGGACCTCAAAACTGAAAAGTGCTATGAGGATTATGTTTTTTTATGCATAAGAATGCACCAGGGATCACGGGTACCAAAATCGAAAGGTCTTATTTTCGCACTAAAATTGCACCATGGGCAGCAAAATTTGACCACTGGACACTACAGACCTCAAAACTGAAAAGTGGTCCAAGCATTATTGTTTTTTATATATAAGAATGCACTAGGAATCACGGGGCAATAAAACCCACAACTCTTATTTTCGCATGAAAATTGCACAAATGGCCAAAAATGCACCACCGGCAACAAAATTGGACCACGGGGCACGACGAACCTCAAAATTGAAAAGTGCTATGAGCATTATGGATTTTCATGCATACGAATGCACCAGGGATCACGGGGCACCAAAACCCAAAAGTCTTATTTTCGCACGAAAATTGCACCATGTGCCGAAAATGCACCACAGGAAGGGAAATTTGACCATTGGACACCATAGCCTTCAAAACTAAAAATTTCTCCGTGCATTATGGTTTTTTATGTATAAAGAATGCACCAGGGATCACGGGGCACCAAAACCAAAAAGTCTTATTTTCGTACGAAAATTGCACAACGGGACGAAAATGCACCACGGGTACGAAAATTGGACCACGGGGCACCTCAGACCTCAAAACTGAAAAGTTCTCCAAGCATTATGGTTTTTTATGCATAAGAATGCACCAGGGATCACAGGTACCAAAACCCAAAAGTCTTATTTTCGCACGAAAATTGCAGAAATGGCCGAAAATGCCCCATCGGCACCAAAATTGGACCACGGAGCACCACGGACCTCAAAACTGAAAAGTGTTCCGAGCATTATGGTTTTTTATGCATAAGGATGCACCAAGGCTCACTAGGCACCAAAACCCAAAAGTCTTATTTTGGCACGAAAATTGCACCATGAGCTAAAAATGCACCACGGGGCACCAAAATTGGCCCACTGGACACCTTGGACCTCAAAACTGAAAAGTGCTCTGAGCATTATGGTTTTTTATGCATAAGAATGCACTAGGGATCACAGGGAACCAAAACCTAAAAGTGTTATTTTCGCACGTAAATTGCACAATGGGCAGAAAATGCACCACGGGCACCAAATTTGGAACACGGAGCACCTCAGACCTCAAAATTGAAAAGTGCTTCGAGCATTATGGTTTTTTATGCATAAGAATGCACCAGGGATCACGGGGCACCAAAACCCAAAATTCTTATTTTCACACAAAAATTGCACAATGGGCCGAAAATGCACGATAGGCACTAAAATTGGACCATAGGGTACCACGAACATCAAAACTGAAAAGTGCTCCCAGCATTTTGGATTTTTATGCATACAAATGCACCAAGGATCACTGGGCACTAAAACCCAAAAAATGTAATTTTCGCACGAAAATTGCACAATGGGCCGAAAATACACCAGGGGCACTAAAATTGGACCATTGGGCACCACGGACCTCAAAACTTAAAAGTCCTATGAGAATTATGGTTTTTTATGCATAAGAATGCCCAAGGATCACGGGGTACCAAAACCCAAAAGTCTTATTTTGGCACGAAAATTGCACCATAGGCCAAAAATGCACCACGGGGCACCAAAATTGGACCACTAGACACAACGGACCTCAAAAATGAAAAGTGCTCTGAGCATTATGGTTTGTTATGCAAAAGAATGCCCCAAGGATCACAGGGCACCAAAACCCAAAAGTCTTATTTTGGCACAGAAATTTCACCATGGGCAAAAAATGCACCCCGGGGCACCAAAATTGGACCACTTGACACCACATACTTCAAAACTGAAAAGTGGTCCACTGATTATGGTTTTTTATGCATAAGAATGCACCAAGGATCATCGGGAACTAAAACCCATAAGTCTTATTTTCGCACGAAAATTGCACAATGGGCCGAAAATGCACCACGGGCACCAAAATTCGACCACGGGGCACCACGGACCTCAAAACATAAAAGTTCTTCGAGAATTATGGTTTTATATGCATAAGAATGCCCTAAGGATCACGGGGCACAAAAACCCAAAAGTCTTATTTTTGCACGAAAATTGCGCAATGGACCAAAAATGTACCACGGGTACCAAAATTCGACCACGGGGCACCATGGACCTCAAAATATAAAAGTTATTCGAGAATTATGGTTTTTTATGCATAAGAATGCCCCAAGGATCACGGGACACCAAAACCCAAAAGTCTTATTTTGGCACAAAAATTGTACCATGGGCCAAAAATGCACCACGGGAACCAAAATATGACCACTGGACACCACGGACCTTAAAATTGAAAAGTGCTCCGAGCATTATGGTTGTTTATGCATAAGAATGTACCAGGGATCACAGGGCACCAAAACCCAAAAGTCTTATTTTCGCACGAAAATTGCGCAATGGACCGAAAATGTACCACGGGTACCAAAATTCGACCACGGGGCACCACGGACCTCAGAATATAAAAGTTATCCGAGAATTATGGTTTTTTATGCATAAGAATGCCCCAAGGATCACGGGGCACCAAAACCCAAAAGTCTTATTTTGGCACGGAAATTGTACCATGAGCCAAAAATGCACCACGGGGGACCAAAATATGACCACTGGACAACACGGACCTTAAAACTGAAAAGTGCTCCGAGCATTATGGTTTTTTATGCATAAGAATGTACCAGGGATCACAGGGCACCTAACCCCAAAAGTCTTATTTTCGCACGAAAATTGCACAAATGGCCGAAAATGCACCACGAGCACGAAAATTGGACCACGGGGCAACACGGACCTCAAAAATGAAAAGTGCTCCTAGCATTATGGTGTTTTATGCATAAGAATGTCCAGGGATCATGGGGTACCAAAACCCAAATGTCTTATTTTCGCACGAAAATTGCCCAAATGGCTGAAAATACACCACCGGCACCAAAATTTGACCACGGGGCACCACGGACCTCAAAACTAAAAAGTGCTCTGAGCATTATGGATTTTCATGCATAAGAATGCATCAGGGATCACGGGACACCAAAACCCAAAAGTCTTATTTTCGCATGAAAATTGTACCATGGGCAGAAAATGCACCACAGGAATCAAAATTTGACCACTGGACACCACGGACCTCAAAACTGAAAAGTGCTCCTAGCATTATGGTTTTTTATGCATAAGAATGCACCAGGGATCACGGGGCACCAAAACCCAAAAGTCTTAATTTCGCACGAAAATTGGACCATGTGCCGAAAATGCACAACGGGCAGCAAAATATGACCATTGGACACCACGAACCTCAAAACTGAAAAGTACCCCGAGCGTTATGATTTTTTATGCATAAGAATGCACCAGGGATCAGGGCACCAAAACCTAAAAGTCTTATTTTCGCACGAAAATTGCACAAATGGCCAAAATACACCACTTGCATGAAAATTGGGCCATCGGGCTACACGGACCTTAAAACTAAAAAATGCTCCGAGCATTATGGTATTTTATGCATAAGTATGCTCCAGGGATCACGGGTTACGAAAACCCATAAGTCTTATTTTCGTACGAAAATTGCACAAATGACCGAAAATACACCACTAGCTCCAAAATTGGACCACGGGGCACCACGGACCTCAAAACTGAAAATTGCTTCGAGCATTATGGATTCACATGCATAAGAATGCACCAGGGATCACGGGGTACCAAAACCCAAAAGTCTTATTGTCGCACGAAAATTGCACCATGTGCGAAAAATGCACCACGGGAAGAAAAATTTGACCACTGGACACCACGGACCTCAAAAATGAAAAGTGCTCCAAGCATTATGGTTTTTTATCTATAAGAATGCACCAGGGATCACGGCGCACAAAAACCCAATACTCTTATTTTCGCACGAAAATTGCACAATGGGTCGAGAATGCATCACATGCACAAAAATTGGATCAGGGAACTCAAAACTGGAAACTGCTACGATAATTATGGTTTTTTATGCATTAGAATGCCCCAACAATCATGGGGCACCAAAACCCAAAAGTCTTATGTTGGCACGAAAATTGCACCATGGGCAAAAAATGCAGCACGTGGCACCAAAATTGTACCAATTGACACCATGGACCTTAAAACTGAAAAGTGGTACATGCATTATGGTTTTTTATGCATAAGAATGCACCAAGGATCACCGAGCACTAAAACCCAAAAGTCATATTTCACACGAAAATTGAACAATGGGCCGAAAATGCATCACGGGCACCAAAACCCAAAAGTCTTATTTTGGCACGGAAATCGCACCATCGGCCAAAAATGCACAATAGGGCACCAAAATTGGACCACTGGACACCACGGACCTCAAAACTGAAAAGTCTTCCAAGCGTTATGGTTTTTTATGTATAAGAATGCAGCAGGGATCACAGGGCACCGAAACCCAAAAGTCTTATTTTCGCAAAAAATTGCACAAATGGCTGAAAATGCACCACCGGTACCAAAATTGGACCACTGGACACCACGGACCTCAAAACTGGAAAGTGCTCCGAGCATTACGGTGTTTTATGCATAAGAGTGCCCCAAGGATCACGGGGCACCAAAACCCAAAAGTCTAATTTTGGCACGAAAATTGCACCATTGCCAAAAATGCACCACGGGGATCCAAAATTGGACAACTGGACACCATGAACCTCAAACCGGAAAAGTGCTCTGAGCACTATGGTTTTTTATGCATACCAATGCACCAAGGATGACAAGGCACTAAAACCCAAAAGTCATATTTTCGCACGAAAATTGCACAATGGGCCGAAAATGCACCACGGGCACTAAAATTTGGCAACGGGGCACCACGGACCTCAAAAATTAAAAGTGCTCTGAGAATTATGGTTTTTTATGCATAAGAATACCCAAGGATCATGGGGCACCAAAACCCAAAAGTCTTATTTTCGCACGGAAATTGCACTATGTATCGAAAATTCACCACGGGCACCAACAATGGACCACGGGGGACCACAAACCTCAAAACTGAAAAGTGCTCCGAGCATTATGGTTTTTTATGCATAAGAATGCACCATGGATCACGGGGCACCAAAACCCAAAAGTCTTATTTTCACACGAAAATTGCACAAATGGCCGAAAATGCACCACCGGCACCAAAATTGTACCACTGGGCACCACGGACCTCAAAACTGAAAAGTGCTCCAAGCGTTATGGTTTTTTATGCACAAGAATACACAGGGATCACGAGGCACCAATACCCAAAAGACTTATTTTCACACGAAAATTGTGTAAATGGCCGAAAATGCACCACTGGCCCCAAAATTGGACCACGGGGCACCACGGACCTCAAAACTGAAAAGCGCTCTGAGCATTATGGTTTTTTATGCATAAGAATGCACCAGGGATCACGGGCACCAAAACCCAAAAGTCTTATTTTCGTACGAAAATTGCGCAATGGGCTGAAAATGCACCACCGGAACCAAAATTGGACCACGGGGAACCACGAACCTCAAAACTGAAAAGTGCTCCGAACGTTATCGTTTTTTATGCATAAGAATAGACCAGGGATCACGGGCCACCAAAACCCAAATGTCTTATTTTCGGACGAAAATTGCGCAATGGGCTGAAAATGCACAACAGGCATAAAAATTGGACCACGAGGCACCACAAACCTCAAAACTGAAAAGTGCTCCGAGAATTATGGTTTTTTATGCCTAAGAATGCCCCAAGGATCACTGGGCACCAAAAGCTAAAAGTCTTATTTTGTTACGAAAATTGCACCATAAGCCAAAAATGCACCACGGGGCACCAAAATATGACCACTGGACACCATGAACCTCAAAATTTAAAAGTGCTCCAAGCATTATTGTTTTTTATGCATAAGAATGCACCATGGATAATAGGGCACCAAAACCCAAAAGTCTTATTTTGGCACGAAATTTGCACCATGTGCCGAAAATTCACCACGGGCACCTAAATTGAACCACCGAGCACGACGGACCTCCAAACTGAAAAGTGCTCCGAGCATTATGGTTTTTTATGCATAAGAATGCACCAGGGATCATGGGGCACCAAACCTCAAAAGTCTCATTTTCGTCCAAAAATTGTACCGTGTGCCGAAATTGCACCACGGGCACCAAATTTTGACCACTAGACATCACGGACATCAAAATTGAAAAGTGCTCCGAGCATCACTATTTTTTATGTATAAGAGTGCACCAGGGATCATGGGGCACCAAAACCCAAAAGTCATATTTTCGCATGAAAATTTCACAGATGGCTGAAAATGCACCACCGGCACCAAAATTGGACCACGGGGCACCACAGACCGCAAAACTGCACTAAGTATCATCGGGCACCAAAACGTAAAAGTCTTATTTTCGCACGAAAATTGCACAACTGGCACCAAAAATTTACCACTAGACACCACGGACCTCAAAACTAAAAAGTGCTCCGATCATTATGGTTTTTTATGTATAAGAATGCACCAGGGATCACGAGGCACCAAAACCAAAAGTGTTAATGTCGCACGAAAATGGCACAAATGGCCGAAAATGCACCACCGTCACCAAAATTGCACCACGGGTCACCATGGACTTCAAAACTGAAAAGTGCTGAGAGCATGATGGTTTTTTATGCATAAGGGTGCACCAGGGATCACGGGGCACCAAAACACAAAAGTCTTATTTTGGCTCGAAAATTACACCATGTGCCGAAAATTCACCACGGGCACCAAAATTGGACCACAGAGCACCACAGACCTAAAAACTGAAAAGTGCTCTGAGCATTATGGTTTTTTATGCATATGAATCCACCAGGGATCACGAGGCACCAAAACCAAAAGTCTTATTTTCGCACGAAAATTGCACAATGGGGCGAAAATGCACCACAGGCACAAAAATTGAACCACGGGGCTCCACGAACCTCAAAACTGAAAATTGGTCTGAGCATTTTGGATTTTTATGCATAAGGATGCACCAGGGATCACGGGGCACCAAACCTAAAAGTCTTATTTTGGCACGAAAATTGCATAATGTGCCGAAAATGCACCACGAACACAAAAATTGGACCACGGGGCACCACGGACCTGAAAACAGAAAAGTGCTCCAAGCATTATGGTTTTTTATGCATAAGAATGCACCAGGGATCACGGGGCAGCAAAACCTAAAAGTCTTATTTTCGCACAAAAAGTGCACAATGGCCGAAAATGCACAACGGGCACCAAAATTGGACCACGGGGCACCACGGACATCAAAACTGAAAAGTGCTCAGGGCATTATGGTTTGTTATACATAAGCATGCACTAGGGATCACGGGGCAGCAAAACCCAAAAGTCTTATTTTCGCACGAAAAGTGCACAATGGCCGAAAATGCACCACGGGCATGAAAATTGGACCACGGGGCACCACGGACATCAAAACTGAAAAGTGCTCCGAGCATTATGGTTTTTTATGCATAAGAATACATCAGGGATCACGGGGCACCAAAACCCAAAAGTCTTATTTTGGCACGAAATTGCACCATGGGCCAAAAAAGCACCACGGGGCACCAAAATTGGACCACTGGACACCCTGTACCTCAAAATTGAAAAGTGCTTCGAGCATTATGGTTTTTTATGCATAAGAATGCACCAGGGATCACGTGGCAACAAAACCCAAAAGTCTTATTTTGGCACAAAAATTGCACCAGTGTCGAAAATGCACCACGAGCACTAAAATTGGACCACGGTACACCACGGACTTCAATACTGAAAAGTTCTCCCAGCTTTATGGTTTTTTATGCATCAGGATGAACCAAGGTCATAGGGCACCAAAAACCAATAGTCTTATTTTGGCACGAAAATTGCATAATGGGCCAAAAATGCACCACAGGCACCAAAATTGGACCACGAGGCACCACGGACCTCAAAACTAAAAAGTTCTCCGAGCATTATGGTTTTTTTTGCATAAGGGTGCACCAAGGATCACGGGGCACCAAAACCCAAAAGTCTTATTTTGGCACGAAAATTGTAACAGGTGTCGAAAATGCACCACGAGCACCAAAATTGGACCACGGGGCACCACAGACATCAATAATAAAAAGTTCTCTAAGAATTATGGTTTTTTTATGAGTAAGGATGAACAAAGGATCACAGGGCACCAAAAACCAAAAGTCTTATGTTGGGACGAAATTGCACCACGGGCACCAAAATTGGACAACTAGACACCACAGACGTCAAAACTTAAAAGTGCTCCGAGCATCATTGCTTTTTATGTATAAGAATGCATCAGGGATCACGGGGCACCAAAACCCAAAAGTGAAATTTTCGCACGAAAATTTCACAAATGGCCGAAAATGCACAACCAGCACAAAAATTAGAACACGGGGCACCACGGACGTCAATACTGAGAAGTGCTCTGAGCGTTATGGTTTTTTATCCATAAGAATGCACTAGAGATCACGGGGCACCAAAACCCAAAAGTCTTATTTTCGCACGAAAATTGCAAAATGGGGCGAAAATGCAACCTGGGCACAAAAATTGGACTACGGACCAACACGGACGTCAAAAACTGAAAAGTGCTCCGAGAATTATGGATTTTTATGCATAAGGATGCACCAAGGATCACGGGGCTCCAAAACCCAAAAGTCTTATTTTCGAACAAAAATTGCATTATGTGATGAAAATGAACCACGGGCACCAAAATTTGACCATGGGGCACCACGAACCTCAAAACTGAAAAGTGCTCCGAGCATTATGGTTTTTTATGCATAACAATGCACTAGGGATCACAGGGCACCAAAACCCAAAAGTCTTCTTTTCGCACGAAAATTGGACAAATGGCTGAAAATGCACCACCGGCACCAAAATTGGACCACGGGATGCCACACACCTCAAAATTGTAAAGGGCTCCTAGCATTATGGTTTTTTATGCATAAGAATGCACCAGGGATCATGGGGCACCAAAACCCAAAAGTCTTATTTTCTCACAAAAATTGCACAATGGGCCGAAAATGCACCACGGACCTCAAAACATATAAGTGCTCCGAGCATTATGGTTTTTTATGCATAAAAATGCACCAGGGATCACAGGGCACCAAAACCCAAAAGTCTTATTTTGGAACGAAAATTGCACCATGTGCCGAAAATTCACCACGGGCACCAAAATTGAACCACGGGGCACCACGAACCTCAAAACTGAAAAGTGCTGCGAGGATTATGGTTTTTTATGCATTAGAATGCACCAGGGATCACAGGGCAGCAAAACCCAAAAGTCTTATTTTCGCACGGAAATTGCACAATGGGGCGAAAACGCACCATGGGCACAAAACTTGGACCATAGGGCACCACGAACCTCAAACCTGAAAAGTGCTCTGAGCATTATGGATTTTGATGCATAAGGATGCACCAAGGATAACGAGATTCAAAAACCCAAAAGTCTTATTTTGGAACGAAAATTGCACCATGTGACGAAAATGCACTTTGGGCACTAAAATTTTATCACGGGTCCCCACGGGCCTCAAAACTAAAAAGTGCTTCGAGCATTATGGTGTTTTATGCATAAGAATGCACCAGGGATCACGGAGCACCAAAACCTGAAGGTCTTCTTTTCGCATGAAAATTGAACAATTGGGTGAAAATGCACCTCGGGGCACCAAGAACCTCAAAACTGAAAAGTTGTTTAAGCATTATGGATTTTTATGCATAAAGATGCACCAGGGATCACGGGGCACCGAAACCTAAAGTCTTATTTTGTCATGAAAATTGCATAATGGGCCGAAAATGCACCACGGGCACCAAAATTTGACCAAGGGGCACCAGGGACCTCAAAACTGAAAAGTGCTCCGAGCATTATCGTTTTTTATGCATAAGAATGCACTAGGGATAACAGGGCTCCAAAATCCAAAAGTCTTATTTTCGCACGAAAATTGGGCAATGGGCTGAAAATGCACCACGGGCACCAAAATTGGACCACGGGGCACCACGGACCTCAAAACTCAAAAGTGCTGCGAGCATTATGGATTTTTATGCATAAGGATTCCCCAGGGATCATGGGGCATCAAAACCCAAAAGTCTTATTTTGGCACAAAAATTGCACCATGTGCCAAAAATGCACAACGAGGCACCACGAACCTCAAAACTGAATACTGCTTCGAGCATTATGGATTTTTATGCATAAGGATGCACCAAAGATCACGGGGCTCCAAAACCCAAAAGTCTTATTTTGGAACGAAAATTGCATTATGTGACGAAAATGCACCACGACACCAAAATTTGATCACGGAGCCCCACGGGCTCAAAATTGAAAAGTGCTCCTAGCATTATGGTTTTTTGTGCATAAGAATGCACTAGGGATCATGGGGCACCAAAACCCAAAACCCAAAAGTCTTATTTTCGCACAAAAATTGCACAATGGGCCGAAAATGCACCACAGGGCACCACGGACCTCAAAACATATAAGTGCTCCGAGCATTATGGTTTTTTATGCATAAGAATGCACCAGGGATCACGTGGCACCAAAACCCAAAAGTCTTATTTTGGCACGAAAATTGCACCAGTGTCGAAAATGCACCACAAGCACCAAAATTGAAGCACGGTACACCACGAACCTCAATACTGAAAAGTTCTCCGAGCATTATTGTTTTTTATGCATAAGGATGAACCAAGGATCACAAGGCACTAAAAACCAAAAGTCTTTTGTTGGCACGAAAATTTCCCCATGTGCCAAAAAGGCACCACAGGCACCAAGATTGACCCACGGGGCATCACGAACCTCATACCAAAAAAGTGCTTTGAGCATTATGGTTTCTTTATGCATAAGGATGCCCTAAGGATCATGGGGTACCAAAACCCAAAAGTCTTATTTTGGCACGAAAATTGCATAATGGGCCAAAAATGCACCACAGGCCCCAAAATTGGACCACGAGGCACCACGGACCTCCAACTAAAAGTTACTCCGAACATTATGGCTTTTTATGCATAAGGATGCACCAAGGATGGGGCACCAAAAACCAAAAGTCTTATTTTGGCAAGAAAATTGCACCAGGTGCCGAAAATGCACCACGGGCACCAAAGTTGGACCTCGGGGCACCTCGGACCTCAAACCTGAAAAGTGCTCCGAGCATTATCGTGTATTTTTATGCATAAGAATTGGGCAAATGGCCGAAAATGCACCACCGGCACCAAAATTGGACCACGGGGCACCTCGGACCTCAATACTTAAAAGTGCTCCATTCATTATGGTTTTTTATGCAAAAGAATGCTCCAGTGATCATGGGGAACCAAAACCCAAAAGTCTTATTTTCGCACGAAAAATGCAGAATGGGTCGAAAATGCACCACGAGCACCAAAACTGGACCACGGGGCACCACGGACCTCAAACCTGAAAAGTGCTCCGAGCATTATGGTTTTTTATGCATAAGAATGCACCATGGATCATGGGGCACCAAAACCCAAAAGTCTTATTTGCGCATGAAAATTACACAAATGGCGGAAAATGCACCACTGGCACCAAAATTGGACCACGAGACACCACGGACCTCAAAACTGAAAAGTTCTCCAAGCATTTTGATTTTTTATGCATAAGAATGCCGCAAGGATGATGGGGTACCAAAGCCCAAAAGTCTTATTTTGGGACGAATTGCACCATGGGCCAAATGTGCACCACGGGACACCAAAATTGGATCACTGGATACCACGGACCTCAAAACTGAAAACTGCTATGAGCATTATGGTTTTTTATGTATAAGAATGCTCCAGGGATCACGGTGAACCAAAACCCAAAAGTCTTATTTTCGCACGAAAATTGCACAATGGGCCGAAAATGCACCACGGGCACCAAAATTGGACCACGAGGCACCACGGACATCAAAACATAAAAGTGCTCCCAGTATTATAGTTTTTTATGCATAATAATGCACCAGGGATCACGATGCACAAAAACCCAAAAGTCTAATTTTCGCACGAAAATCTCACAAATGGCTTAAATTGCACGATTGGCACCAAAATTGGACCATGGGGCACCACGGATCTCAAAACTGAAATGTGCTCCAAGAATTACGATTTTTTATTCATAAGAATGCACCAGGGATCATGGGGCGCCAAAATCCAAAACTCTTATTTTGGCACAAAAATTGCACCATGGGCCAAAAATGCACCACGGGGCACCAAAATTGGACCACTGGACACCCCGGACCTCAAAATTGAAAAGTACTTCGAGCATTATGGTTTTTTATGCATAAGAATGCACCAGGGATCACTGGGCACCAAAACCCAAAAGTCTTATTTTCGCACGAAAATTTCACAAATGGCCGAAAATGCACCATCGGCACCAAAATTGGACCATGTGGCACCACGGACCTCAAAACTGAAAAGTGCTCCAAGCATTATCGTTTTTTATGCATAAGGATGCACCAGAGATCAGGGGGCACTAGAACCCAAAAGTCTTATTTTCGCACGAAAATTTCACTATTGGTCGAAAATGCACCACCGACAACAAAATTGGACCATGGGGCACCACGGACCTCAAAACTGAAAAGCGCTCCGAGCATTATGGTTTTTTATGCATAAGAATACACTAGGGATCATGCGGCACCAAAACCCAAAGTGTTATTTTCACATGAAAATTTCACAAATGGCCGAAAATGAACCAACGACAACAAAATTTGACGACGGGGTACCACGGACCTCAAAACTAAAAAGTGTTCCTAGCATTATGGTTTTTTATGCATAAGAATGCACCAGGGATCACGGGGCACGAAAACCCAAAAGTCTTATTTTAGCACGAAAATTGCACAATGGGCTGAAAATGCATCACGGGAACCAAAATTGGACCACGGGGAACCTCGGACCTCAATTCTTAAAAGTGCTCCATTCATTATGGTTTTTTATGGATAAGAATGCACCAAGGATCACGAGGCACAAAACCCAAAAGTCTTATTTTTGCACGAAAATTGCACAAATGCCCGAAAATGTAACACCGGCCCCAAAATTTGACCACGGGTACCACGGACCTCAAAACTAAAAAGTGTTCCAAGCATTATGGTCTTTTATGCATAAGAATGTACCAGGGATCACGGGGAACCAAAACCCAAAAGTCTTATTTTCGTACAAAAATTTCACAAATGGCCGAAAATGCACCACCGGCACCAAAATTGGAGCACGGGGCATCATGGACCTCAAAAATGAAAAGTTCTCCAAGCATTACAATTTTTATGCATAAGGATGCACCAGGGATCAGGCGGCACCAGATCCCAAAAGCCTTATTTTTGCACGAAAATTGCACAATGGTCCGAAAATGCACCTCGGGCACCAAAATTGGACCACGGGGCACCGCGAACCTCAAAACTTAAAAGTGCTCGAAGCATTACGTTTTTTTATGCATAAGAATGCACTTGGGATCACGGGGCACCAAAACCCAAAAGTCTTATTTTCGAACGAAAATTACACAAATGGCCGAAAATGCATTACCTGCACCAAAATTGGACCACGGGGCACCACGAACCACAAAACATAAAAGTGTTCCAAGCATTATGGTTTTTTATGCATAAGAATGCACCAGGGATCACGCGGCACCAAAACCCAAAAGTCTTATTTTCGCACGAAAATTGCACAATGGGCCGAAACTGCACCACGAGCACCAAAATTAGATCACGGGGCACCTCGGACCACAAAACTTAAAAGTGCTATGAGCATTATGGTTTTTTATGCATAAGAATGCACCAGGGATCATGGGGCACCAACACCCAAAAGTCTTATTTTCGCACGAAAATTGCACAATGGGTCGAAAACGGACCATGGTCACCAAAATTTGACCACGGGGCAACTCGGATCTCAAAATTGAAAAGTGCCCTGAGTGTTAGGGTTTTTTATGCATAAGAATGCACTAGGGATCACGGGGCACCAAAACCCAAACATCTTATTTTCGCACGAAAATTGCACAATTAGCCGAAAATGCACCCCCGCAACCAAAATTGGACCACGAGGCACGACGAACCTCAAGAGTGAAAAGTGTTCTGAGAATTATGGTTTTTTATGCATAAGAATGCACCAAGGATCACGGGGAACCAAAACCCCAAAGTCTTATTTTCGCACGAAAATTGCACAAAGAGCAGAAAATGCACCACTGGCACCAAAATTGGACCACTGGGCACCTTGGACCTCACAATTGAAAAGTTCTATGAGCGTCATGGTTTTTTATGCATAAGAATGCTCCAGGGATCACGGGGCATGAAAACCCAAAAGTCTTATTTTTGGATGATAATTGCACAAATGGCCGAAAATGCACCACCGACACCAAAATTGGACCACGGGACACCACAGACCTCAAAACTAAAAAGAGTTCTGAGCATTATGGTTTTTGATGCATAAGAAAGCACCAGAGATCACGGGGGCACCAAAACCCAAAAGTCTTATTTTCACACGAAAATTGCACAATGTGCCGAAAATGCACCACGGGCACCAAAATTAGACCACGGGGCACCTCGGACCTCAAAACTTAAAAGTTCTCCAAGCATTATGGGTTTTTATCCATAAGAATGCACCAGGGATCACGGGGCACCAAAATCGAAAAGTCTTATTTTCACATGAAAATTTCACAAATGGCTGAAAATTCACCATCGGCACCAAAATTGGACCACGAGGCACCATGGACCTCAAAATTGAAAAGTGCTCCAAGTATTATGGTTTTTTATGCATAAGAATGCACCAGGGATCATGGGGTTCCAAAACCCAAAAGTCTTATTTTCGCACGAAAATTGCACAAATGGCTGAAAATGCACCACGGGCAACAAAATTGGACCACGGGGCACCACAGACATCAAAATTGAAAAGTGTTCCAAGCATTATGGTTTTTTATGCATAAGAATACACCAGGGATCATGGGGCACCAAAACCCCCAAGGATCTTTGGTGCGTTCTTATGCACAAAAAACCATAATGCTCGGAGCACTTTTCACTTTGAGGTCCATGGTGCCCTGTGGTCCAATTCTGGTGCCGGGGGTGCATTTTCGGCCATTTGTGCAATTTTTGTGCAAAAACAAAACTTTTGGGTTTTGGTACCCCGTCATCCCTGGTGGATTCTTATGCATAAAAAACCATAATGCTTGGAGCACTTTTCAGTTTTGAGGTCCGAGGTTCCCGTGTCCAATTTTGGTACCCGTCCTGCATTTTCGGCACATTGTCCAATTTTCGTGCGAAAATAAAACTTTTGGTTTTTGGTGCCCCCATGATCTTTGGTGCTTTCTTATGCATCAAAAACCATAATGATCCGAACTCTTTTTAGTTTTGAGGTCTGTGGTGCCCCGTGGTCCAATTTTGGTGTCGGTGGTGCATTTTCGGCCATTTGTGCAATTATCATCCGAAAATAAGACTTTTGGGGTTTGGTGGCCCATGATCCCTAGTGCATTCTTATGCATAAAAAACCATAATGCTCGGTGCAGTTTTCAGTTTTGAGGTCCGAGGTGCCCATTGGTCCAATTTTGGTGTCCGTGGGTACATTTTCGGCCATTTGTGCAATTTTCATGCTAAAATAAGACTTTTATGTTTTGGTGCCTCGTGACAACTGGTGCATTATTATGCATAAAAAACCACAATGCTCAGAGCACTTTTAAGTATTGAGGTCCAAGGTGCCCCTTGGTCAAATTTTGGTGCCCGTGGTGCATTTTCGGCACATTGTGCAATTTTTGTGCGAAAATAAGACATTTCGGTTTTGGTGCCCCCGTGATCTCTGGTGCTTTCTTATGCATCAAAAACCATAATGCTCAGAACTCTTTTTATTTTTGAGGTCCGTGGTGTCCCGTGGTCCAATTTTGGTGTCGGTGCTGCATTTTCGGCCATTTGTGCAATTATCATCCAAAAATAAGACATTTGGGTTTTCGTGCCCCGTGATCCCTGATGCATTCTAATGCATAAAAAACCATAATGCTTGGAGCACTTTTAAGTTTTGAGGTCCACGGTGCCCCGTGGTCCAATTTTGGTGCCCGTGGTGCATTTTCGGAGCATTGTGCAATTTTCGTGCAAAAATAAGGCTTTTGGGTTTGGTGCCCCCTGATCCCTAGTGCATCCTTATGCATAAAATCCGTAATGCTTGGAGCACTTTTTAGTTTTGAGGTCCATGGTGCCCCGTGCTCCAATTTTGGTGCCCCGTGCTCCAATTTTGGTGCCGGTGGTGCATTTTCGGCCATTTGTGAAATTTTTGTGCAAAAATAATACTTTTGGGTTTTGGTGCCCCGTGTTACCTAGTGCATGCTTATATATAAAAAAAATGATAATGCTCGGAACACTTTTAAGGTTTGAGCTCCGTGGTGCCTCGTGGTCCAATTTTGGTGCCGGTAGTGCATTTTCGGCCCTTTGTGCAATTTTCCTGCGAAAATAAGACTTTTGGGTTTTGGTGCCCCATGATCCCAGGTGCATCCTTATGCATAAAAAACGATAATGCTTGCAGCACTTTTCAGTTTTGAGGTCCATGGTGCTCCGTGCTCCAATTTTGGTGCCGGTGGTGCATTTTCGGCCAATTGTGAAATTTTCGTGCAAAAGTAAGACTTTTGGGTTTTGGTGCTCCATGATCCCTGGTGCATTCTTATAAGTAAAAAACCATAAAGCTCAGAGCACTTTTCATTTTTGAGCTTCGTGGTGTCGAGTGGTCAAATTTTGGTGCCCGTGGTGCATTTTCGGCACATGGTGCAATTTTCGTGTAAAAATAAGACTTTTGGGTTTTGGTGCCTCGTGATCCGTGGTGCATTCTTATACATAAAGAACCATAATGCACGGAGCACTTTTCAGTTTTGAGGTCTGTGTTGCCACGTTGTCCAACTTTGGTTCTCATGGTGCATTTTCGTCCCATTGTGCAATTTTCGTGCAAAAATAAGACTTTTGGGTTTTGGTGCCCCATGATCCCTGGTGCATTCATATGCATAAAAAACCATAATGCTCAGAGCACCTTTCAGTTTGGAGGTTCGTGGTGTCCAGTGGTCAAATTTTGGTGCTCGTGGTGCATTTTCGGCACATGGTGCAATTTTCGTGCAAAAATAAGACTTTTGGGTTTTGGTGGCCTGTGATCCCTGCTGCAATCTGATGCATAAAAAACCATAATGCTCGGAGAAATTTTCAGTTTTGAGGTCCGTGGTGTCCAGTGGTCCAATGTTGGTGCCCCGTGGTGCATTTTTGGTCCATGGTGCAATTTCTATGCCAAAATAAGACTTTTGGATTTTGGTGCCCTGATATACTTGGGGCATTCTTATGCATAAAAAACCATAATGCTAGTAGCACTTTTCAGTTTTGAGGGCCATGGTGCCCCGTGGTCAAATTTTGGTGTCCATGGCGCCTTTTCGGCACATGGTGCAATTTTCGTGCGAAAATAAAACTTTTGGGTTTTTGTGCCCCGTGATCCCTGGTGCATTCTTATGCATAAAAAACAGTAATGCTCAGAGCACTTTTCAGTTTTCAGTTCCATGGTGCCCTGTGGTCCAATTTTGGTATCGGTGGTGCATTTTCGGCCATTTATTCAATTTTCTGGCGAATATAAGACTTTTAGGTTTTGGTGCCCCGTAATCCCTGGTGCATTCTTATACATAAAAAATCATAATGCTTGGAGCACTTTTCAGTTTTGAGGACCGGGGTGTCCAGTGGTCAAATTTTGGTGCCCGTGGTGCATTTTCGGCACATGGTGCAATTTTCGTGTGAAAACAAAACTTTTGGGTTTTGGTGCCCCTTGATCCCTGGTGCATTCTTATGCATAAAAAACCATAATGCTCGGTGCACTTTTCAGTTTTGTGGTCCGAGGTATCCCGTGGTCCAATTTTGGTGCCCATGGTGCATTTTCGGAGCATTGTGCAATTTTTGTGCAAAAATAAGGCTTTTGGGTTCTGGTGCCCCCTGATCCCTGGTGCATCCTTATGCATAAAAAACCATAATGCTCGGAGAACTTTTAAGTATTGAAGTCCAAGGTGCCCCTTGGTCAAATTTTGGTGCCCGTGGTGCATTTTCGGCACATTGTGCAATTTTCGTGCGAAAATAAGACTTTTGGGTTTTGGTGCCCCCGTGATCTCTAGTGCTTTCTTATGCATCAAAAACCATAATGCTCTGAACTCTTTTCAGTTTTGAGGTCCCGTGGTCCAATTTTGGTGTCGGTGGTGCATTTTCGGCCATTTGTGCCATTATCATCCGAAAATAAGACTTTTGGGTTTTGGTGCCCCATGATCCCTGGTGCATTCTTATGCATAAAAAACCATAATGCTCGGTGCACTTTTCAGTTTTGAGGTCCGTGGTGCCCCGTGGTCCAATTTTGGTGCCGGTGGTGCATTTTCGGCCATTTGTGCAATTATCATCCGAAAATAAGCCTTTTGGGTTTTGGTGCCCCTTGATCCTTGGTGCATTCTTATGCATAAAAAACCATAATGCTCGAAGCACCTTTCAGTTTTGAGGTCCGAGGTACCCCGTGGTCCAATTTTGGTGCCCATGGTACATTTTCGGCCCTTTGTGTTTATCATCCGAAAATAAGACTTTGGGGTTTTGGTGCCCCATGATCCGTGGTGCATTCTTATGCATAAAAAACCATAATGCTCAAAGCACTTTTTAGTTTTGAGGTCCGAGGTGCCCCAAGGTCTAATTTTGGTGCCCGTGGTGCATTTTCGGCCCATTTTGCAATTTTCGTACAAAAATAAGACTTTTGGGTTTTGGTACCCCGTGATCCCTGGTGCATTCGTATGCATAAAAAACCATAATGCTCGGAACACTTTTCAGTTTTGAGGATCATGGTGCCCCGTGGTCCAATTTTGGTGCTGGTACTGCATTTTTGGACATTTGTGCAATTTTCGTGCGAAAGTAAGACTTTTGGGTTTTGGTGCCCCGTGATCCCTTGTGCATACTTATGCATAAAAACCATAATGCTCGGAGCACTTTTAAGTTTTGAGGTCCGAGGTGCCCCGTGGTGCATTGGCGGCCCATTGTGCAATTTTCGTGCAAAAATTAGACTTTTGGGTTTTAGTACCCAGTGATCCCTGGTGCATTCCTCTGCATAAAAAACCATAATGCCCAGAACACTTTTCAGTTTTGAGGTCCGTGGTGCCCCGTGGTCCAATTTTGGTGCAGGTAATGTATTTTCTGTCATTTGTGTAATTTTCGTTCGAAAATAAGACTTTTGGGTTTTGGTGCCCTGTGATCCCTGGTGCATTCTTATGCATAAAAAACCATAATTCTTAGAGAACTTTTAAGTTTTGAGGTCCACGGTGCCCCGTGGTCCAATTTTGGTGCCCGTGGTGCATTTTCGGACCATTGTGCAATTTTCGTGCAAAAATAAGGCTTTTGGGTTCTGGTGCCCCCTGATCCCTGGTGCATCCTTATGCATAAAAACCATAATGCTTGGAGGACTTTTCAGTTTTGAGGTCCATGGTGCCCCGTGCTCCAATTTTGGTGCCGGTGGTGCATTTTCGACCATTTGTGCAATTTTCGTGCAAAAATTAGACTTTTGGGTTTTGGTACCTAGTGATCCCTGGTGCATTCTTCTGCATAAAAAACCATAATGCTTGGAACACTTTTAAGGTTTGAGGTCTGTGGTGCCTCGTGGTCCAATTTTGGTGCCGGTGGTGCATTTTCGGCCCTTTGTGCAATTTTTGTGCGAAAATAAGACTTTTGGGTTTTGGTGCCCCGTGATCCCAGGTGCATCCTTATGCATAAAAAACTATAATGCTTGCAGTACTTTTCAGTTTTGAGGTCCATGGTGCCCCGTGATCCAATTTTGGTGCCGGTGGTGCATTTTCGGCCATTTGTGAAATTTTCGTGCCAAAGTAAGACTTTTGGGTTTTGGTGCCCCGTGATCACTGGTGCATTCTTATGAATAAAAAACCATAATGCTCAGAGCACTTTTCAGTTTTGATGTGTGACGTGCCCCGTGGTCGAATTTCGGCGCTCGTGTAGTATTTTCGGCTTATTGTGCAATTGTCGTGCAAAAATAAGACTGTTGGGTTTTGGTGCCCCATGATCCCTGGTGCATTCTTATGCATAAAAAATCATAATGCTTGGAACAATTTTTAGTTTGGAGGTTCGTGGTACCCCGTGGTCAAATTTTGGGGCTGGTGTTACATTTCGACCATTTGTGCAATTTTCTTGCGAAAATAAGACTTTTGGGTTTTGGTGCCCCTTGATCCATGGTGCATTCTTATGCATAAAAGACCATAATGCTCGGTGCACTTTTCAGTTTTGAGGTCCGAGGTACCCCGTGGTCCAATTTTGGTGCCCGTGGTGCATTTTCGGAGCATTGTGCAATTTTCGTGCAAAAATAAGGCTTTTGGGTTCTGGTGCCCCCTGATCCCTGGTGCATCCTTATGCATAAAAACCGTAATGCTTGGAGCACTTTTCAGTTTTGAGGTCCATTGCCCCGTGCTCCAATTTTGGTGCCGGTGGTGCATTTTCGGCCATTTGTGCAATTTTCGTGCAAAAATTAGACTTTTGGGTTTTGGTACCCAGTGATCCCTGGTGCATTCTTATGCATAAAAAACCATAATGCTTGGAACACTTTTAAGGTTTGAGGTCCGTGGTGCGTCGTGGAAAAATTTTGGTGCCGGTGGTGCATTTTCGGCCATTTGTGAAATTTTCGTGCGAAAGTAAGACTTTTGGGTTTTGGTGCCCCGTGATCGCTGGTGCATTCTTATGAATAAAAAATGATAATGCTCAGAGCACTTTTCAGTTTTGAGGTGTGACGTGCCCCGTGGTCGAATTTCGGCGCTCGTGGTGTATTTTTGGCTTATTGTGCAATTGTCGTCCAAAAATAAGACTGTTAGGTTTTGGTGCCCCATTATCCCTGGTGCATTCTTATGCATAAAAAATCATAATGCTTGGAACAGTTTTTAGTTTGGAGGTCCGTGGTACCCCATGGTCAAATTTTGGGGCCGGTGTTACATTTTCGGCCATTTGTGCAATTTTCTTGCGAAAATAAGACTTTTGTGTTTTGGTGCCCCTTGATCCATGGTGCATTCTTATGCATAAAAGACCATAATGCTCGGTGCACTTTTCAGTTTTGAGGTCCGAGGTATCCCGTGGTCCAATTTTGGTGCCCGTGGTGCATTTTCGGAGCATTGTGCAATTTTCGTGCAAAAATAAGGCTTTTGGGTTCTGGTGCCCCCTGATCCCTGGTGCATCATTATGCATAAAAACCATAATGCTCGGAGAACTTTTCAGTTTTGAGGTCCATTGCCCCGTGCTCCAATCTTGGTGCCGGTGGTGCATTTTCGGCCATTTGTGTAATTTTCGTGCAAAAATTAGACTTTTGGGTTTTGGTACCCAGTGATCCCTGGTGCATTCTTATGCATAAAAAACCATAATGCTTGGAACACTTTTAAGGTTTGAGGTCCGTGGTGCATCGTGGTCCAATTTTGGTGCCGGTGGCGTATTTTCGGCCCTTTGTGCAATTTTCGTGCGAAAATAAGACTTTTGGGTTTAGGTGCCCCGTGATCCCAGGTGCATGCTTATGCATAAAAAACCATAATGCTTGCAGCACTTTTCAGTTTTGAGGTCCATAGTGCCCCGTGCTCCAATTTTGGTGTCGGTGGTGCATTTTCGGCCATTTGTGAAATTTTCGTGCGAAAGTAAGACTTTTGTGTTTTGGTGCCCCGTGATCGCTGGTGGATTCTTATGAATAAAAAACCATAATGCTCGAAGCACTTTTCAGTTTTGAGGTGTGACGTGTCCCGTGGTTGAATTTCGGTGCTCGTGGTGTATTTTAGGCCTATTGTGCAATTGTCGTGCAAAAATAAGACTGTTGGGTTTTGGTGCCCCATGATTCCTGGTGCATTCTTATGCATAAAAAATCATAATGCTTGGAACAGTTTTTAGTTTGGAGGTCCGTGGTACCCCATGGTCAAATTTTGGGGCCGGTGTTACATTTTCGGCCATTTGTGCAATTTTCTTGCGAAAATAAGACTTTTGTGTTTTGGTGCCCCTTGATCCATGGTGCATTCTTATGCATAAAAGACCATAATGCTCGGTGCACTTTTCAGTTTTGAGGTCCGAGGTATCCCGTGGTCCAATTTTGGTGCCCGTGGTGCATTTTCGGAGCATTGTGCAATTTTCGTGCAAAAATAAGGCTTTTGGGTTCTGGTGCCCCCTGATCCCTGGTGCATCCTTATGCATAAAAACCGTAATGCTTGGAGCACTTTTCAGTTTTGAGGTCCATTGCCCCGTGCTCCAATTTTGGTGCCGGTGGTGCATTTTCGGCCATTTGTGCAATTTTCGTGCAAAAATTAGACTTTTGGGTTTTGGTACCCAGTGATCCCTGGTGCATTCTTATGCATAAAAAACCATAATGCTTGGAACACTTTTAAGGTTTGAGGTCCGTGGTGCGTCGTGGAAAAATTTTGGTGCCGGTGGTGCATTTTCGGTCATTTGTGAAATTTTCGTGCGAAAGTAAGACTTTTGGGTTTTGGTGCCCCGTGATCGCTGGTGCATTCTTATGAATAAAAAATGATAATGCTCAGAGCACTTTTCAGTTTTGAGGTGTGACGTGCCCCGTGGTCGAATTTCGGCGCTCGTGGTGTATTTTTGGCTTATTGTGCAATTGTCGTCCAAAAATAAGACTGTTAGGTTTTGGTGCCCCATTATCCCTGGTGCATTCTTATGCATAAAAAATCATAATGCTTGGAACAGTTTTTAGTTTGGAGGTCCGTGGTACCCCATGGTCAAATTTTGGGGCCGGTGTTACATTTTCGGCCATTTGTGCAATTTTCTTGCGAAAATAAGACTTTTGTGTTTTGGTGCCCCTTGATCCATGGTGCATTCTTATGCATAAAAGACCATAATGCTCGGTGCACTTTTCAGTTTTGAGGTCCGAGGTATCCCGTGGTCCAATTTTGGTGCCCGTGGTGCATTTTCGGAGCATTGTGCAATTTTCGTGCAAAAATAAGGCTTTTGGGTTCTGGTGCCCCCTGATCCCTGGTGCATCATTATGCATAAAAACCATAATGCTCGGAGAACTTTTCAGTTTTGAGGTCCATTGCCCCGTGCTCCAATCTTGGTGCCGGTGGTGCATTTTCGGCCATTTGTGTAATTTTCGTGCAAAAATTAGACTTTTGGGTTTTGGTACCCAGTGATCCCTGGTGCATTCTTATGCATAAAAAACCATAATGCTTGGAACACTTTTAAGGTTTGAGGTCCGTGGTGCATCGTGGTCCAATTTTGGTGCCGGTGGCGTATTTTCGGCCCTTTGTGCAATTTTCGTGCGAAAATAAGACTTTTGGGTTTAGGTGCCCCGTGATCCCAGGTGCATGCTTATGCATAAAAAACCATAATGCTTGCAGCACTTTTCAGTTTTGAGGTCCATGGTGCCCCGTGCTCCAATTTTGGTGTCGGTGGTGCATTTTCGGCCATTTGTGAAATTTTCGTGCGAAAGTAAGACTTTTGTGTTTTGGTGCCCCGTGATCGCTGGTGGATTCTTATGAATAAAAAACCATAATGCTCGAAGCACTTTTCAGTTTTGAGGTGTGACGTGTCCCGTGGTTGAATTTCGGTGCTCGTGGTGTATTTTAGGCCTATTGTGCAATTGTCGTGCAAAAATAAGACTGTTGGGTTTTGGTGCCCCATGATTCCTGGTGCATTCTTATGCATAAAAAATCATAATGCTTGGAACAGTTTTTAGTTTGGAGGTCCGTGGTACCCCATGGTCAAATTTTGGGGCCGGTGTTACATTTTCGGCCATTTGTGCAATTTTCTTGCGAAAATAAGACTTTTGTGTTTTGGTGCCCCTTGATCCATGGTGCATTCTTATGCATAAAAGACCATAATGCTCGGTGCACTTTTCAGTTTTGAGGTCCGAGGTATCCCGTGGTCCAATTTTGGTGCCCGTGGTGCATTTTCGGAGCATTGTGCAATTTTCGTGCAAAAATAAGGCTTTTGGGTTCTGGTGCCCCCTGATCCCTGGTGCATCCTTATGCATAAAAACCGTAATGCTTGGAGCACTTTTCAGTTTTGAGGTCCATTGCCCCGTGCTCCAATTTTGGTGCCGGTGGTGCATTTTCGGCCATTTGTGCAATTTTCGTGCAAAAATTAGACTTTTGGGTTTTGGTACCCAGTGATCCCTGGTGCATTCTTATGCATAAAAAACCATAATGCTTGGAACACTTTTAAGGTTTGAGGTCCGTGGTGCGTCGTGGAAAAATTTTGGTGCCGGTGGTGCATTTTCGGCCATTTGTGAAATTTTCGTACGAAAGTAAGACTTTTGGGTTTTGGTGCCCCGTGATCGCTGGTGCATTCTTATGAATAAAAAATGATAATGCTCAGAGCACTTTTCAGTTTTGAGGTGTGACGTGCCCCGTGGTCGAATTTCGGCGCTCGTGGTGTATTTTTGGCTTATTGTGCAATTGTCGTCCAAAAATAAGACTGTTAGGTTTTGGTGCCCCATTATCCCTGGTGCATTCTTATGCATAAAAAATCATAATGCTTGGAACAGTTTTTAGTTTGGAGGTCCGTGGTACCCCATGGTCAAATTTTGGGGCCGGTGTTACATTTTCGGCCATTTGTGCAATTTTCTTGCGAAAATAAGACTTTTGTGTTTTGGTGCCCCTTGATCCATGGTGCATTCTTATGCATAAAAGACCATAATGCTCGGTGCACTTTTCAGTTTTGAGGTCCGAGGTATCCCGTGGTCCAATTTTGGTGCCCGTGGTGCATTTTCGGAGCATTGTGCAATTTTCGTGCAAAAATAAGGCTTTTGGGTTCTGGTGCCCCCTGATCCCTGGTGCATCATTATGCATAAAAACCATAATGCTCGGAGAACTTTTCAGTTTTGAGGTCCATTGCCCCGTGCTCCAATCTTGGTGCCGGTGGTGCATTTTCGGCCATTTGTGTAATTTTCGTGCAAAAATTAGACTTTTGGGTTTTGGTACCCAGTGATCCCTGGTGCATTCTTATGCATAAAAAACCATAATGCTTGGAACACTTTTAAGGTTTGAGGTCCGTGGTGCATCGTGGTCCAATTTTGGTGCCGGTGGCGTATTTTCGGCCCTTTGTGCAATTTTCGTGCGAAAATAAGACTTTTGGGTTTAGGTGCCCCGTGATCCCAGGTGCATGCTTATGCATAAAAAACCATAATGCTTGCAGCACTTTTCAGTTTTGAGGTCCATGGTGCCCCGTGCTCCAATTTTGGTGTCGGTGGTGCATTTTCGGCCATTTGTGAAATTTTCGTGCGAAAGTAAGACTTTTGTGTTTTGGTGCCCCGTGATCGCTGGTGGATTCTTATGAATAAAAAACCATAATGCTCGAAGCACTTTTCAGTTTTGAGGTGTGACGTGTCCCGTGGTTGAATTTCGGTGCTCGTGGTGTATTTTAGGCCTATTGTGCAATTGTCGTGCAAAAATAAGACTGTTGGGTTTTGGTGCCCCATGATTCCTGGTGCATTCTTATGCATAAAAAATCATAATGCTTGGAACAGTTTTTAGTTTGGAGGTCCGTGGTACCCCATGGTCAAATTTTGGGGCCGGTGTTACATTTTCGGCCATTTGTGCAATTTTCTTGCGAAAATAAGACTTTTGTGTTTTGGTGCCCCTTGATCCATGGTGCATTCTTATGCATAAAAGACCATAATGCTCGGTGCACTTTTCAGTTTTGAGGTCCGAGGTATCCCGTGGTCCAATTTTGGTGCCCGTGGTGCATTTTCGGAGCATTGTGCAATTTTCGTGCAAAAATAAGGCTTTTGGGTTCTGGTGCCCCCTGATCCCTGGTGCATCCTTATGCATAAAAACCGTAATGCTTGGAGCACTTTTCAGTTTTGAGGTCCATTGCCCCGTGCTCCAATCTTGGTGCCGGTGGTGCATTTTCGGCCATTTGTGCAATTTTCGTGCAAAAATTAGACTTTTGGGTTTTGGTACCCAGTGATCCCTGGTGCATTCTTATGCATAAAAAACCATAATGCTTGGAACACTTTTAAGGTTTGAGGTCCGTGGTGCGTCGTGGAAAAATTTTGGTGCCGGTGGTGCATTTTCGGCCATTTGTGAAATTTTCGTGCGAAAGTAAGACTTTTGGGTTTTGGTGCCCCGTGATCGCTGGTGCATTCTTATGAATAAAAAATGATAATGCTCAGAGCACTTTTCAGTTTTGAGGTGTGACGTGCCCCGTGGTCGAATTTCGGCGCTCGTGGTGTATTTTTGGCTTATTGTGCAATTGTCGTCCAAAAATAAGACTGTTAGGTTTTGGTGCCCCATTATCCCTGGTGCATTCTTATGCATAAAAAATCATAATGCTTGGAACAGTTTTTAGTTTGGAGGTCCGTGGTACCCCATGGTCAAATTTTGGGGCCGGTGTTACATTTTCGGCCATTTGTGCAATTTTCTTGCGAAAATAAGACTTTTGTGTTTTGGTGCCCCTTGATCCATGGTGCATTCTTATGCATAAAAGACCATAATGCTCGGTGCACTTTTCAGTTTTGAGGTCCGAGGTATCCCGTGGTCCAATTTTGGTGCCCGTGGTGCATTTTCGGAGCATTGTGCAATTTTCGTGCAAAAATAAGGCTTTTGGGTTCTGGTGCCCCCTGATCCCTGGTGCATCATTATGCATAAAAACCATAATGCTCGGAGAACTTTTCAGTTTTGAGGTCCATTGCCCCGTGCTCCAATCTTGGTGCCGGTGGTGCATTTTCGGCCATTTGTGTAATTTTCGTGCAAAAATTAGACTTTTGGGTTTTGGTACCCAGTGATCCCTGGTGCATTCTTATGCATAAAAAACCATAATGCTTGGAACACTTTTAAGGTTTGAGGTCCGTGGTGCATCGTGGTCCAATTTTGGTGCCGGTGGCGTATTTTCGGCCCTTTGTGCAATTTTCGTGCGAAAATAAGACTTTTGGGTTTAGGTGCCCCGTGATCCCAGGTGCATGCTTATGCATAAAAAACCATAATGCTTGCAGCACTTTTCAGTTTTGAGGTCCATGGTGCCCCGTGCTCCAATTTTGGTGTCGGTGGTGCATTTTCGGCCATTTGTGAAATTTTCGTGCGAAAGTAAGACTTTTGTGTTTTGGTGCCCCGTGATCGCTGGTGGATTCTTATGAATAAAAAACCATAATGCTCGAAGCACTTTTCAGTTTTGAGGTGTGACGTGTCCCGTGGTTGAATTTCGGTGCTCGTGGTGTATTTTAGGCCTATTGTGCAATTGTCGTGCAAAAATAAGACTGTTGGGTTTTGGTGCCCCATGATTCCTGGTGCATTCTTATGCATAAAAAATCATAATGCTTGGAACAGTTTTTAGTTTGGAGGTCCGTGGTACCCCATGGTCAAATTTTGGGGCCGGTGTTACATTTTCGGCCATTTGTGCAATTTTCTTGCGAAAATAAGACTTTTGTGTTTTGGTGCCCCTTGATCCATGGTGCATTCTTATGCATAAAAGACCATAATGCTCGGTGCACTTTTCAGTTTTGAGGTCCGAGGTATCCCGTGGTCCAATTTTGGTGCCCGTGGTGCATTTTCGGAGCATTGTGCAATTTTCGTGCAAAAATAAGGCTTTTGGGTTCTGGTGCCCCCTGATCCCTGGTGCATCCTTATGCATAAAAACCGTAATGCTTGGAGCACTTTTCAGTTTTGAGGTCCATTGCCCCGTGCTCCAATTTTGGTGCCGGTGGTGCATTTTCGGCCATTTGTGCAATTTTCGTGCAAAAATTAGACTTTTGGGTTTTGGTACCCAGTGATCCCTGGTGCATTCTTATGCATAAAAAACCATAATGCTTGGAACACTTTTAAGGTTTGAGGTCCGTGGTGCGTCGTGGAAAAATTTTGGTGCCGGTGGTGCATTTTCGGCCATTTGTGAAATTTTCGTACGAAAGTAAGACTTTTGGGTTTTGGTGCCCCGTGATCGCTGGTGCATTCTTATGAATAAAAAATGATAATGCTCAGAGCACTTTTCAGTTTTGAGGTCCATGGTGCCCCGTGCTCCAATTTTGGTGTCGGTGGTGCATTTTCGGCCATTTGTGAAATTTTCGTGCGAAAGTAAGACTTTTGTGTTTTGGTGCCCCGTGATCGCTGGTGGATTCTTATGAATAAAAAACCATAATGCTCGAAGCACTTTTCAGTTTTGAGGTGTGACGTGTCCCGTGGTTGAATTTCGGTGCTCGTGGTGTATTTTAGGCCTATTGTGCAATTGTCGTGCAAAAATAAGACTGTTGGGTTTTGGTGCCCCATGATTCCTGGTGCATTCTTATGCATAAAAAATCATAATGCTTGGAACAGTTTTTAGTTTGGAAGTCCGTGGTACCCCATGGTGAAATTTTCGGGCCGGTGTTACATTTTCGGCCATTTGTGCAAATTTCTTGCAAAAATAAGACTTTTGGGTTTTGGTGCCCCTTGATCCCTGGTGCATTCTTATGCATAAAAGACCATAATACTCGGTGCACTTTTCAGTTTTGAGGTCCGAGGTACCCCGTGGTCCAATTTTGGTGCCTGTGGTGCATTTTCGGAGCATTGTGCAATTTTCGTGCAAAAATAAGGCTTTTGGGTTCTGGTGCCCCCTTATCCCTGGTGCATCCTTATGCATAAAAAACCATAATGCTCGGAGAACTTTTAAGTATTGAGGTCCAAGGTGCCCCTTGGTCAAATTTTGGTGCCCGTGGCGCATTTTCGGCACATTGTGCAATTTTCGTGCGAAAATAAGACTTTTGGGTTTTGGTGCCCACGTTATCTCTAGTGCTTTCTTATGCATCAAAAACCATAATGCTCAGAACTCTTTTCAGTTTTGAGGTCCGTGATGTCCCGTGGTCCAATTTTGGTGTCGGTGGTGCATTTTCGGCCATTTGTGCAATTATCATCCGAAAATAAGAGTTTTGGGTTTTGGTGCCCCATGATCCCTGGTGCATTCTTATGCATAAAAAACCATAATGCTCGGTGCACTTTTCAGTTTTGAGGTCCGTGGTGCCCCGTGGTCCAATTTTGGTGCCGGTGGTGCATTTTCGGCCATTTGTGCAATTATCATCCGAAAATAAGACTTTTGGGTTTTGGTGCCCCTTGATCCCTGGTGCATTCTTATGCATAAAAAACCATAATGCTCGGAGCACCTTTCAGTTTTGAGGTCCGAGGTGCCCCTTGGTCCAATTTTGGTGCCCGTGGTACACTTTCGGCCCTTTGTGTTTATCATCCGAAAATAAAACTTTTGGGTTTTGGTGCCTCGTGATCCCTAGTGCATTCTTATGCATAAAAAACCATAATGCTCGAAGCACTTTTCAGTTTTGAGGTTCATGGTGTCCAGTTGTCAGTTTTGAGGTGTGACGTGCCCCGTGGTCGAATTTCTGTGCTCGTGGTGTATTTTCGGCCTATTGTGCAATTGTCATGCGAAAATAAGACTTTCGCGTTTTGGTGCCCGATGATACTTAGTGCATTCTTATGCATAAAAAAACATAATGCTTGGAGCATTTTTCAGTTTTGCGGTCTGTGGTGCCCTATGGTCCAATTTTGGTGCGAAAATAAGACTTTTGGGTTTTGGTGTCCCGTGATCCTTGGGGCATTCTTATGCATAAAAAACCATAATTCTCGGACCATTTTTCATATTTGAGGCGCGTGCTGCCCCGTGGTCCAATTTTGGTGCCCGTGAGGCATTTTCGGACCGTTGTGCAATTTTCGTGCGAAAATAAGACTTTTGGGTTTTGGTGCCCCGTCCCTGGTGCATTCTTATGCATAAAAAATGATAATGCTTGGAGCACTTTTCAGTTTTGAGGTCCGAGGTGCCCCGTGGTCCAATTTTGGTGCCCGTGGTGCATTTTCGGCCCATTGTACAATTTTCGTACGAAAATAAGACTTTTGGGTTGTGGTGACCTGTGATCCCAGGTGCATTCTTATGCATAAAAAACCATAATGCTCGGAGCAATTTTCAATTTTGAGGTCCGAGGAGCCACGTGGTCCAATTTTGGTGCCCGTGGTGCATTTTCGCCGCATTATGCAATTTTTGTGCGAAAATAAGACTTTTGGGTATTGGTGCTCCATGATCCCTGGTGCATTCTTATAAGTAAAAAACCATAAAGCTCAGAGCACTTTTCATTTTTGAGCTTCGTGGTGTCCAGTGGTCAAATTTTGGTGCCCGTGGTGCATTTTCGGCACATGGTGCAATTTTCGTGTAAAAATAAGACTTTTGGGTTTTGGTGCCTCGTGATCCGTGGTGCATTCTTATACATAAAGAACCATAATGCACGGAGCACTTTTCAGTTTTGAGGTCTGTGTTGCCACGTTGTCCAACTTTGGTTCTCATGGTGCATTTTCGTCCCATTGTGCAATTTTCGTGCAAAAATAAGACTTTTGGGTTTTGGTGCCCCATGATCCCTGGTGCATTCATATGCATAAAAAACCATAATGCTCAGAGCACCTTTCAGTTTGGAGGTTCGTGGTGTCCAGTGGTCAAATTTTGGTGCCCGTGGTGCATTTTCGGCACATGGTGCAATTGTCGTGCAAAAATAAGACTTTTGGGTTTTGGTCGCCTGTGATCCCTGCTGCAATCTGATGCATAAAAAACCATAATGCTCGGAGAAATTTTCAGTTTTGAGGTCCGTGGTGTCCAGTGGTCCAATGTTGGTGCCCCGTGGTGCATTTTTGGTCCATGGTGCAATTTCTATGCCAAAATAAGACTTTTGGGTTTTGGTGCCCCGATATACTTGGGGCATTCTTATGCATAAAAAACCATAATGCTAGTAGCACTTTTCAGTTTTGAGGGCCATGGTGCCCCGTGGTCAAATTTTGGTGTCCATGGCGCCTTTTCGGCACATGGTGCAATTTTCGTGCGAAAATAAAACTTTTGGGTTTTTGTGCCCCGTGATCCCTGGTGCATTCTTATGCATAAAAAACAGTAATGCTCAGAGCACTTTTCAGTTTTCAGTTCCATGGTGCCCTGTGGTCCAATTTTGGTATCGGTGGTGCATTTTCGGCCATTTATTCAATTTTCTGGCGAATATAAGACTTTTAGGTTTTGGTGCCCCGTAATCCCTGGTGCATTCTTATACATAAAAAATCATAATGCTTGGAGCACTTTTCAGTTTTGAGAACCGGGGTGTCCAGTGGTCAAATTTTGGTGCCCGTGGTGCATTTTCGGCACATGGTGCAATTTTCGTGTGAAAATAAAACTTTTGGGTTTTTGGGCCCTGTGATCCCTGGTGCATTCTTATGCATAAAAAACCATAATGCTTGGAGCACTTTTCAGTTTTGAGGTCCGAGGTGCCCTGTGGTCCAATTTTGGTGCTCGTGGTGCATTTTCGGCCCATTGTGCTATTTTCGTGTGACTTTTGGGTTTTGGTGCCCCGTGATCCCTAGTGCATTCTTATGCATAAAAAACCATAATGCTCAGAGCACTTTTCAGTTTTGAGGTTCATGGTGTCCAGTGGTCAAATTTTCGTGCCCGTGGTGCATTTTCGGCAAATGGTGCAATTTTCATACGAACAGAAGACTTTTGGATTTTGGTGCCCCGTGATCGCTTGTGCATTCTTATGCATAAAAAACCATCATGCTCAGAGCACTTTTTAGTTTAGAAGCCCGTGGAGCCCCGTTGTCCAATTTTGGTGCTCGTGATGCATTTTCGGCCCATTGTGCAGTTTCCATGCCAAAATAAGACTTTTGGATTTTGGTGCTCCGTGATCCTTGTGGCATTCTGAAGCATAAAATAGCATAATGCACGTAGCACTTTTCAGTTTTGATGTCTGAGGTTCCCCGTGGTCAAAATTTGGTGCCCGTGTTGCATTTTCAGCCCATTATGCATTTTTCGTGCGAAAATAAGACTTTTCTGTTTTGGTGCCCCGTGATCCCTGGTGCATTCTTATGCATAAAAGACCATAATGCTCAGAGCACTTTTAAGTTTTGAGGCCCGAGGTGACCCGTGATCCAATGTTGGTGCCCGTGGTGCATTTTTGGCCCATTGTGCAATCTTCGTGCGAAAATAAGGCTTTTGGGTTTTGGTGCCCCGTGATCCCTGGGGCATTCTTATGCATAAAAAAGCATCATACTCAGAGCACTTTTCAGTTTTGAGGTCCGTGGTGCCCGGTGTTCCAATTTTTGTGACGGTGGTGCATTTTTGACCATTTGTTCAATTTTCGTGCGAAAATAAGACTTTTGGGTATTGGTGCCCAGTAATCCCTGGTGCATTATTATGCATAAAAACCATAATGCTTGGAACTCTTTTCAGTTTTGAGGTCCGTGGTGCCCTGTGGTCGAATTTTGGCATATGTGGTGCATTTTCGGCCATTTGTGCAATTTTCATGCGAAGATAAGACTTTTGGGTTTTGATGCCCCGTGATCCGTGGTGCATTCTTATGCATAAAAATGCATAATGCTAGGACCACTTTTAAGTAATTAGGTCCGAGGAGCCCTGTGGTCCTATTTTGGTGGCCGTGGTGCATTTTTGGCCCATTATGCAATTTTCATGCGAAAATAAGACTTTTGGGTTTTTGTGCCCCGTGATCCCTGGTGCGTTGTTATGCATAAAAATCCATGATGCTCGGAGCACTTTTTAGTTTTGATTTTCTAGGTGCCCCGTGGCCCAATTCTGGTGCCGGTGGTGCATTTTTGGCCATTAGTGCAATTTTCGTACAAAAAAAAAGACTTTTGGGTTTTGGTGCGCCGTGATCCATGGTGCATTCTTATGCATAAGAAACCATAACGCTCGGAACACTTTTCAATTTTGAGGTGCGTGGTGCCTCGTGGTCCAATTTTGGTTCCGGTGGTGCTTTTTCGGCCATTTTTGCAATTTTCGTGCGAAAATAAGCCTTTTGGGCTTTGGTGCCCCGTGATCCTTGGTGCATTCTTATGAATAAAAAACCATAATGCTTGGTGGACTTTTCAGTTTGGAGGTCCGAGGTGCCCCGTGGTCCAATTTTGGTGTCGGAGGTGCATTTTCGGCCCATTATGCAATTTTCGTGCGAAAAAAAGACTATTGGATATTTGTGCCCCGTGATCCCTGATGTATTCTTATGCATAAAAAACCATAATGCTCAGAGAACTTTTCAGTTTTGAGGTCCGAGGTGCCCTGTGGTCCAATTTTGGTGTCGGTGGTGCATTTTCGGCCATTTGTGCAATTTTAGTGGGAAAATAAGACTTTGGGTTTTGGTGCCCCATGATCCCTGGTTCATTCTTAGGCATAAAAAATGATCATGCTCAGAGCACTTTTCAGTTTTGAGGTCCGAGGTGCCCCGTGGTCCAATTTTGGTGTCGGTGGTGCATTTTTGGCCATTTGTGCAATTTTAGTGGGAAAATAAGACTTTTGGGTTTTGGTGCCCCGTGATCCCTGGTGCATTCTTATGAATAAAAAACCATAATGCTCGGAGCACTTCTCAGTTTTTAGGTCCGAGGTGCCCCGTGGTCCAATTTTGGTGCCCGTGGTGCGTTTTTGGTCCATGGTGCAATTTCCGTGATAAAATAAGACTTTTGGATTTTGGAGCTCCGTGATCCTTGTGGCATTCTAATGCATAAAAAAACCATAATGCACGTAGCACTTTTCAGTTTTGAGGTTCATGGTTCCCCGTGCTCCAATTTTTGTGCCGGTGGTGCATTTTCGGCCATTTGTGCAATTTTCGTGCGAAAATAAGACTTTTGGGTTTTGATGCGCCGTGATCCCTGGTGCATTCTAATGCATAAAAAAACCATAATGCTCGGAGCGCTTTTCAGTTTTTAGGTTCATGGTGTCCAGTGGTCAAATTTTCGTGCCCGTGGTGCATTTTCGGCAAATGGTGCAATTTTCATACGTAATGAAGACTTTTGGATTTTGGTGACCCGTGATCGCTGGTGCATTCTTATGCATAAAAAACCATGATGCACATAGCACTTTTCAGTTTAGAGGTCCGTGGTGCCTTGTTGTCCAATTTTGGTGTCGGTGGTGCATTTTCGGCCATTTATGCAATTTTCGTGCCAAAATAAGACTTTTGCGTTTTGGTGCCCTGTAAACCCTGGTGCATTCTTATGCATAAAAACCATAATGCTCTGAGCACTTTCCAATTTTGAGGTCTGAGGTTCCCCGTGGTCAAATTTTGGTGCCCGTGTTGCATTTTCGGCCCATTATGCATTTTTTGTGCGAAAATAAGACTTTTCTGTTTTGGTGCCCCGTGATCCCTGGTGCATTCTTATGCATAAAAAACTATAATGCTCGGAGTACTTTTCAGTTTTGAGGTCCGTGGTGCCCTGTGGTCCAATTTTGGTGCCCGTGATGCATTTTTGGCCCATTGTGCAATTTTCGTGCCAAAATAAGACTTTTGGGTGTTGGTGCCCCGTGATCCTTGGTGCATCCTTAAGCAAAAAAAACCACAATGCTGGGAGCACTTTTTAGTTTTGAGGTCCGTGGTGTCTCGTGGTCCAATTTTAGAGCCTGTGGTGCATTTTTGGCCCATTATACAATTTTCGTGCCAAAATAAGACTTTTGGTTTTTGGTGCCCTGTGATCCTTGGTTCATCCTGATTCATAAAAAACCATAATGCTCGGAAAACTTTTCAGTATTAAGGTCCATGGTGTACCGTGGTCCAATTTTGGTGCTCGTGGTGCATTTTCGACACTATTGCAATTTTCATGCCAAAATAAGACTTTTGGGTTTTGCTGCCACGTGATCCCTGGTACATTCTTATGCATAAAAAACCATAATGCTCGAAGCACTTTTCAATTTTGAGGTCCAGGGTGTCCAGTGGTCCAATTTTGGTGCCCCGTGGTGCATTTCCGGCCCATTATGCAATTTTCGTGCGAAAATAAGACTTTTGGGTTTTGGTGCTGAGTGATCCCTGGTGCCTTCTTATGCATAAAAAATCATAATGCTTAGAGCATTTTTCTGTTTTGAGATTCGAGGTGCCCTGTGGTCCAATTTTGGTGCCCATAGTGCATTTTCGGCCCATTGTGCAATTTTCGTGCGAAAATAAGACTTTTGGGTTTTGGTGCCCCGTGATCCCCTGGTTCATTCTTTTACATAAAAAACCATAATTCTCAGAGCACTTTTCAGTTTTGAGATTCGTGGTGTCCAGTGGTCAAATTTTCGTGCCCGTGGTGCATTTTTGGCACATGGTGCAATTTTCATACGAAAAGAAGACTTTTGGATTTTGGCGCCCCGTGATCGCTGGTGCATTCTTATGCATAAAAAACCATAATGCTCAAAGTACTTTTCAATTTAGAGGTCCGTGGTCCCATGTTGTTCAATTTTGGTGCCGGTGGTTCATTTTCGGCCATTTGTGAAATTTTCGTGCGAAAATAAGACTTTTGGGTTTTGGTGCGCCGTGATCCCTGGTGCATTCTTATGCATAAAAAACCATACTACTTGGTGCACTTTTCAGTTTTGAGGTCCGATGTGCCCCGTGGTCCAATTTTCGTGCCCGTGGTGCATTTTCGGCCCATTGTACAATTTTCATGCGAAAATAAGACTTTTGGGTTTTGGTGCCCCGTGATCCCTGGTGCATTCTTATAAATAAAAAACTATAATGCTCGAAGCACTTTTCAGTTTTGAGGTTCGTGGTGTCCAGTGGTCAAATTTTCGTGCCCCTAGAGCATTTTCGGCACATGGGGCAATTTTCATACGAAAAGAAGACTTTTGGATTTTGGTGCCCCGTGATCGCTGGTGCATTCTTATGCATAAAAAACCATCATGCTCAGAGTACTTTTCAGTTTAGAGGTCCTTGGTGCCCCGTTGTCCAATTTTGGTGTCGGTGGTGCATTTTCGGCCATTTATACAATTTTGTGCGAAAATAAGACTTTTGCATTTTGGTGCCTCGTGATCCCTGGTGCATTCTTATGCATAAAAAACCATAATACTCAGAGCATTTTCCAGTTTTGAGGTCCGAGGTTCCCTGTGGTCAAATTTTGGCGCCCGTGTTGCATTTTCAGCCCATGATGCATTTTTCGTGCGAAAATAAGACTTTTCTGTTTTGGTGCCCCATGATCCCTGGTGCATTCTTATGCATACAAAACCATAATGCTAGGAGCACTTTTCAGTGTTGAGGTCCATGCTATACTGTGGTCCAATTTTGGTGCCGGTTTTGCATTTTTGGCCATTTGTGGAATTTTCGTGCAAAAATAAGACTTTTGGGTTTTGGTGCCCCGTGATCCTTGGTTCATTCTTATGCATAAAAAACCATAATGCTTGGAGCACTTTTCAATTTTGAGGTCCGAGGTGCCCCGTGGTCCAATTTTGGTGCCCGTGGTGCATTTTTGGTCCACGGTGCAATTTCCATGCCAAAATAAGACTTTTGGATTTTGGTGCTTCGTGATCCTTGTGGCATTCTGATGCATAAAATAGCATAATGCACGTAGCACTTTTTATTTTTGAGGTGTGAGGTTCCCCGTGGTCAAAATTTGGTGCCCGTGTTGCATTTTCAGCCCATTATGCATTTTTCATGCGAAAATAAGACTTTTCTGTTTTGGTGCCCCGTGATCCCTGGTGCATTCTTATGCATAAAAAAACTATAATGCTTGGAGCACTTTTCAGTTTTGAGGTCCGTGGTGCCCCGTGGTCCAATTTTGGCGCCCGTGGTGCATTGTCGGCCCAATGTGCAATTTTCATGCGAAAATAAGACTTTTGGGTTTTGGTGCCCCGTGATCCCTGGTGCATTCTTATGAATAAAAAACCATAATGCTCGGAGCACTTCTCAGTTTTGAGGTCCGAGGTGCCCCGTGGTCCAATTTTGGTGCCCGTGGTCCGTTTTTGGTCCATGGTGCAATTTTCGTGATAAAATAAGACTTTTGGGTTTTGGAGCTCCGTGATCCTTGTGGCATTCTGAAGCATAAAAAACCATAATGCACGTTGCACTTTTCAGTTTTGAGGTTCGTGGTGCCCCGTGCTCCAATTTTTGTGCCGGTGGTGCATTTTCGGCCCATTGTGCAATCTTCGTGCGAATATAAGACTTTTGGGTTTTGTTGCGCGTGATACCTGGTGGTTTCTTATGCATAAAAGACCATAATGCTCAGAGCACTTTTAAGTTTTGAGGTCCGAGGTGACCCGTGATCCAATGTTGGTGCCCGTGGTGCATTTTCGGCCCATTGTGCAATCTTCGTGCGAAAATAAGGCTTTTGGGTTTTGGTGCCCCGTGATCCCTGGGGCATTCTTATGCATAAAAAAGCATCATGCTCAGAGCACTTTTCAGTTTTGAGGTCCGTGGTGCCCGGTGTTCCAATTTTGGTGACGATGGTGCATTTTTGACCATTTGTTCAATTTTCGTGCGAACATAAGACTTTTGGATATTGGTGCCCAGTAATCCCTGGTGCATTGTTATGCATAAAAAACCATAATGCTTGGAAATCTTTTCAGTTTTGAGGTCCGTGGTGCCCTGTGGTCGAATTTTGGCATATGTGGTGCATTTTCGGCCATTTGTGCAATTTTCATGCGAAGATAAGACTTTTGGGTTTTGATGCCCCGTGATCCGTGGTGCATTCTTATGCATAAAAATGCATAATGCTAGGACCACTTTTAAGTAATGAGGTCCGAGGAGCCCCGTGGTCCTATTTTGGTGGCCGTGGTGCATTTTTGGCCCATTATGCAATTTTCATGCAAAAATAAGACTTTTGGGTTTTTGTGCCCCGTGATCCCTGGTGCGTTCTTATGCATAAAAACCCATGATGCTCGGAGCACTTTTTAGTTTTGATTTCCGAGGTGCCCCGTGGCCCAATTCTGGTGCCGGTGGTGCATTTTTGGCCATTAGTGCAATTTTCGTACAAAAAAAAAAGACTTTTGGGTTTTGGTGCGCTGTGATCCATGGTGCATTCTTATGCATAAGAAACCATAACACTCATAACACTTTTCAATTTTGAGGTGCGTGGTGCCTCGTGGTCCAATTTTGGTTCCGGTGGTGCTTTTTCGGCCATTTCTACAATTTTCGTGCGAAAATAAGCCTTTTGGGCTTTGGTGCCCCGTGATCCTTGGTGCATTCTTATGAATAAAAAACCATAATGCTTGGTGGACTTTTCAGTTTGGAGGTCCGAGGTGCCCCGTGGTCCAATTTTGGTGTCGAAGGTGCATTTTCGGCCCATTATGCAATTTTCGTGCGAAAAAAAGACTATTGGATATTGGTGCCCTGTGATCCCTGGTGTATTCTTATGCATAAAAAACCATAATGCTCAGAGAACTTTTCAGTTTTGAGGTCCGAGGTGCCCCGTGGTCCAATTTTGGTGTCGGTGGTGCATTTTCGGCCATTTGTGCAATTTTAGTGGGAAAATAAGACTTTTGGGTTTTGGTGCCCCGTGATCCTTGGTGCATTCTTATGCATAAAAAATGATCATGCTCAGAGCACTTTTCAGTTTGAGGTCCGAGGTGCCCCGTGGTCCAATTTTGGTGTCGGTGGTGCATTTTTGGCCATTTGTGCAATTTTAGTGGGAAAATAAGACTTTTGGGTTTTGGTGCCCCGTGATCCCTGGTGCATTCTTATGTATAAAAAACCATCATGCTCGGAGCACTTTTCAGTTTTGAGGTCCGTTGTGCCCGGTGGTCCAATTTTGGTGCCAATGGACCATTTTCGGCCATTTGTGCAATTTTAGTGGGAAAACAAGACTTTTGGGTTTTGGTGCCCCTTGATCCTTGGTACTTTCTTATGCATAAAAAATCATAATGCTCAGAGAACTTTTCAGTTTTGTGGTCCGAGGAGCCCCGTGGTCCAATTTTTGTGCTGGTGGTCCATTTTTTGCCCATTGTGCAATCTTTGTGCAAAAATAAGACTTTTGGGTTTTGGTGCCCCGTGATGCCTGGTGCGTTCTTATGCATAAAAACCCATAATGCTTGGAGCACTTTTCCGTTTTGAGGTCTGTGGCGCCCAGTGCCCCAATTCTGGTTTCGGTGGTGCATTGTCGGCCATTTGTGCAATTTTCTTGCGAAAATATGACTTTTGGGTTTTGGTGCCCCGTGATCCCTGCTGCATTCTTATGCATAAAAAACCATCATGCTAGGAGCACTTTTTAGTTTTGAATTCCGAGGCGCCCCGTGGTCCAATTTTGTTACCTGTGGTGCATTTTCGGCCCATTGTGCAATTTTCGTACGAAAATAAGACTTTTAGGTTTTGGTGCCCCGTGATCCCTCGTGCATTCTTATGCATAAAAAACCATAATGCTCAGAGCACTTTTCAGTTTTGAGGTCCAAGGTGCCCTGTGGTCCAATTTTGGCGCCCATTGTGCAATTTTCGTGCGAAAATAAGACTTTTGGGTTTTGGTGCCTAGTAATCCCTGGTGCATTGTTATGCATAAAAAACCATAATGCTCGGAACTCTTTTCAGTTTTGAGGTCCGTGGTGCCCCGTGGTCCAATTTTGGCGCCCGTGATGCATTTTCGACCCAATGTGCAATTTTCGTGCGAAAATAAGACTTTTGGGATTTGGTGCCCCATGATCCTTGGTGCATTCTTATGCATAAAAAACCATAATGCTAGGAGCACTTTTCAATTTTGAGGTCTGAGGTTCCCCGTGGTCAAATTTTGGTGCCCGTGTTGCATTTTCGGCCCATTATGCATTTTTCGTGCAAAAATAAGACTTTTCTGTTTTGGTGCCCCGTGATCCCTGGTGCATTCTTATGCATAAAAAACCATAATGCTCGGTGCACTTTTCAGTTATAAGGTCCGTGGTGCCCCGTGGTCCAATTTTGGCGCCCATTGTGCAATTTTCGTGCGAAAATAAGACTTTTGGGTTTTGGTGCCTAGTAATCCCTGGTGCATTGTTATGCATAAAAAACCATAATGCTCAGAACTCTTTTCAGTTTTGACGTCCGTGGTGACCCGTGGTCGAATTTTGGCATATGTGGTGCATTTTCGGCCATTTGTGCAATTTTCATGCGAAGATAAGACTTTTGGGTTTTGGTGCCCCGTGATCCCTGGTGCATTCTTATGCATAAAAAACCATAATGCTCAGAGAACTTTTTAGTTTTGAGGTCCGAGGTGCCCCGTGGTCCAATTTTGGTGTCGGTGGTGCATTTTCGGCCGTTTGTGTAATTTTAGTGGGAAAATAAGACTTTTGGGTTTTGGTGCCCCGTGATCCCTAGTGTATTCTTATGCATAAAAAACCATAATGCTCAAAGCACTTTTCAGTTTTGAGGTCCGTTGTGCCCGGTGGTCCAATTTTGGTGCCTGTGGAGCATTTTGGGCCATTTGTGCAATTTTAATGGGAAAATAAGACTTTTGGTTTTTGGTGCCCCTTGATCCCTGGTGCATTCTTATGCATAAAAAACCATAATGCTCAGAGAACTTTTCAGTTTTGAGGTCCGAGGCACCCCGTGGTCCAATTTTAGTGCCAGTGGTCCATTTTCGACCATTTGTGAAATTTTCGTGGGAAATAATACTTTTGGGTTTTGGTTCCTTGTGATCCCTGGTTCATTTTTATGCATAAAAAACCATCAAGCTCGAAACACTTTTCAGTTTTGAGGTCCGTGGTGCCCGTGGGTCCAATTTTGGTGCCGATGGAGCATTTTCGGCCATTTGTGCAATTTTTGCGCAAAAATAAGACTTTTGGGTTTTGGTGCCCCGTGATCCCTGGTGCACTCTTATGCATAAAAAACCATAATGCTCGGAGCACATTTTAGTTTTGAGGTATGAGGTTCCCCGTGGATAGATTTTGGTGCCTGTCGTGCATTTTCGGCCCATTGTGCAATCTTCGTGCGAAAGTAAGACTTTTGGTTTTCGGTGCCCCATTATCCCTGGTGCATTCTTAAGCATAAACTACCATAACACTCAGAGCACTTTTCAGTTTTGAGGTTCGAGGTGCCCCGTGGTCCAATTTTGGTGCCGGAGGTGCCTTTTCGGCCCATTGTGCAATTTTCCTGCGAAAAAAAGACTTTCGGGTTTTGGTGCCTCGAGATCCCTGGTGCATTCTTATGCATAAAAAACCATAATGCTCAGAGAACTTTTCAATTTTGAGGTCCGTTCTGCCAGGTGCTCCAATTTTGGTGCCGATGGAGCATTTTCGGCCATTTGTTCAATTTTCCTGTGAAAATAAGACTTTTGGGTTTTCGTGCCCCTTGATCCCTGGTGCCTTCTTATGCATATAAAACCATAATGCTCAGAGCACTTTTCGGTTTTGAGTTCCAAGGTGCCTCGTGGTCCAATTTTCGTGCCCATGGTACATTTTCGGTAATTTGTGCAATTTTCATGCAAAACTAAGACTTTTGGGTTTTAAAGCCCAGTCATCCCTGGTGCATTCTTACGCATAAAAAACCATAATGCTCGAAACTCTTTTCAGTTTTGAGGTTTGTGGTTCCCCATGGTTCAATTTTGGTGTCGGTGGTGCATTTTCGGCCATTTGTGCAATTTTCATGCGAAAATAAGACTTTTGGGTTTTGGTATCCCGTGATCCCTGGTGCATTCTTATGCATAAAAAACCATAATGCTCAGAGCACTTTTCAGTTTTGATGTCCGAGGTGCCCTGTGGTCCAATTTTGGTGAACGTGGTGCATTTTCAGCCAATTGTGCAATTTTGGTGCGAAAAGAAGACTTTTGGGTTTTGGTGCCCATGAACCCTGGTGCATTCTTATGCATAAAAAACCTTCATGCTCGAAGCACTTTTCAGTTTTGAGGTCCGTGGTGCCCCGTGGTCCAATTTTGGTGCCGATGGTGCATTTTCGGCCATTTGTACAATTTTCGTGCGAAAATAAGACTTTTGGGTTTTCGTGCCTCGTGATCCCTGGTGCATTCTTGTGCATAAAAAACCATAATGCTTGGAGTACTTTTCAGTTTTGAGGTCTGAGGTGCCCCGTGGTCCAATTTTTGTGAACGTCGTGCATTTTCGGCCTATTGTGCAATTTTCGTGCGAAAATAAGACTTTTGGGTTTTCGTGCCCCATGATCCATGGTGCAGTCTTATGCATAAAAAACCATCATGCAGTCTTATGCATAAAAAACCATCATGCTCGGAGCACTTTTTAGTTTTGAGGTCCGCTGGTGCCCGGTGGTCCAATTTTGGTGCCCGTGGTGCATTTTCGGCCTATTGTGCAATCTTCGTGGGAAAATAAGACTTTTGGGTTTTGGTGCCCCGAGATCCCTGGTGCATTCTTATGTATAAAAAATCATAATGCTCGGAACTCTTTCCAGTTTTTAGGTCTGTGATGCCCCATGGTCCCATTTTGGCGTTGGTGGTGCATTTTCGGCCATTTGTGCAATTTTCATGCGAAAATAAGACTTTTGGGTTTTGGTGCCCAGTGATCCCTGGTGCATTCTTATGCACAAAAAACTGTAATGCTCGTAGAACTTTTCAGTTTTGAGGTCTGAGTTGCCCCGTGGTCCCATTTTGGTGCTGGTGGTGCATTGTCGGCCATTTGTGCAATTTTCGTGGGAAAATAAGACTTTTGGGTTTTGGTACCCCGTGATCCCCGGTGCATTGTTATGCATCAAAAACCGTCATGCTCGGAGCACTTTTTCAGTTTGGAGGTCCGTGGTGATCCGTGATCCAATTTTGGTGCCGGTGTTGCATTTTTGGCCATTTGTGCAATTTTCGTGCGAAAATAAGACTTTTGGGTTTTAGTGCCCCATGATCCCTGGTGCGATCTTTTGCATAAAAAACCATAATGCTTGGAGCACCTTTCAGTTTTGAGGTCCGAGGTGGCCCGTGGTCCAATTTTGGTGCCGGTGGTGCATTTTCGGCCATTTGTACAGTTATCATTTGAAAATAAGACTTTTGGGTTTTGGTGACCCTTGATCCCTGGTGCATTCTTATGCATAAAGAACCATAATGCTCGGAGCACCTTTTAGTTTTGAGATCCGAGGTGCCCCGTGGTCCAATTTTGGTGTCGTTGGTGCATTTTCGGCCATTTTTGTAGTTATCATCCGAAAATAAGACTTTTGGGTTTTGGTGCCCCTTGATCCCTGGTGCATTCTTATGCATAAAGAACCATAATGCTCAGAGCACATTTCAGTTTTGAGGTCCGAGGTGTCCCGTGGTCAAATTTTGGTGCCCGTGGTGCATTTTCGGCACATTGTGCAATTTTTGTGCGGAAATAAGACGTTTGGCTTTTGGTGCCCCGTGATCCCTTGTGCATTCTTATGCATAAAAAACCATAATGCTCAGAGCACTTTTCAGTTTTGAGGTCCGACGTGCTCCGCGGTCTAATTTTGGTGCCCGTGGTGCATTTTCGGCCCATTGTGCAATTTTCGTGCGAAAATTAGACTTTTGGATCTTGGTGCCCAGTTATAGCTGGTCCATTCTGATGCATAAAAAACCATAATGCTCAGAGCACCTTTCAGTTTGGAGGTCCGAGGTGCCCCATGGTCCAATTTTGGTGCCGGTGGTGCATTTTCGGCCATTTGTGCAATTATCGTGCGAAAATAAGACCTTTGGGTTTTGGTGCCCCGTGATAATTTTTGCATTCTTATGCATAAAAAACCATAATGCTCGGAGGACTTTTAAGTATTGAGGTCCGAGGAGCCCCTTGGTCAAATTTTGGTGCTCGTGGTGCATTTTCGGCCCATTGTGCTATTTTCGTGCGAAAATAAGACTTTTGGGTTTTGGTGCCCAGTGATCGCTGGTGCATTCTTATGCCTAAAAAACCATAATTCTCGAAGCACTTTTCAGTTTTGAGGTCCGTGGTGATCCGTGGTCCAATTTTGGAGCCGGTGTTGATTTTTGGCCATTTGTGCAATTTTCGTGCGAAAATAAGACTTTTGGGTTTTGGTGCCCCGTGATCCCTGGTGCGATCTTTTGCATAAAAAACCATAATGCTCGGAGCACTTTTAACTTTTGCGGTCTATAGTGCCCCGTGGTCCAAGTCTGGTGCCGGTGGTGCATTTTCGGCCATTTGAACATTTTTCGTGCGAAAATAAGACTTTTAGGTTTTAGTGCCCCGTGATCCCTGGTCCATTCTTATGCATAAAAAACCATAATGCTCGAAGCACCTTTCAGTTTTGAGGTCCGAGGTGGCCTGTGGTCCAATTTTGGTGCCCGTGGTGCATTTTCGGCCATTTGTGCAGTTATCATCCGAAAATAAGACATTTGGGTTTTGGTGCCCCTTGATCCCTGGTGCATTCTTATGCATAAAGAACCATAATGCTCGGAGCACCTTTGAATTTTGAGGTCCGAGGTGCCCCGTGGTCCAATTTTGGTGCCGGTGGTGCATTTTCGGCCATTTTTGTAGTTATCATCCGAAAATAAGACTTTTGGGTTTTGGTGTCCCTTGATCCCTGGTGCATTCTTATGCATAAAGAACCATAATGCTCGAAGCACCTTTCAATTTTGATGTCTAAGGTGCCCCATGGTCAAATTTTGGTGCCCGTGGTGCATTTTCGGGCATTTGTGCAGTTATCATCCGAAAATAAGACGTTTGGGTTTTGGTGCCCCGTGATCCCTTGTGCATTCTTATGCATAAAGAACCATAATGCTCGAACCACCTTTCAGTTTTGAGGTCCGAGGTGCCCCGTGGTCCAATTTTGGTGGCCGTGCTACATTTTCACCCATTTGTGCAATTTTCATGTGAAAATAAGACATTTGGCTTTTGGTGCCCCGTGATCCCTTGTGCATTCTTATGCATAAAAAACCATAATGGTTGGAGCACTTTTTAGTTTTGAGGTCCGACGTGCCCCGAGGTCCAATTTTGGTGCCCGTGGTGCATTTTCTGCCCATTGTGCAATTTTCGTGCGAAAATTAGACTTTTGGACCTTGGTGCCCAGTTATCCCTGGTCCATTATGATGCATAAAAAACCATAATGCTCGGAGCACCTTTCAGTTTTGAGGTCCGAGGTGCCCCGTGGTCCAATCCTGGTGCCGGTGGTGCATTTTCGGCCATTTGTGTAATTTTCGTGTGAAAATCAGACTTTTGGGTTTTGGTGCCCCGTGTTCCCTTGTGCATTTTTATGCATAAAAATCCATAATGCTCGGAGCACTTTTCAGTCTTGAGGTCTGAGGTGCCCCGTGTTCAAATTTTTGTGCTCGTGGTACATTTTCGGCCATTTGTGCAATTTTCATGCAAAAATAAGACTTTTGGGTTTTGCTGCCTCGTGAACCCTGGTGCATTCTTATGCATAAAAAACCATCATGCTCGGAGCACTGTTCAGTTTTGAGGTCCGTGATGCCCCGTGGTCAAATTTTGGTGCCGGTGGTGCATTTTCGGCCATTCGTGCAATTTTCGTGCGAAAATAACACTTTTGGGTTTTGGTGCCCCGTGATCCCTAGTGCATTGTTATGCATAAAAAACCATAATGCTCGGAGCACTTTTTAGTTTGAGGTCCGAGGTGCCTCATGGTCGAAATTTGGTGCCCGTGGTGCATTTTCGGCCCATTCTTCAATTTTAGTGCGAAAATAATACTTTTGGGTTTTGGTGCCCCGTGATCCCTGGTGCATTCTTATGCATAAAAAACCATAATGCTCGGAGCACTTTTAAGTTTTGAGGTCCGGCGTGCCCCGCGCTCCAGTTTTAGTGTCCATGGTGCATTTTCGGCCCATTGTGCAATTTTTGTGCGAAAATAAAACTTTTGGATCTTGGTGCCCCGTGATCCCTGGTGCATTCTTATGCTTAAAAAATCATAATGCTTGGAACACTTTCCAGTTTTGAGGTCTGTGGTGCCCTGTGGTCGAATTTTCGTTCCGGTGGTGCATTTTCGGCCATTCCTTCAATTTTCGTGCAAAAATAAGACTTTTGGATTTTGGTGCCTTGTGAACCCTGGTGTATTCTTATGCCTAAAAAACCATAATGCTTGGAACACTTTTCAGTTTTGAGGTCCGTGGTGCCTTGTGGTCCAATTTTCGTTCCGATGGTGCATTTTCGGCCATTCGTGCAATTTTTGTGCGAAAATAAGACTTTTGGGTTTTGGTGCCTTGTGATCCTTGGTGCTTTCTTACGCATAAAAACCATAATTCTCGGAGCACTTTTAAGTATTAAGGTCTGAGGTGCCCCGTGGTCCAATTTTGGTGCCCGTGGTGCATTTTCGGCCTTTTGTGCAATTTTCGTGCGAAAATAAGACTTTTGGGTTTTGGTGCCCCGTAATCCCTGGTGCTTTCTTATGCAAAAAAACCATTATCCTTAGAGCACTTTTAACTATTGAGGTCCGAGGTGCCCCGTGGTCTAATTTTGGTGCCCGTGGTGCATCTTCGGCCATTTGTGCAATTTTCGTGCGAAAATAAGACTTTTGGGTTTTGGTGCCCCGTGATCCCTGGTGCATTCTTATGCATAAAAAACCATATTGCTCGGAACACTTTTCAGTGTTGAGGTCCGTGGTGCCTTGTGGTCCAATTTTCGTTCCGGTGGTGCAGTTTCGACCATTTGTGCAGTTTTTGTACGAATGTAAGACTTTTGGGTTTTGGTGCCCTGTGATCCCTGCTGCATTCTTTTGCATAAAAAACCATAATGCTTTGAACACTTTCCAGTTTTGTGGTCTGTGGTGCCCTGTGGTCCAATTTTTGTTCCGGTTGTGCATTTTCGTCCATTCGTATAATTTTCGTACAAAAATAAGACTTTTGGGTTTTGGTGTCCCGTGATCCCTAGTGCATTTTTATGCATAAAAAACCAAAATGCTCAGAGCACTTTTCAATATTGAGGTCCGAGGAGCTCCGTGGTCCAATTTTGGAGCTCGTGGTGCATTTTCGGTCTATTGTACAATTTTTGTGCGAAAATAAGAGTTTTGGGTGTTTGTGTCCCGTGATCCCTAGTGCATTCTTATGCATAAAAAAACATAATGCTCGGAGAACTTTTCAGTTTTGAGGTGCGACGTGCCCCGTGGTCCAATTTTGGTTCTCGTGGTGCATGTTCGGCCATTTGTGCAATTTTCGTGCGAACATAAGACTTTTGGATTTTGGTGCTCTGTGATCCCTGGTGCATTCTTATGCATAAAAAACCAAAATTCTTGGAGCACTTTTCATTTTTGAGGTCCGAGGTGCCCCGTGGTCCTATTTTGGTGCCCGTGATGCATTTTCGGCCTAATGTACAATTTTCAGGCGAAAATAAGACTTTTGGGTTTTGGTACCCCGCGATCCCTGGTGCATTCTTATGCATAAAAAACTACAATGCTCAGAACACTTTTCAGTTTTGAGGGCCGAGGTGCCCCGTGGTCCAATTTTGGTGCCCGTGGTCGATTTTTGGCCCATTGTGCAATTTTTGTGCGGAAATAAGACTTTTCGATTTTGGTGCCCCATGATCCCTGGTGTATTCTTATGCATAAAAACCCATAATGCTTGGACAACTTTTAAGTTTTGAGGTCCCAGGTGCTCCGTGGTCCAATTTTGGTGCCCATGGTGCATTTTCGTCCAATTGTGTAATTTTCATGCGAAAATAAGACTTTAGGGTTTTGGTGCCCCATGATCCCTGGTGCATTCTTATGCATAAAAAACCATAATGCTCGGAACACTTTTCAGTTTTGAGATTCGTGGTGCACCGTGGTCCAATTTTGGTGCCAGTGGAGCATTTTCGGCTATTTGTGCAATTTTCGTGCGAAAATAAGACTATTCGGTTTTGGCGCCACGTGATCCCTGGTGCATTCTTATGCATAAAAAACCATAATGCTTGGAGCACTTTTTGGTTTGGAGGTCCGTGGTGCCCCGTGGTCCAATTTTGGTGTCGGTGGTGCATTTTCGGACATTTGTGAAATTTTCGTGCGAAAATAAGATTTTTGGGTTTTGGTGCCCCGTGATCCCTGGTGCATTATTATGCATAAAAAACCATAATGCTTAGATCAATTTTAAGTTTTGAGGTCCCAGGTGTCCCGTGGTCCAATTTATGTGCCCGTCGTGTATTTTCGGCCCCTTGTGCAATTTTCGTGCGAAAATAAGACTTTTGCATTTTCGTGCCCCGTGATCCCTGGTGCATTCTTATGCATAAAAAACCCTAAAGCTTTGACAACTTTTAAGTTTTGAGGTCTGTGGTGCCCGGTGTTCCAATTTTGGTGCCAGTCGTGCATTTTCGGCCATTTGTGAAATTTTCGTGCGAAAATAAGACTTTTGGGTTTTGGTGCACCGTGGTCCCTGGTGCATTCTTATGCATAAAAAACCATAATACTGGGAGCACTTTTATGTTTTGAGGTCCGTCGTGCCTCGTGTTCCAATTTTGGTGCCCGTGGTGCATTTTCGGCCCATTCTGCAATTTTCTTACGAAGATAAGACTTTTGGGTTTTGGTGCCCCGTGATCCCTGGTGCATTCTTATACATAAGAAAACATAATGATCAGAGCATTTTTCAGTTTTGAGGTCCGTGGTATCCAGTGGTCCAATTTTGGTGCCCTGTCGTGCATATTTGGCCCGTGGTGCAATTCGTCCCAAAATAAGACTTTTGGGCTTTGGTGCCCCGTCATCCCTGGGGTATTCTTATGCATGAAAGAGCACAATGCTTGGAGAACCTCTCAATTTTGAGTTCCGTGGTCCAATTTTGGTGCCGGTTCTGCATTTTCGCCCATTTTTGCAATTTTCGTACGAAAATAAGACTTTTGGGTTTTGGTGCCCAGTGATCCCTGGTGCATTTTTATGCATAAAAAACCATAATTCTTAGAACACTTTTCAGGTTTGAGGTCCGAGGTGCCCCGTGGTCCAATTTTGGTGTCAGTGGTGCATTTTCGGCCGATTGTGCATTTTTCGTGCGAAAATAAGACTTTTGGGTTTTGGTGCCCCATGATCCCTGGTGCATTCTTATGCATAAAAAACCATAATGCACGGAGCACTTTCAGTTTTGAGGTCCATGGTGCCCCGTGGTCAAATTTTGGTGCCCGTGGTGGATTTTCGGCACGAGGTCCAATTTTCGTGCCAAAATAAGACTTTTGGGTTTTGGTACCCCGTGATCCTCGGTGCATTCTTATACATAAAACACCATAGTGCTAGGAGCACTTTCAGTTTTGAGGGTCGTGGTGTCCCGTGGTCCAATTTTGTTGCCCGTGGTGCAATTTCGTGCCAAAATAAGACTTTTGGTTTTTGGTGCCTCGTGATCCTTGGTGCATCCTTATGCATAAAAAACCATAATGCTCGGAGCACTTTTCAGTTTTGAGGTCTGTGGTGCCTCGTGGTCCAATTTTTGTGCCTGTGGTGTATTTTTGGCCCATTATGCAATTTTCGTGCCAAAATAAGACTTTTGGGTTTTGGTACCCCATGATCCTTGGGGCATCCTTATGCATAAAGAAACCATAATGCTCGAAGAACATTTTAGGTATGAGGTCCGTGATTCCCCGTGGTTCAATCTTGGTGCCCGTGGAGCCAACATAAGACTTTTGGTTTTTGGTGCCCTGTGATCCTTGGTTCATCCTTATGCATAAAAAACCATAATGCTGGGAGAACTTTTCAGTATTGAGGTCCGTGGTGTACCGTGGTCCAATTTTGGTGCTCGTGGGGCATTTTCGACACTGGTGCAATTTTTGTGCCAAAATAAGACTTTTGGTTTTTGCTGCCACGTGATCCTTGGTGCATTCTTATGCATAAAAAAGCATAATGCTCGGAGCACTTTTCAGTTTTGAGGCCCGTGGTGCCCCGTGATTAAAATTTGGTGCCCGTGGTGCATTTTCGTCACATAATGCAATTTTAGTTCCAAAATAAGACTTTTGGGTTTTGGAGCCCCGTGATCCTTCATGCATCCAAATGCATAAAAAACCGTAATGCTCGGAGCACTTTTCACTTTTGAGGTCCGTGGTGCCCGTGGTCCAATTTTTGTGCCCGTGGTGCATTTTTGGCCTATTATGCAATTTTCGTGAAAAAATAAGACGTTTAGGTTTTGGTGCCGCATGATCCCTGGTGCATCCTTATGCATAAAAAACCATAATGCTCGGAGCACTTTTCAGTTTGGAGGTCCGTGGTGCCCCGTGGTCCAATTTTGGTGCCTGTGGTGCATTTTCGGCCCATTGTGCAATATTTGTGCGAAAATAAGACTTTTGGGTTTTGGTGCCCCGTGATCCTTGGTGCATTCTTATGCAAAAAAAACCACAATGCTCGGTGCACTTTACAGTTTTGAGGTTCGTGGCGTCCCGTGGTCCAATTTTAGCACCGGTGGTGCATTTTCACCCATTTGTGCAATTTTCGTCCGAAAATAAGACTTTTGGGTTTTGGTACCCAGTGATCCCTGGTGAATTCTTATGTATAAAAAACCATAATGCTCGTAGCACTTTTCAGTTTGGAGGTCCGTGGTGCCCTGTGGTCCAATTTTGGTGCCCATGGTGCAAATTTCGTGCCAAAATAAGACTTGTAGGTTTTGGTGCCCCGCGATCCCTGGTGCATCCTTATGCAAAAAAATCCATAATGCTCGGAGCACTTTTCAGTTTTGAGGTTCGTGGTGCCCCGTGGTCCAATTTTTGTGCCTGTGGTGCATTTTCTCTCCATTGTGCAATTTTCGTGCGAAAATAAGAACTTTGCGTATTGGTGCCCCGTGATCCCTGGTGCATTCTAATGCATAAAAAACCATAATGCTCGGAGCACTTTTCAGTTTTGAGGTCCGTGGTGCCCCGTGGTTCAATTTTGGTGCCCATGATGAATTTTCAGCACATGGTGCAATTTTCGTTCCAAAATAAGACTTTTTGGTTTTGGTGCCCCGTGATCCCTGGTGCAATCTTATGCATTAAAAAGCATAATGCTCGGAGCATTATATGTTTTGAGGTCCGTGGTGCCCCGTGGTGCATTTTCGGTCTATTGTGCAATTTTTGTGCAAAAATAAGACTTTTGGGATTTGGTGCCCCATGATCCCTGGTGCATTCTTATGCATAAAAAACGATAATGCTAGGAGCACTTTACAGTTTTGAGGTCCGTGGCATCTGGTGGTCTAATTTTTGTGCCGGTGGTGCATTTTCAGCCATTTGTGCAATTTTCGTGCGAAAATGAGATTTTGGGTTTTGGTGCCCTGTGATCCCTACTGCATTCTTATGCATTAAAAACCATAATGCTCATAGCACTTTTCAATTTGGAGGTTTGTGGTGCCCCGTGGTCCAATTTTGGTGCCCGTGGTGAATTCTCGGCACATGGTGCAAATTTCTTTCCAAAATAAGACTTTTAGATTTTGGTGCCCCGTGATCCCTGGTGCATCATTATGCATAAAAATCCATAATGCTCAGAGAACTTTTCAGTTTTGAGGTCTGTGGTGCCTCGTGGTCCAATTTTTGTGCCCGTGGTGCATTTTCTCTCCATTGTGCAATTTTCGTGCAAAAATAAGACCTTTGGATTTTGGTGCCCCGTGATCCCTAGTGCATTCTTATGCATAAAAAATCATAATGCTCGGAGCACTTCTCAGTTTTGAGGTTCGTGGTGCCCCGTGGTCTAATTTTTGTGCCGGTGGTGCATTTTCGGCCATTTGTGAAATTTTCGTGCGAAAATATGACTTTTGGGTTTTGGGGCCCCGTGATCCCTGGTGCATTCTTATACATAAAAAACAATGATGTTCAGAGCACTTTTCAGTTTTGACGTTCATGGTGTCTAGTTGTCAAATTTTGGTGCTCGTGGTGCAATTTCGACACATGATGCAATTTTTGTGCGAAAATAAGACTTTTGGGTTTTGGTGCCCCATGATCCCTGGTGCATCCTTATGCGTAGAAAACCATAATGCTCGAAGCACTTTTTAGTTTGGGGGTCCGTGGTGCCCCATGGTCCAATTTAGGTGCCCGTGGTGAATTTTCGGCACATGGTTCAAATTTCGTGCGAAAATAATACTTTTAGGATTTGGTGCCCCGTGATCCCTGGTGCATCCTTATCCATAACAATCCATAATGTTCGGAGCACTTTTCCATTTTGAGGTTCGTGGTGCCCCGTGGTCCAATTTTTGAGCCCGTGGTGCAATTTTGGTCCATCGTGCAATTTTCGTGCGAAAAAAAGACTTTTGGGTTTTGGTGCCCCGTGATCCCTGGTGGATTCTTATGCATAAAAAATCATAATGCTTGGAACACTTTTCAGTTTTGAGATCATTGGTGCCCTGTGGTCCAATTTTGGTCCCCGTGGTGAATTTTCGGCACATGGTGCAACTTTCGTGCCAAAATAAGACTTTGGGATTTTGGTGCCCCGTGATACCTGGTGCACCCTTATGCATAACAAACCATAATGCTCTTAGCACTTTTCAGTTTTGATGTTCGTGGTGCCCCGCGGTCCAATTTTGGTGCCCGTGGTGCATTTTCGGTCCATTATGCAATTTTCGTGCCAAAATAAGACCTTTAGGTTTGGTGCACCGTGATCCCTGGTGCATCCTTATGCATAAAAATCCAAAATGCTCGGACCAATTTTCAGTTATGAGGTTCGTGGAGCCCCGTGGTTCAATTTCTGATCCCTGGTGCACCCTTATGCATAAAAAACCATAATGCTCTGAGCACTTTTCAGTTTTGAGGTCCGTGGTGCCCCGTGGTCCAATTTTGGTGCTCGTGGTGCATTTCCGACCTATTGTGCAATTTTAGTGTGAATATAAGACTTTTCGGTTTTGGTGCCTCGTGATCCCTGGTGCATTCTTATGCATAAAAGACCATAATGCTTGTAGCACTTTTCAGTTTTGATGTCCGTGGTGCCCCGTCGTCCAAATTTGGTGCTGGTGGTGCATTTTCGGCCATTTGTGCAATTTTCGTGCGAAAATAACACTTTTGGGTATTCGTGCCCCATGATCCGTGGTGCATTCCTATGCATAAAAAATAGTAATGCTTTGAGCACTTTTCAGGTTTGAGGTCCGTGGTGCCCCGTGGTCAAATTTTGTTGCCCATGGTGCATTTTCGGCACATAATGCAACTGTCGTGCCATTATAAGACTTTTGGGTTTTGGTGCCCCATGATCTCTGGTGCATTCTTATACATAAAAAACAATAATGCTTAGATGACTTTTCAATTTTTAGGTTCGTGGTGTCCAGTGGTCATATTTTGGTGCCCCGTGGTGCATTTTTTGCTTATGGTGCAATTTCCGCGACAAAATAAGACTTTTAGCTTTTGGTGCCCAGTGATCCTTAGGGCATTCTTAGGCATAAAAAATCATAATTCTCGGAGCACTTTTCAGTGTTGAGGTTCGTGGTGCCTCGTGGTCCAATTTTTGTGCCTATAGTGCATTTTCAGCCCATTGCGCAATTTTCGTCCAAAAATAAGACTTTTGGGTTTTGGTGCCCCGTGATCCCTGATGCATTCTTATGCATAAAAAACCATAATGCTCTGAGCACTTTTCAGTTTTCAGGTCCATGTAACACAGAGGTCCAATTTTGGTGCCCGTGGTGCATTTTCGGCTCATGGTCCAATTTTCGTGTCGAAATAAGACATTTGGGTTTTAGTGCCCCTTGATCCCTGGGGCATTCTTATGCATAAAATATCATAATGCTCGGAGCACTTTTCAGTTTTGAGGTTCGTGTGCCCCTTGGTCAAATTTTGGTGCCCCTGGTGCATTTTCAGCAGATGGTCCAATTTTCGTGCCAAAATAAGACTTTTGGGTTTTGGTGCCCCGTCATCCCTAGTGCTTTCTTATGCATAAAAAACCATAATGTTCAGAGCACTTTTCAGTTTTGAGGTCCGTGGTGCCTCGTGGTCCAATTTCGGTGCCCGTGGTGCATTTTTGGAACATGGTGCAATTTTCGTGCCAAAATCAGACTTTTGTGTTTTGGTACCCTGTGATCCCTGGTGCATTCTTATGCATAAAAAACCATAATACTCGGAGCACTTTTCAGTTTTGAGGTCCATGGTGCCCCGTGGTCCAATTTCGGTGCCCCGTGGTGCATTTTTGGCACATGGTGCAATTTTCGTGCCAAAATCAGAGATTTGGGTTTTGCTGCCCCGTTATCGCTAGGGAATTCTTATGCATAAAAAACCATCATGCTCGGAGCACTTTTCAGTTTTGAGGTCCGTGGTGCCCCATGGTCCAATTTTGGTGCCCGTGGTGCATTTTTGGCACATGGTGCAATTTTAGTGCCAAAATCAGACATTTGGGTTTTGCTGCCCAGTTATCCCTGGTGAAATCTTATGCATAAAAAATCATCATGCTCGGAGCACTTTTCAGTTTTGAGGTCTGTGGTGCCCCGTGGTCCAATTTTTGTGCACGTGATGCATTTTCGGCACATGGTTCAATTTTCGTGCCAAAATAAGACTTTTGGGTTTTGGTGCCCCATGATCCCTAGTGCATTCTTATGCATAAAAAACCATAACCCTCGGAGCACATTTTCAGTTTTCAGGTCCATGTAACCCAGAGGTCCAATTTTGGTGCCCGTGGTGCATTTTCGGCACATGGTCCAATTTTCGTGCCAAAATAAGACTTTTTCATTTTAGTGCCCCTTGATCCCTGGGGCATTCTTACGCATAAAAAACCATAATGCTTGGAGCACTTTTTAATTTTGAGGTCCGTGTGCCCCGTGGTCAAATTTTCGTGCCCGTGGTGCATTTTCGGCAGATGGTCCAATTTTCGTGCCAAAATAAGACTTTTCGGTTTTGGTGACCCGTCATCCCTACTGCTTTCTTATGCATCAAAAACCATAATGCTCAGAGAACTTTTCAGTTTTGAGGTCCATGGTTCCCCGTTGTCCAATTTTGGTGCCCGTGGTGCATTTTCGTCAGAGGGTGCAATTTTCGTGCCAACATAAGACTTTTGGGTTTTGGCGCCCCGTGATCCCTAGGGCATCCTTATGCATAAAAAACAATACTTCTCTGAGAACTTTTCAGTTTTGAGGTCCATAATACCCTGTTGTCCAATTTTGGTGCCCGTGGTGCATTTTCAGCACATGGTCCAATTTTTGTGCCAAAATAAGACTTTTTGGTTTTCGTGCCCCTTGATCCCTGGGGCATTGTTATGCATAAAAAAATCATCATGCTCAGAGCACTTTTCAGTTTTGAGGTCCATGGTGACTCGTGGTCCAATTTTGGTGCCCGTGGTGCATTTTCAGCACATGGTCCAATTTTTGTGCCAAAATAAGACTTTTTGGTTTTCGTGCCCCTTGATCCTTGGGGAATTGTTATGCATAAAAACCATCATGCTCGAAGCACTTTTCAGTTTTGAGGTCCTTGGTGTTTGTGGCCAATGTTGTTGCTTATGGTGCATTTTCGGCACATGGTGCGATTTTCGTTCCAAAATAAAACTTTTGGGTTTTGGTGCCCCGTTATCCCTGGTTCATCCTTCTGCATAAAAAACCATCTTGCTCGAAGCACTTTTCGGTTTTGAGGTACGTAGTGCCTCATGGACCAAATTTGATGCCCATCGTAAAACTTTTGGCACATGGTGTAATTTTCGTGCCAAAATAACACTTTTGGGTTTTGGTGCCCCGTGATCGTTGGTGCATTCTTATGCATAAAAAACCATCATGCTCGGAGCACTTTTCAGTTTTGAGGTCTATGGTTCCCCGTGGTCCAAATTTGGTGCCCGTGGTGCATTTTCAGCACATGGTGCAATTTTCGTTCCAAAATAAAACTTTTGGGTTTTGGTGCCCCGTTATCCCTGGTTCATCCTTATGCATAAAAAACCATCTTGCTCGAAGCACTTTTCGGTTTTGAGGTACGTAGTGCCTCGTGGACCAAATTTGATGCCCGTCGTGAATTTTTGGCACACGGTGTAATTTTCGTGCCAAAATAACACTTTTGGGTTTTGGTGCCCCATGATCCTTGGTGCATTCTTATGCACAAAAAACCATCATGCTCGGAGCACTTTTCAGTTTTGAGGTCCATGGTTCCCCGTGGTCCAAATTTGGTGCCCGTGGTGCATTTTCAGCACTTGGTGCAATTTTCGTGCCAAAATAAGACCTTTGCTTTAGGTTTCCCGCTATCCCTGGTGCATTCTTATGCATAAAAAACCATCTTGCTCGGAGCACTTTTCGGTTTTGAGGTACGTAGTGCCCCGGGGACCCAATTTGATGCTCGTCGTGAATTTTCGGCACATGGTGTAATTTTCGTGCCAAAATAACACTTTTGGGTTTTGGTGCCCCGTGATCCTTGGTGCATTCTTTTGCATAAAAAACCATCATGCTCGGAGCACTTTTCAGTTTTGAGGTCCATGGTTCCCTGTGGTCCTATTTTCGTGCCCGTGGGGCATTTTCAGCACATGGTGCAATTTTTGTGCCAAAAAAAGACGTTTCGTTTTAGGTTCCCCACTATCCCTGGTGCATTCTTATGCATAAAAAACCATCTTGCTCGGAGCACTTTTCGGTTTTGAGGTACGTAGTGCCCCGTGGACCAAATTTGATGCCCGTCGTGAATTTTGGCACATGGTGTAATTTTCGTGCCAAAATAACACTTTTCGGTTTTGGTGCCCCGTGATCCTTGGTGCATTCTTATGCATAAAAAACCATCATGCTCGGAGCACTTTTTAGTTTTGAGCTCCATGGTTCCCCGTGGTCCAATTTTGGTGCCCGTGGGGCATTCTCAACACATGGTACAATTTTCGTGCCAAAATAAGACGTTTGGTTTTAGGTGCCCCGTTATCCCTGGTGCATTCTTATGCATAAAAAACCATCTTGCTCAGAGCACTTTTCGGTTTTGAGGTACGTAGTGCCCCGTGGACCAAATTTGATGCCCGTCGTGAATTTTCGGCACATGGTGTAATTTTCGTGCCAAAATAACACTTTTGGGTTTTGGTGCCCCGTGATCCTTGGTGCATTCTTTTGCATAAAAAACCATCATGCTTGGAGCACTTTTCAGTTTTGTGGTCCGTGGTGTCCAGTGGTCCGATTTTGGTGCCCCGTGGTGCATTTTTGGCAAATGGTGCAATTTTCGTGCCAAAATCTGACTTTCGGGTTTTGGTGCCCCGTTATCCCTGGAGCATTCTGATGCATAAAAAACCATCTTGCTCTGAGTACTTTTCAGTTTTGAGGTCTGTGGTGCCCCGTGGTCCAATTTTGGTGCCCGTGGTGCATTTTCGGCACATCGTCCAATTTTCATGCCAACATAATACTTTTAGGTTTTGGTGCCCAGGGATCCCTGGTGCATTCTTATGCATAAAAAACCGTAATGCTCATAGCACTTTTCAGTTTTGAGGTCCATGGTTCCCCGTGGTCCAATTTTGGTGCCTATGGTGCATTTTCGGCACACGGGGTAATTTTCTTGCCTAAATAAAACTTTTGGGTTTTGGTGCCCTTTGATCCCTGGTGCGTCCTTATGGATAAAAAACCATACTGCTCTAAGGACTATTCATTTTTGAGGTCTGTGGTGCCCCTGGCCCAATTTTGGTGCTCGTGGTGAATTTTCGGCACATGGCGCAATTTTCGTGCCAAAATAAGACTTTTGGGTTTTGGTGCCCTGTGATCCCTAGTGCATTCTTATGCCTAAAAAACCATAATGCTTGGAGCACTTTTCAGTTTTGAGGCCCATGGTTCCCCATGGTCCAATTTTGGTGCCCGTGATGCATTTTCGTGCCAAAATAAGACTTTTGGGTTTTGGTGGCCCGTGATTCTTAGTGCATCCTTATGCACAAAATACCATAATGCTCTGAGAACTTTTCAGTTTTGAGGTCCATGGTGCACCGTGGTCCAATTTTGGTGCCCGCAGTGCATTTTCAGCACATGGTCCAACTTTTGAGCCAAAATAAGACTTTTGAATTTTAGAGCCCCTTGGTCCCTGGGGCATTCTTCTGCATAAAAAACCATAATGCTCGGAGCAGTTTTCATTTTTGAGGTACGTGGTGCCTGGTGGTCCAACTTTGATGCTCCTGGTGTATTTTCGGCACATGGTTCAATTTTCGTGCCAAAATAAGACTTTTGGTTTTTGGTGCCCTGTTATCCCTATTGCATTCTTATGTATAAAAAACCATAATGCTCGAAGCACTTTTCAGTTTTGAGGTCCGTGGTACCCCGTGGCCCAATTTTGGTGCCCGTGGTGCATTTTCCGCACATGGTGCAACTTTCGTGCCGAAATAAGACTTTTGGGTTTTGGTGCCACATGATCCTTGGTGCATTCTTATGCATAAAAAACTATAATGCTCGGACCACTTTTCAGTTTTGAGGTCTGTGGTGCCCCGTGGTCCAATTTTGGTGCACGTTGTGCATTTTCAGAACATGGTCCAATTTTCGTGCCAAAATAAGACTTTTGGGTTTTGGTGCCCCGTGATCCTTGGTTCATCCTTATGCAAAAAAAACCATAATTCTCTGAGCACTTTTTAGTTTTGAGGTCCGTGGTGCCCAGTGGTCCAATTTTAGTGCCCCTGGTGCATTTTCGGCACATGGTACAATTTTCGTGCCAAAATAAGACTTTTGGTTTTTAGAGCCCCATTATCCCTGGTGCATTCTTATACATAAAAAACCATCATGCTCGGAGCACTTTTCAGTTTTGAGGTCCGTGGTTTCCAGTGGTCCAATTTTGGTGCCCTATGGTGCATTTTTGGCAAATGGAGCAATTTTCGTTCCAAAATTTGACTTTTGGGTTTTGGTGCCCTGTTATCACTAGTGCATTCTTATGCATAAAAACCATCATGCTCGGAGAACTTTTTGATTTTGACGTACGTAGTGCCCCGTGGTCCAAATTTGGTGCCCGTGGTGCATTTTTGGCACATGGTGTAATTTTCTTGCCAAAATAAGACTTTTGGGTTTTGGTGCCCCGTGATCCATGGTGCATCCTTATGCATAAAAAACCATCATGCTGGGAGCACTTTTCAGTTTTGAGGTCCGTGGTGCCCCTTGGTCCAATTTTGGTGCCCGTGGTGCATTTTCGGCACAGGGTCTAATTTTCGTGCCAAAATAAGACTTTTGGGTTTTGATGCCCCATGATCCCTGGTGCATTCTTATGCATAAAAAACCATAATGTTCGGAGCAATTTTTAGTTTTAACATCCATGGTGCCCAGTGCTCTAATTTTGGTGCCCCATGGTGCATTTTTGGCACATGGTGCAATTTTCATGCCAAAATCTGACTTTTCGATTTTGGTGCCCCGTTATCCCTGGTGCATTCTTATGGATAAAAAACCATCATGCTCGGAGCACTTTTCAATTTTGAGTTCCGTGGTGCCTTGTGGTCCAATTTTGATGCTCTTGGTGCATTTTTCGCCACATAGTTTAATTTTCGTGCCAAAATAAGAATTTTGGTTTTTGGTGCCCCGTGATCCCTGGTGCATTCTTATGCATAAAAAACCATAATGCTTGGAGCACTTTTCAGTTTTAAGTTGCATGGTTCCCAGTGGTCTAATTTTGCTGCCCCTGGTGCATTTTCGACACATGGTGCAACTTTCGTGCTAAAATAAGACTTTTGGGTTTTGGTGTCCCGTGATCCTTGGTGCATCCTTATGCATAAAAAACCATAATGCTCTGCACACTTCTCAGTTTTGAGGTCCGTGGTGCCCCGTGGTCCAATTTTGGTGCCCGTGGAGCATTTTTGGCACATGGTCCAATTTTCGTGCCAACATAATACTTTTGGGTTTTGGTGCCCCGTGTTACCTGGTTCCTTCTTATGCATAAAAAACCATAATGCTCGGAACACTTTTCAGTTTTGAGGTCCTTGGTTCCCGGTGGTCCAATTTTGGTGCCCGTGGTCAATTTTCGGCACATAGGGCAATTTTCGTGCGAAAATAAGACTTTTGGGTTCTGGTGCCCCGTGATCCCTGGTGCATCCTTATGCATAAAAAACCATATTGCTCTGAGAACTTTTCAGTTTTAAGGTCCGTGGTTCCCCGTGGTCCAATTTTGGTGCCCGTGATGCATTTTCAGCACATGGTCCAATTTTCGTGCTAAAATAAGTCTTTTGGGTTTTGGTGCACCGTGATCTGTGGTGCATTCTTATGCATAAAAAATCATAATGCTCGAAGCATTTTTCAGTTTTGAAGTCCATGGTTCCCCGTGGTCCAATTTTGGTGCCCGTGGAACATTTTTGGCACATGGGGCAATTTTCGTGCCAAAATAAGACTTTTGGGTTTTGTTTCCCCATGATCCCTGGTGCACCCTTATGCATAAAAAATGATAATGCTCTAAGCACATTTCAGTATTGAGGTCCATGGTGCCCCGGGGTCCAATTCTGGTGCCCGTGGTGTATTTTCAGCACATGGTCCAATTTTCGTGCCAAAATAAGACTTTTGGGTTTTGGTGCCCCTTGATCCCTGGGACATTCTTATGCATAAAAGACCATAATGCTAGCACTTTTCAGTTTTGACGTCCATGGTGCCCCGTTGTCCAATTTTGGTGCCCGTGGTGCATTTTCGGCAGATGGTCCGATTCTCATGCCAAAATAAGACTTTTGGATTTTGTTGCCCCGTGATCCCTAGTGCATTCTTATGCATAAAAAATCATAATGCTTGGAGCACTTTTCAGTTTTGAGGTTCGTGGTGTCCAGTGGTCCAATTTTGGTGCTCTGTGGTGCATTTTTGGCACATGCTTCAATTTTCGTGCCAAAATAAGACTTTTGGTTTTTGGTGCCCTGTTATCCCTAGTGCATTCTTATGCAAAAAAAAAACCATCATGCTCAGAGCAGTTTTAAGTTTTGAGGTCTGTGGTGTCCAGTGGTCCAATTTTGGTACCCCGTGGTGCATTTTTGGCAAATGGTGCAATTTTCGTGCCAAAATCTGACTTTTGGGTTTTGGTGTCCCGTTATCCCTGGTGCAGTTTTATGCATAAAAAACCATCTTGCTCGGAGCACTTTTCGGTTTTGAGGTATGTAGTGCCCCGTGGTCCAAATTTGGTGTCTGTGGTGCATTTTCGGCACACGGTGTAATTTTTGTGCCAAATTAAGACTTTTGGATTTTGGTGCCCCATGATCTGTGGTGCATTCTTATGCATAAAAAACCATTATGCTCGGAGCACTTTTTAGTTTTGAGGTCTGTGGTGTCCCATGGTCCAATTTTGGTGCCTGTGGTGCATTTTCGGCATATTGTCCAATTTTCGTGCCAAAATAATACTTTTGGGTTTCGGTGCTTATTGATCCCTGGAGCATTCTTATGAATAAAATACCATAAAGCTCGGATCACTTTTCAGTTTTGAGGTCCATGGTGCCCTGTGGTCCAATTTTGGTGCCCGTGGTGCATTTTCGGCACATTGCTTTAATTTTCGTGCAAAAATAACACTTTTGGGTTTTGGTGCCCCGTGATCCCTGGTGCATTCTTATGCATAAAAAACCATAATGCTAAGAGCACTTGTCAGTTTTGAGGTACGTGGTGCCCCGTGGTCCAATTTTGATGCTCGTGGTGCATTTTTTGCCACATGGTTTAATTTTCGTGCCAAAATAAGACTTTTGGTTTTTGGTGTCCCGTTATCCCTTGTGCATTCTTATGCAAAAAAAATGATCATGCTCGGATCACTTTTAGGTTTTGAGGTGCATGGTGTCCAGTGGTCCAATTTTTGAACCCCGTGGTGCATTTTTGGCAAATGGTGCAATTTTCGTGCCAAAATCTGACTTTTGGGTTTTGGTGCCCCGTTATCCCTTGTTCGTTCTTAGGCATAAAAAACCATGTTGCTCGGAGCACTTTTTGGTTTTGAGGTACGTAGTGCCCCGTGGTCCAAATTTGGTGCCCGTGGTGCATTTTCGGCACATGGTGTAATTTTCGTGCCAAAATAAGACTTTTAGGTTTTGGTTCCCCGTGATCCGTGGTGCAATCTTATGCATAAAAAACCATTATGCTCGGAGCACTTTTTAGTTTTGAGGTCTGTGGTGTCCCATGGTCCAATTTTGGGGCCTGTGGTGCATTTTCAGCATATGGTCCAATTTTCGTGCCAAAATAATACTTTTCGGTTTTGGTGCCCCGTGATCGTTGGTGCATTCTTATGCATAAAAAACCATAATGCTCGGAGCACTTTTCAGTTTTGAGGTTCATGGTTCTCTGTGGTCCAATTTTCGTGCCCTTGTTTCATTTTCGGCACATGAGGCAATTTTCGTGGCAAATAAGACTTTTGGATTTTGGTGCCCCTTGATCCCTGGGGATACTTCTTCTACATAAAAAACCATAATGCTCGGAGCACTTTTCAGTTTTGAGGTCCGTGGTGCCCCGTGGTCCAATTTTGGTGCCCATGGTGCATTTTCGGCACATGGCTTTAATTTTCATGCCAAAATAACACTTTTGGGTTTTGGTGCGCCGTGATCCCTGGTGCATTCTTATGCATAAAAAACCATCGTGCTCGGGTCACTTTTAGGTTTTGAGGTCTGTGGTGTCCAGTGGTCCAATTTTCGAATCCCGTGGTGTATTTTTGGCAACTGGTGCAATTTTCCTGCCAAAATCTGACTTTTGGGTTTTCGTGCCCCATTATCCCTGGTGCATTCTTATGCATATTAAACAATAATGGTCAGAACACTATTTAGTTTTGAGGTCTATGGTGCTCTGTCGTCAAATTTTGGGGCCCATGGTGTATTTTCGACACATGGTTCAATTTTCGTGCCACAATAAGACTTTTGGGTTTTTGTGCCCCGTTATCCCAGGTGCATTCTTATGCATAAAAAACCATAATGCTCGGAGCACTTTTCAGTTTTGATGTGCATGGTTCACCGTGGTCCAATTTTGGTGCCTATGGTTCATTTTCGGCACATGGGGCAATTTTCGTGGGAATTAAGACTTTTGGAATTTGGTGCCCCTTGATCCTTGGTGCATCCTTATGTATTAAAAACAAAATGCTCTGAGCACTTTTCAGTTTCGATGTCCGTGGTGCCCTGTGGTCCAATTTTGGTGCCCGTGGTCCATTTTCGGCAAATGGTGTAATTTTCGTGCCAAAATAAGACTTTTGGATTTTGGTGCCCCGTGATGCCTAGTGCATCCTTATCCCTAAAATACCCTAATGCTCTAAGCACTTTTCATTTTTGAGGTCCGTGGTGTCCAGTGGTCCAATTTTGGTGCCTCGTGGTGCATTGTTGGCCCATGGTGCAATTTTCATGCCAAAATAAGACTTTTGGGTTTTTGTGCCCCGTGATCCCTGGGGCATTCTTATGCATAAGAAAACATAATGCTCGGAGAACTTTTCAGTTTTGAGGTCTGTGGTTCCCCGTGTTTCAATTTTGGTGCCCGTGGTGCATTTTCAGCCCATTGTGCAATTTTCGTGCAAAAATATGACTTTTGGGTTTTTGTGCCCCGTGATCCGTGGTGCATTTTTATGCATAAAAAACCATAATGCTCTGAGCACTTGTCAGTTTTGAGTTCCATGGTGCCCCGTGGTCCAATTTTCGTGCCCGTGGTGCATTTTCGGCAAATGGTACAATTTTCGTGCCAAAGTAAGACTTTTGGGTTTTGGCGCCCTGTGATCCTTGGTGCATCCTGATGCATAAAAAACCATAATGGTCGGTAAATTTCTCAGTTTTGAGGTCCGTGGTGTCCAGTGTTCCAATTTAGGTGCCCCGTGGTGTATTTTTGGGTTTTGGTGCCCTGTGATCCCTGGTGCATTCATATTTATAAAAAACCATAACGCTCAGAGCAGTTTTCAGTTTTGAGGTCCATGGTGCCCCGTGGTCCATTTTTGGTGCCCATGGTGCATTTTCGGCACATTGTGCAATTATCATGCCAAAATAAGACTTTTGGGTTTTGGTGCCTCGTGATCCCTAGTGCATTCTTATGCATAAAAAACCATAATGCTTTGAGCACTTCTCAGTTTTGAGGTCCGTGGTGTCCAGTGTTCCAATTTCGGTGCCACGTGGTGTATTTTTGGGTTTTCGTGCCCTGTGATCCCTGGTTCATTCTTATGCATCAAAAACCATAATGCTCGGAGCACTTTTCAGTTTTGAGGTCCGTGGTGCCCCGTGGTCCAATTTTGGTGCCCCTGGTGCATTTTCGGCACATGGTGCAATTATCGTGCCAAAATAAGACTTTTGGGTTTTGGTTCCCCGTGATCCTTGGTGCACCCTTATGTATAAAAAAACCATAATGCTCGGAGCACTTTTCAGTTCAGAGGTCCGTGGTGTCTAGTGGTCCAATTTTGGTGCCCGTGGTGCTTTTTCGGCCCATGATGCAATTTTCGTGCCAAAATAAGACAAAAAGTCTTATTTTTGCCCGAAATTTGCACAATTGTACGAAAATGCACCACAGGCACCAAAATTTGACAACGGGGCACCATAGGCCTCAAAAATGAAAAGTGCTCTAAGAATATTGGTTTTTTATGCATTAGGATGCACTAAGGATCACAGGGCACCAAAACCCAAAAGTTTTATTTTGGCACGAAAATTGCACCATGTGCCGAAAATGCACCATGGGGACCAAAATTGGACCACACGCCACAACGGACCTCAAAACTGAAAAGTGCTCTAAGCAATATGGTTTTTTATGCATAAGGATGCACCAAGGATCGCAGGGCTCCAAAACCCAAAAGTCTTATTTTGGCACGATAATTCCACCATGTGCCCAAAATGCACCACGGGCACCAAATTTGGACCACGGGGCACTACGAACCTCAAAACTAAAAAGGGCTCCGAGAATTATGGTTTTTTTATGCATAAGAATACCCTTGGGATCATGGGGCAACAAAACCAAAAAGTCTTTTTTTGGCACAAAAATTGCACCACGGGCCAAAACTGCACCACAAGCATGATGGATTTTTATACATAAGAGTGTACCAGGGATCACGGGGCACCAAAACGAAAAAGTCTTATTTTGGCACGAAATTTGCACCATGTGCCGAAAATGCACAACTGGCACTAAAATTGGACCACGGGGAACGATTGAGCTCAAAACTGAAAAGTGCTTAGAGCATTATGGGTTTTTATGCATAAGGATGCACCAAGGAATACAAGGCACCAAAACCCAAAAATCTTATTTTGGCACGAAGATTGCACCATCTGTCGAAAATGCACCACGGGCACTAAAATTGGACCACGGGGCACCGCAGACCTCAAAACTGAAAAGTGCTCAAAGCATTATGATTTTTTGTGCATAAGGATGCGCCAAGGAATACAGGGCACAAAAACCCAAAAGTCTTATTTTGGCACGAAAATTGCACCATGTGCTAAAAATGCACCACAGGCTCCAAAATTAGACCACGGGGCACGATAGACCTCAAACCTGAAATGTGCTCTGAGGATTATGGTTTTTTATGCATAATAATGCCCTTGGGATCATGGGGCACCAAAACCAAAAAGTCTTTTTTGGCACGAAAATTGCACCATGGGCCAAAAATGCACCACAGGACACCAAAATTAGACCACTGGTCACCACGGACCTAAAAATTGAGAAGTGCTCTGACCACGATAGTTTTTTATGCATAAGGATGCACCAAGCATCACAGGGAAAAAAACCCAAATGGCTTATTTTGGTACGAAAATTACACCATGTGCCGAAAATGCACCACGGGCACCAAATTTTGACCACGGGGAACTACGGACCTCAAAACGGAAAAGTGCTCCGAGCATTATGGTTTTTTATGCATAAGGATGCACCAAGGATCACGGGGCACCAAAACCGAAAAGTGTTATTTTGGCTAAAAAATTGCACCATGTGTCGGAAATGCACCATGGGCATCAAAATTGGACCGCAAGGCACCACAGACCTCAAAACTGAAAAGTGGTCCAAGCATTATGGTTTTTTATGCATAAGAATGCCCTAGGGATCACGAGGCACCAAAACCCAAACGTCTTATTTTGGCACGAAAATTGCACCACAGGCCAAAAATGCACCGCGGAGCACCAAAATTGGATCACTGGATACCACTGACCTCGAAACTGAAAAGTGCTCCGAGCATGATGGTTTTTTATGCATAAGGATGTACCAAGGATCATGAAGTAAAAAAACCCAAATGGCTTATTTTGGCACAAAAATTGCACCATGAGCCAAAAGTGCACGACAGAGCACCAAAATTGGACCATTGGATCACGGGGCATCAAAACCAAAAAGTCTTATTTTGCACGAAAATTGTACCATGGGCCAAAAATACACCACAGGACACGAAAATTGGACCGCTGGACACCAAAGACCGAAAAACAGAGAAGTGCTTCAAGCATGATGGATTTTTATGCATAAGAATGCACCTTGGATCACGGGGCACCAAAACCCAAAAGTCTTATTTTGGTACGAAATTTGCATCATGTTCCGAAAATGCACAACTGACACTAAAATTGGACCATGGGGCACCATGGACGTCAAAACTGAAAAGTGCTTAGAGCATTATTGTTTTTTATGCATAAGGATGCACCAAGGAATACAAGGCACCAAAACCCAAAAGTCTGATTTTGGCATAAAAATTGCACCAACGGGCACCAAATTTGGACCACGGGGCATAGTGGACCTCAAAACTGAAAAGTGCTCAGAGCATTATGGTTTTTTATGCATAAGGATGCACCAGGGATCACGGGGCACTAAAACCCAAAAGTCTTATTTTGTGACGAAAATTGGACCATGTACCCAAAATGCACCATGGGTACCAAAATTTGACCACGGGGCACCACGGACCTCAAACCTGAAAACTGCTCTGAGCATGATGGTTTTTTATTCATAAGGATGAACCAAGGATCACGGGGCACCAAAATCCAAAAAACTTATTTTGGTACAAAAAATACACCGTGTGCCGAAAATGCACCACAGGCACCAAATTTAGACCACAGTGCACTACATACCTCAAAATTGAAAAGTGCTCCAAGCATGATGGTTTTTTCTACAAAAGAATGCACCAGGGATAACGAAGCAGCAAAACCCAAATGTTTGATTTTGGCACGAAAATTGCACGATGTGCCAAAAATGCACCACGGGCACCAAAATTGGACCACGGGGCACCACGGACCTCAAAACTGAAAAGTGCTCAGAGCATTATGGTTTTTTATGCATAAGGATGCACTAGGGATCATGGGGCACCAAAACCCAAAAGTCTTATTTTGGCACGAAAATTGCACCATGTGCCAAAAATGCACCACGGCCACCAAAATTAGACCACGGGGAACCATGGACCGCAAAACTATGAAGTGCTCCGAGCATTATGGGCTTTTAGGTATAAGAATGCATTAGGGATAATGGGGCTCAGAAAACCAAAAGTCGTATTTTGGCACGAATGTTGCACCATGTGTCGAAAATGCTACACGGGCACAAAAATTGGACCACGGGGAACCACAGACCTAAAAACTAAAAAGTGCTCCGAACATTATGGTTTTTTATGCAGAAGAATGCCCAAGGGATCAAGGGGCACCAAAACCCAAAAGTCTTATTTTGGCACAAAACTTCGACCATGTGCCGAAAATGCACCATGGGCACCAAAATTGGACCACGGGGAACCACGAACCTCAAAACTGAAAAGTGCTCAGAGCATTATGGTTTTCTATGCATAAGGATACACTAGGGATCACGAGGCACCAAAACCCAAAAGTCTTATTTTCGCACGAAATTTGCACAAATGGCCGAAAATGCACCACGGGCACCAAAATTGGACCACGGGGTACCACGGACCTCAAAACTGAAAAGTGCTCCGAGCTTTATCATTTTTTAAGCATAAGAATGCACCGGGGATAACGGAGCACCAAAACCCAAAAGTCTTATTTTGGCATGAAAATTGAACCATGTGTCGAAAATGCACCACGTGCACCAAAATTGAACCACGGGGCACCACGGATCTCAAAACTGAAAAGTGCTCCGAACATTATGGTTTTTTATGCTTAAGAATGCCCAAGGGATCAAGGGGCACCAAAACCCAAAAGTCTTATTTTGGCACGAAAATTGGACCATGTGCCGAAAAAGCACCACGGGCACCAAAATTGGACCACGGGGCACCACAGACCTCAAAACTAAAAAGTTCTTAGAGCATTATGGTTTTCTATGCATGAGGATGTACTAGGGATCACGAGGCACCAAAAACCAAAAGCCTTATTTTCGCACGAAAATTGCACAACTGGCCGAAAATGCACCACGGGCACCAAAATTAGACCACGAGGCACCACGGACCTCAAAACTAAAAAGTGCTCCGAGTATTATGGTTTTTTATGCATAAGAATGCCCTATGGATCAAGGGGCACTAAAACCCAAAAGTATTATTTTGGCATGAAAATTGGACCATGTGCCGAAAATGCACCACGGGCACCAAATTTGGACCACGGGGCACTACGGACCTCAAAATTGAAAAAGTGATCCGAGCATTATGGGTTTTTATGCATAAGAATACACCAGAATTACTGGGGCACCAAAACCCAAAAGTCTTATTTTGCCATCAAAATTGGACCATGTGTCGAAAATGCACCACGGGCACCAAAATTGGACCACGGGGCACCACGGACCTCAAAACTGAAAAGTGTTGAGAGCATTATGGTTTTTTATACATAAGGATGCACCAAGGGTCATGGGCCACCAAATCCCAAAAGTCTTATTTTGGGACGATAAATGCACCTTAGGCACCAAAATTGGACCACAGGGCACCACGAATCTCAAAACTGAAAAGTGATATAAGCATTATGATTTTTTATGCATAAGAATGCCCCAGGGATCATGGGGCACAAAAACCCAAAAGTCTTATTTTGGCACGAAAATTGGACCATGTGCCGAAAATGCACCACGGGCACCAAAATTGGACCACGGGCACCACGGAACTCAAAACTGAAAAGTGCTTAGAGCATTATGGTTTTTTATGCAAAAGGATGCACCAAGAATCACAGGGCACCAAAACCCAAAAGTCTTATTTTGGCACGAAAATTGCACCATATGTCGAAAATGTGCCACGGGCACCAAAATTGGACCACGGGGCACCACGGGACTCAAAACTGAAAAGTGCTCCATGTATTATGGTTTTTTATGCATAATAATGCACTAGGGATCACAGGGAAACAAAACCCAAAAGTCTTATTTTGGCACGAAAATTGGGCCATGTGCCGAAAATGCACCACAGGCACCAAAATTGGACCACGGGGCACCATGGATCTCAAAACTTAAAAGTGCTCTGAGCATTACGGTTTTTTATGCATAAGGATGCACCAAGGAACACGGGGCACCAAAACCCAAAAGTCTTATTTTGGTGCGAAAATTGCACTAAGTGCCGAAAATGTGAAGAAAAAGAACAAGAAAACTTCTCCGGCAGTTACTCGATCCCGTTATAGGGAAGGCGTTCAATTTCATGCATGATGAAGTCTATTTATTGGAATGCTAGGGGTGTTGCTAATCAAGCCACCCTTTTATATTTAAAACATTTATGTTCAGTTTATAAACCAGATTTTTTGTTTATTGCAGAGCCATGGGTTTCTCCCTCAGATATTCCCTCATCTTTCTGGAAGCATCTTAATTTCAGACTTTTTACTGTTAATGATCGTGGAAACCTTAAGCCTAATCTCTGGGCTCTATGTGAGGATTCTCTCCTTCCAGTGACTACCTCCTCTTCCCAGCAACAAATTTCTTTCTCTATAGCTGCTAATGGAGTTCCTGGCTCGGTCTTTTTCTCCGTGGTCTATGCTAGTACATCTTATGTTCTTCGCAGAAATTTATGGGAGGAATTGGCTCAGCTTCAGCAAAGCAGTGCTGGACCATGGTGCTGTATAGGAGACTTCAATGCTGTAATGGGATCTCATGAGAAACGTGGAGGGCGTTTGCCTTTGTCTTTATCGTGCTCTGAATTTCGTGCTTGGGCTGACTCTTGCAATCTCACAGACTTGCCATCAAAGGGAGCAAGTTTTACTTGGTCTAATGGAAGACGTGGTTCCCATCATATAGATATGAGACTGGATCGTGCCTTTTGCAATGAAGATAGTCTTTCTTTTTGGAATTCGATTTCTTGTAATGTTCTTTCTCGGATGCACTCAGATCATGCCCCATTACTGCTGTCCCTCCAGCTAGAGGTGAAATCTGGTCCCTCCCCTTTTCGTTTCCAGAAGATGTGGCTTGAACATAATGATTGTTACTCCATAGTCGAATCCTCTTGGAAGCAGAACTTTGTTGGCTGTCCCATGTTTATCCTGGGTAGTAAATTGAGGCACTTAAAGAATGTACTTCGTGCTTGGAACAAAAGTGGCTTTGGGAATATTCATGACATTGTCAAATCTTGTCAAGAGGCTGTTACAGCTATACAGCATGATATTTCTTATAAGGGTTATTCTGATGTTCTTAAAGATCAGGAGATGCAAGCTCAGATTAATCTTGAAAAAGCTCTATCCATGCAGGAATCTTTTTGGAAAGGGAAAGCGAGGATTAAGTGGCACTGTCAGGGTGATCGCAACACTGCCTATTTTCACAGAATTGCTCGTATTCGTAATGCTTCTAACAAGCTTGCTCTACTTCGGAGTGGTGAGCAATTACTTGTCAATAAGGTGGACATTGAGAGGGAGGTTCTAAACTTTTTCTCTAGTATTTATGCTGGTGAGAATGACTGCAGGTCCAATGATTTGATTAGTCACACCATTCCTGCATTAGTTTCCAGTGAGGATAATTGTTTCCTTACTAACATCCCAACCAAGGAAGAAGTGAGAAGGGCAGTTTTCAATATGAATGGTGATGGTGCACCTGGACCGGATGGTTTTGGGGGCTATTTTTTCCAACATTTTTGGAATATAGTGGGAGAAGATGTTTTCCAAGCTGTTCTTCAATTCTTTCGTCAGGGTTGGATTCTCCCTAATATGAATTCCAATCTTGTTGTTCTGATTCCCAAATTTCCTAAGGCTGACACAGTGGATAATTTTCGCCCAATTGCTTTGGCAAATTTCCAATTCAAAATTAACTCCAAAGTACTAGCTGATAGACTTGCAGTGATAGCTCCCAAAATCATCTCACCCCATCAAAGAGGTTTTATCAAGGATAGGCAAATTAGTGATTGTATTTGTGTTGCTTCTGAAGCGGTCAATCTGCTTAAGCATCGCACTCTTGGGGGAAACTTAATTATGAAATTTGATATTCGTAAAGCTTTTGACACTTTGGACTGGAATTTTCTTCTTGATGTTCTGCGAGCTTTTGGTTTTGAGGATAAATTTGTTAATTGGATTCATGTCATTCTTTTGTCTGCCAAGCTCTCCTTTTCCATCAATGGTAAGCCAGTTGGATTCTTTTCCTGCAAGAGGGGTGTTCGTCAAGGAGATCCTTTGTCTCCTCTCTTATTTTGTCTCGCGGAGGAGGTGCTTAGTCGAGGTATTTCTTCCTTGGTTGATAGGGGTTTATTCCAGCCTATGAGTGGTCCTAATGGCATCTGTACTCCCAGCCATGCATTTTTCGCTGATGACATCCTTGTTTTTGGCAAAGGCACTAAACGCAGCTTACAACATCTTATGTCTCTTTTCAGTGATTATGGGGAAGCATCAGGTCAATTTTTTAATCCCTCCAAGTGCAAATTTTATTCTCTGCATGAGGGTAATAGATTGCAGACAATTAAAGAGATTTTGGGATTCTTTAAGGGGTCTCTCCCTTTTACATACCTTGGGGTTCCCCTGTTTGTTGGACGTCCAAAGAAAATATATCTGCAACCAATTATGGATAAAGTTCGGTTTAAATTGGGATCTTGGAGAGGTAAGCTTCTTTCTTTTATGGGAAGAGTTCAGCTCATTAAATCTGTCATACAAAGTTTGCTTTTATACTCCTTTCACATCTATGCATGGCCTGTGGCTATCCTAAATACGCTTGACTCTTGGATTCGGAATTTTATTTGGACTGGGGATGTAGATAAATCCAAATTAGTCACTGTTTCTTGGAAGAAAATCTGTTTGCCGGTGGAGTTGGGTGGTCTTGGTATTCGTCCTCTAAAGTTAGCTAATAAAGCTGCCATGCTTAGGCTTGGTTGGTCTTTGCTCACTTCTAATTGTCACTGGGCCTGTTTGGGGCGCAGTAGGTTCTTTAAGAAGGGCGTCCCTAGAACATCTCATGTTCCCTCCTCCATTTGGATTGGAATAAAGCCTTTTATTCCAATCATTCTGAATAATTCTGCTTGGCAACTCGGAAATGGAAAGCACATTATGCTCTGGACGGATACTTGGCTCTCTAGTCCAATATCTGAATTATTGAATATTCCTTTGGATACTCATAGACTTTTGACAGCATCGGTGGCTGATTTTATCTTTAACAAGCAATGGGTTTTTCCGCCTTTGTTTGAGCATTTTTTCCCCCAACTGGTTCAGCAAATTAAAGATGTTACCATTCCTTTGGAGGCAGTTGAAGATGTTCAGGTGTGGTGCCCATCTGATTCGGGGCTTTTGCTTTTGAAAGATGCAATCAAGTTTTTTCAACCCCCTTCACAGCCTGTAGCATGGAGTAAGTTGATTTGGCGTGCTGGAATTCCTCCCTCCAAAGCTTTTTTCTTTTGGCGCTGGATCTATAATAGATTGCCTACGGATGACAATCTCCAGAAAAGTGGTATCTCATTTGCTTCCATTTGCTCGCACTGTGGTGCTTTTGCCGAAACAGCATCTCATCTTTTCTTGGAGTGCTCTTTTGCTCGTGATCTTTGGACGTCTTTGGGGCACCTTATTCAGCAGAAATTTGATCTTTCATCCCCTCTGCAGCTTCTGGAAACTGCCCAAACAGCGACGAGCTCTCAGGCTCTTGATGTTTTTATCTCCTTAATGATACATTTGGCTGATCTTATTTGGTTTAGCAGAAATCACAGCAGATTCCATAATGGTCCTTTAACGAAACTCTCATTTTGAACAAGACAATTGCTGCTGCTTCTTTATCTGGTAACTTCTCAGCTGGGACCATGTCTAATTCTATGGAGGAGTTTGTTTTATTTAAAAAAATGCGTGTGACTGGTCATACTAAATGCGCTCCTAAAATTATCCAAGTGAATTGGTATCCTCCATTGCCTGAATGGATAAAATGTAATGTGGATGGGGCAGCAAAGGGATGTCCTGGCCCGGCTGCTTGTGGTGGTATTTTTAGAAATCATGTTGGTGATCTGTTGGGCTGCTTTGCTCTTTTCCTTCCCAATTTCATTGCTTTTCATGCAGAGTTACATGCTGCTATGACAGCAATTGAAATTGCTTTTGAAAAAGGTTGGTCGAAATTATGGATTGAATGTGATTCATTAGCCGTAGTGCAAGCCTTTGAGAATGTGGATATAGTGCCCTGGAAATTTAGAGCCCGTTGGAGGAATTGCATTACTCTTTCCCATTTAATGTCCTTCCGCATATCCCATATCTATAGAGAGGGAAATGGTTGCGCTGACAGTTTGGCTAATTATGCTCTTCAAGTTCATGGCTTTACTTGGTGGGATTCATCTCCAGGCTTTATCCGAGAATCTTTGTGGAGAGATCGTCTTAGTCTTCCAAATTACAGATTCTGTTAGTCTTTTTGCTATGTGTTTCTAGGCTTTTAGTCTAGTGTTGATGTTTCTAGCTTAGCTTTATCTTTTGATGTTTTTTCATGGGGTTGTTTTCCCCATGTTTCTTCTTGTACTCTCTTTTCCTTTCGTTTAATAAATTTGGAGTCTGCTTCAGGTGAGGAGTAGGTCCTCTGGTGCCAACATAGTTGGGATGAGAGGTTCTATGGACACCTAAGTAGCTCTTTCTTCTTGCTTTACAAAAAAAAAAAGTGCCGAAAATGCATCACGGGCACAACAATTGGAACACGGCGCACAACGGACCTCAAAACTGAAAAGTGCTAAGAGTATTATGGTTTTTTATGCATAAGAATGCACCAAGAATCACAGGGCACCAAAACCCAAAAGTATTATTTTGGCACAAAAACTGCACCATGTGCCGAAAATGAACCACTAGCACCAAAATTGGACCACAGGGCACCACGGGCACAACAATTGGAACACGGCGCACAACGGACCTCAAAACTGAAAAGTGCTCAGAGCATTATGGTTTTTTATGCATAAGAATGCACCACGGGCACAACAATTGGAACACGGCGCACAACGGACCTCAAAACTGAAAAGTGCTCAGAGCATTATGGTTGTTTATGCATAAGAATGCACCAAGAATCACAGGGCACCAAAATCCAAAACTATTATTTTGGCACGAAAACTGCACCATGTGCCGAAAATGAACCACTAGCGCCAAAATTGGACCACAGGGCACCACGGACCTCAAAACTTGAAAGTGCTTAGAGCATTATTGTGTTTTATGCATAAGGATGCACCAAGAATCACAGGGTACCAAAACCCAAAAGACTTATTTTGGCACAAAAATTGCGCCGTGTGCCGAAAATGCACCACGGGCACCAAAATCGGACCACGGGGCACCACGGACCTCAAAACTGAAAAGTGCTCCGAGCATTATGGTTTTTTATGTATAAGAATGCCACTGGGAACACGGGGCACCAAAGCCCAAAAGTCTTATTTTGGCACGTAAATTACACCATGGGCCAAAAATGTACCACGGGGCACCAAAATCGGACCACTGGACACCACGGACCTCAAAACTGAAAAGTGTTACAAACATTATGGTTTTTTATGCATAAGGATGCACCAAGGACATGGGGCACCAAAACCCAAAAGTCTTATTTTGGCACGAAAATTGCACCATGTGCCGAAAATGCACCACGGGTACAATAATTGAACCACGACGCACAAAGGACCTCAAAATTGAAAAGTACTCAGAGCATTATGGTTTTTTATGCATAAGGATGCACCAAGAATCACAGGGCACCAAAAGCCAAAAGTATTATTTTGCCACGAAAATTGCACCATGTGCCGAAAATGTACCACGGGCACCAAAATTTGACCACGGGGCACCACGTATCTCAAAACTTAAAAGTGCTCAGAGCATTATGGTGTTTTATGCATAAGGATGCACCAAGAATCATAGGGCACCAAAACCCAAAAGACTTATTTTGGCACGAAAATTGGACCATGTGCCGAAAATTCACCACGGGCACCAAAATTGGACCACGGGGCACCACGGACCTTAAGGTGTCACGGGGCACCAAAACCCCAAAGTCTTATTTTGGAACGAAAATTGCACCATGTGCCAAAAATGCACCACAGGCACCAAAATTGGACAACAGGGCACCACGGACCTCAAAACTGAAAATTGCTCAGAGCATTATAGTTTTTTTATGAATAAGGATGCACCAAGAATCACAGGGCACCACAACCTAAAAGTCTTATTTTGGCACGAAAATTGCACCATGTGTCGAAAATGCACCACGGGCACCAAAATTGGACCACTCGACACCACGGACCACAAAACTAAAAAGTGTTCCGAGCATGATGGTTTTTTATGCATAAGAATGCACCAGGGATAACGGGGCACCAAAAACCAAAAGTCTTATTTTGGCACGAAAATTGGACCATGTGCCGAAAAAGCACCACGGGCACCAAAATTGGACCACGTGCCGAAAATGCACCACGGGCACCAAAATTGGACCATGTGCCGAAAATGCACCACGGGCACCAAAATTGGACCATGTGCCAAAAATGGATCACGAGGCACCAAAGCCCAAAGGTCTTATTTTGGCATGTAAATTGCACCATGGGCCAAAAATGCACAACGGGGTAGCAAAATTGGACCACTAGACACCACAAACCTCAAAACTGAAAAGTGCTCCAACCATTATGGTTTTTTATGCATATGAATGAACCAGGGATCATGGGGTACCAAAACCCAAAATTCCTATTTTCACACGAAAATTGAACAATGGGTTGAAAATGCACCACGGGACCAACATTGGACCACGGGGCACCACGGACCTCAAAACTGAAAAGTGTTCTCAACATTATGCTTTTTTATGCATAATAATGCACCAGGGATCACGGGGAACCAATACCCAAAAGTCTTATTTTCGCACGAAATTTTCACAAATGGTCTAAAATGCACCACCGGCACCAAAGTTGGACCACTGGGAACCACGGACTTCAAACCTGAAAAGTGCTCCAAGCATTATGGATTTTTATGCATAAGAATGCACCAGGGATCACGGGGCACCAAAACCCAAAAGTCTTATTTTCACACGAAAATTGCACAAACGGCACCAAAATTGGACCACGGCGCACCACGGACCTCAAAACAGAAAAGTGCACCAAGCATTATTGTTTTTTATGCATAAGAATGCATCAGGGATCACGGAGTACCAAAACCCAAAAGTCTTAATTTCGTACGAAAATTGCACAAATGGCCGAAAATCCATTACCGGCACCAAAATTGGACCACGGGGCACCACGGACCTCAAAACTGAAAAGTGTTCCAAACATTATGGTTTTTTATGCATAATAATGCACCAGGGATCACGGGGCACTAAAACCCAAAAGTCTTATTTTCTCACGAAAATTTCACAAATGGCCGAAAATGCGCCACCAGCACCAAAATTAGACCACGGGGCACCTCGGACCTCAAAACTTAAAAGTGCTCCGAGCATTATGGTTTTTTTTGCATAAGAATGCATCAGGGATAACGGGGCACCAGAACCCAAAAGTCTTATTTTCGCACTAAGATTGCACAATGGGCCGAAAATGCACCACGGGCACCAAAATTGGACCACGGGGAACCTTGGACCTCAAAAATTAAAAGTGCCCAAGCATTATGGTTTTTTATGCATAAGAATGCACCAGGGATCACGGAGTACCAAAACCCAAAAGTCTTAATTTCGTACGAAAATTGCACAAATGGCCAAAAATGCATTTCCGGGACCAAAATTGGACCACGGGACACCACGGACCTCAAAACTGAAAAGTGTTCCGAACATTATGGTTTTTTATGCATAATAATGCACCAGGGATCACGGGGAACCAATACCCAAAAGTCTTATTTTCGCACGAAAATATCACAAATGGCCTAAAATGCACCACCGGCACCAAAGTTGGACCACTGGGCACCACGGACCTCAAACACGAAAAGTGTTCCTAGTATTATGGTTTTCTATGCATAAGAATGCACCAGGGATCACAGAGTACCAAAATCCAAAAGTCTTATTTTCGCACGAATATTTCACAAATGGCCTAAAATGCACCACCGGCACCAAAGTTGGACCATTGGGCACCACGGACCTCAAACCTGAAAAGTGCTCTAAGCATTATGGATTTTTATGCATAAGAATGCACCAGGGATCACGGGGTACCAAAACCCAAAAGTCTTATTTTCACACGAAAATTGCACAAACGGCCGAAAATGCACCATTGGCACCAAAGTTGGACCACGGGGCACCACGGACCTCAAAACAGAAAAGTGCACCAAGCATTATTGTTTTTTATGCATAAGAATGCACCAGGGATCACGGGGCACCAAAAAGTCTGAGTTTCGCACGCAAATTGCACAAATGGCCGAAAACACACCACTGGCACCAAAATTAGACAACGGGGCACCTGGGACCTAAAAGCTTAAAATTTCTCCAAGCATTATGGCTTTTTATGCATAAGAATGCACCAAGGATCACGGGGCCCGAAGACCCAAAAGTCTTATTTACGCACGAAAATTGCACAATGGGCCGAAAATGCACCATGGGCACCAAAATTGGACCACGGGGCACCTCGGACCTCAAAACTTAAATGTGCTCCGTGCATTATGGTTTTTTATGCATAAGAATGCACCAGGGATCACGGGGCACTAAAACCCAAAAGTCTTATTTTCTCACGAAAATTTCACAAATGGCCGAAAATGCGCCACCGGCACCAAAATTAGACGACGAGGCACATCGGACCTCAAAACTTAAAAGTGCTCCGAGCATTATGGTTTTTTTTGCGTAAGAATGCACCAGGGATCACGGAGTACCAAAACCCAAAAGTCTTAATTTCGTATGAAAATTGCACAAATGGCCGAAAATGCATTACCGGCACCAAAATTGGACCACGGGGCACCACGGACCTCAAAACTGAAAAATGTTCCAAACATGATGGTTTTTTATGCATAATAATGCACCAGGGATCACGGGGAACCAATACCCAAAAGTCTTATTTTCGCACGAAAATTTCACAAATGGCCTAAAATGCACCACCGGCACCAAAATTGGACCACTGGGCCCCACGGACCTCAAACTTGAAAAGTGCTCCTAGCATTATTTATTTTAATCCATACGAATGCACCAGGGATCACGGGGCACCAAAACCCAAAAGTCTTTTTCGCAAGAAGATTGCACAAATGGCCGAAAATTCACCACCGGCACCAAAATTGGACCACGGGGCACCTCAGACCTCAAAACTGAAAAGTGCCCCAAGCATTATGGTTTTTTATGCATAAGAATGCACCAGGGATCACGGGGCACCAAAACCTAAACGTCTTATTTTCGCATGAAAATTGCCCAATGGGCCGAAAATGCACAAAACTGAAAAGTGCTCCAAGCATTATGGTTTTCTACGCATAAGAATGCACCAGGGATCACGGGGCACCAAAATCCAAATGTCTTATTTTTCGCACGATTATTGCACAATGAGCCGAAAAGGCACCACGGGCACCAAAATTGGACCACGGGGAACCTCGGACCTCAAAACATAAAAGTGCTCCAAGCATTATCGTTTTTTATGCATAAGAATGCACCAGGGATCACAGAGTACCAAAACCCAAAAGTCTTAATTTCGCATGAAAATTTCACAAATGGCCGAAAATGCATTATCGGCACCAAAATTGGACCACTGGGCACCATGGACCTCAAAATTGAAAAGTGTTCTGAGCATTATGGTTTTTTATGCATAATAATGCACCAGGGATCACGGGGCACCAATACCGAAAATCTTATTTTCGCACGAAAATTTCACAAATGGCCTAAAATGCACCTCCGGCACCAAAGTTGGACCATTGCGCACCACGGACCTCAAACCTGAAAAGTACTCCAAGCATTATGGTTTCTTATGCAACCAAGGTAAACCTATGAAAATACCCCTTATATAAACAAAAAATAGACACTATGTAACTTTATTGCACTAGAAAAATTTATATTATGGACTCTAGCCTTTCATTAGATTTTCTCGTAAAATGGAACAATCATATTTGTAGAAATAAAAAGAAAAAGATTTATTCTATACCCGATAAGTAACAATACGCAATGGTGGGTAGACGAGAGGGGTTCACAATTTTCTCTATGAATATTTAAATAAGTAAATGCAAACATATTCGCTTATCACCCCAATGACCCATTCGTAACAACTTTACTTTATTTAGTATTCCTTTTTTATAAAAAAAAATGCAATATAATAAAAGTAAATCATTTTTAAAACGATAATTCTTACATTTCCACACTAAAGTTAGATATATGATTTTATTATTTCTCCATTTTATGCCCATTGGTGTTCCAAGAGTACCCTTTCGAAGCCCTGGGGAAGAAGATGCATCTTGGGTTGATATATAGTGCGACTTGTCAGATATAGTAGGTCATATGGGATTTACCCGTTTTCTCCCCCGATCAAGATATCCTCTCTTTCACCCCTAAAAGAAGAATGATTGAATCATAAAAAATTTGGAGCGTGAAGTGTAATGAAGTACAATTCTATCGGTTTTTTTATTTTTAGAGAGGTATCCAGATTATTACTCGAAATTATTAATAATTTATGGTTGGCTTGATTGAACCAATAAAATAAAGTACCCAGGCTCTGTTTAGAAAAAACCAATTGGTAATATATCTACGATCACCACTTCTATCATATCCGTATATTTTACAGAAAACATTAAATAAGAAATTCAGAACAGGAAGAAGTTATAACAAAAATACACAGTATTGTAATATTTGTCCTATATGTGCAAATCCAAATCGGGCAGATCTTTACTCAGAGTAGAAAATTACATTGTGATTGGGCTTTGATCTAGATGAAAGCAATACATCAATGAGAAGATAGTTCAATAAATTGAGTATATTATTATTATTTTTTCTTTAAAAGTTCGAAGAAGTCCGTTATGAAAAGAGAAAGAGGTTTAAAATCGACACATTGATTCCTTTTTTGCTTATATGATTTTTGGTGAACTGTATGCATCAAAAGGTGCATGTACGGGCTCTTAAGGAAAAAAATTTAATCCTAATCAATCGACTTTATCGAGAAAGATTACTTTTTTTAGGTCAAGAGGTTGATAGTGAACTATCGAATCAACTTATTAGTCTTATGGTATATCTGAGTATAGAGGAAGAGAATAAAGATTTGTATCTGTTTATAAATTCTCCGGGGTGGTGGGTAATACCCGGAATAGCTATTTATGATACTATGCAATTTGTACAACCAGATGTACAGACAGTATGTATGAGATTAGCCGCTTCAATGGGATCCTTTCTTTTGGCATGAGGAGAAATTACCAAACGTCTAGCATTCCCTCATGCTTGGCGCCAATGATTCTTTTATTTGAGAATATATATAAAGACTATACCTTCGCCATAAAAACATTTAATAAAAACATTTTATAAGTAATAATAGCATGATATTTTGAATTCCATATGCAAATTTTTGTTTTTTAAATCATTCGATTATATATAGAAAGAGTAGTATGAAAAAAAGGGTATTTACAATTTTATCTGATCGATCAGGAACCTAGTTTAATTTTAGTGTCACAGACTTTTTTGTTTTTTTTTCATACCAAAAAACTTTTAACAATTTTTATTTTAATTAATTTTTATTTTAATTAGAAGAAAACATAACATATGAAAAAAAAAAGAAACTTTCGGATTGTTGAATAACAAAATGATATAAAAAACAACAGAACCATCGTAGTATTTTTATATAGAATCAAAAAACAAAAAAGAAAGTTGGTTATTGTATTGTTTATTATTTAAGGATCTGGATCCAAAAGCCGTATGCACCAATACGCAGAAAATGCTTGTACGGTATTGAATATTATTTTTGCTCATTTATTTATTTTCTTATTTGTATTTATCCCCTTTACCTTTATTTGGGAATAACTACAATCTTTACCAATATAGGAGAAATCATTATCAAAATCTTTATCAAGATAAGGGAAATACTTATTAAGTTATAAAATCAGGGTAATGATCCACCAACCCGTTAGTTCTTTTTATGAGGCACAAACGGGAGAATTTATCCTAGAAGCAGAAGAGCTACTGAAAATGCGTGAAACTTTCACAAGGGTTTATGTACAAAGAATGGGCAAACCTTTATGGGTTATATCCGAAGACATGGAAAGGGATGTTTTTATTTCAGCAGCAGAAGCCCAAGCTCACAGAATTGTAGATCTTGTAGCCGTTGAATAAAAAATTGGTGGCAAGGATTATTCTAAAAAAATATAGGACTTGATATTTCATTTTTTAATCATCTTACTTTAATTTTAATATAATATCTCTATTAGTTAATCTATTAATAGAATATAAGTAATATAGAATCTAAGTAATTCATGGTTAGGATAGATCTAAACCTGCTCATTATATATATATATATATATATATATATATATATATATATATATTACGACTTACCATGCCAACTATGAAACAACTTATTAGAAACACAAGACAACTAATCTGAAACATCACAAAATCCCCAACTCTTCGGGGATGCCCTCAGCGCCGAGGAACGTGTACCAGGGTGTATGTGCGACTCGTTCAGATCATATACTAAGAAGAAACTTATAGATTAATTAATAATAAGATAATAGAACCAAGATACTTTGATTTCTTATCTTTGTTTTCGCAAACATGATTCTAATTTATATATCATATATGCTAATTTGAATCGATTAATAGTACACACTATTATAAATTCTACTTTTTTAAATTTTTTATGGGTAATATTATTTATTCAACAAATTTGATTGATTGATATGGGTTGATTTTCTATTACGATAAATCGAGGAAACAATAGCCGATCCAATAGTTGCTTCAGCGGCTATAACAGCTATAACAAAAATTGGAAAATATTTCCTTTTAATTATCGACTATCAAAAAAATCAGAAAAGGTTACAAGATTTATATTAACTGCATTCAGTATAAGTTCAAGACAGATAAGGGCTCTAACCATATTTCGGCTCGTGATCAACCCATATATACCTATAGAAAATAAATAGGCACTCAAAACAAGTGCATGCTCGAATATCATTGACCAACTCCTTATCTATTTTTATTCATTTCAATATGAACAAGAAGAATTCAATGGATTTGATTGACTAATATAATAATTCTACAACAAAATAATGTATTCGCAATAAAAAAAAAGATTTTATACAGAAATATTAGTTTTCGTTCACATAGAATTCAACAAAAATAAATGTGATAAAATCTAACAAAATTGAATTTTGATTTCTATTATTAGTTCTAAAAATTTCTTATTGGCGAGCCACGACAATTGCACCTATCAAAGCAGCTAAAAGGATTATGGAAATTAGTTCAAATGGAAGAAAAAAATCTGTTGATAAATGAATTCCAATTTGTTGACTAGTACTTATCAAATCTTGCTCTATAATCTGATTGGGTCTTGTAGTCCAAATAATCCCGTGCCATGATGTATCTAGAATAGTAGTTATTATTGAAACAAAGATACTTGTACAAACCATCAAAGTAATTCCATCCCCAACGGTCCAAAGACGAAAATCTTTGTAATATTCCGAACCATTCATAAACATAACAACAAAGATTATTAAAACATTTATAGCGCCCACATAAATAAGTAGTTGTGATGCAGCTACAAAATGGGAGTTTGATAAAATATAGAATAAAGATATACAAACAAGAACTCGTCCCAACGAAAAAGCAAAAAAAATTGGATTCGTAAATAATACTACTCCCAGACTTCCTAATATAAAACCTGATCCAAGAAAGACTAAAATAAAATCATGTAATGGTTCGGGCAAATCCATTATATGTAAAATAAGAGATAAATAAATCGAAATTTTATGACCTTATTGATATGACCAGGAAAAAAAGTTATTAAATACTAAAATTCTCTCCGCATTGAATTCCACCAACTCCTAAGATAAGAGGTGTGAGTTGCTATAGGTACAGTTGTTATATGATCAATGTCATTTCATTCTTTTCTTTATGTGAAAGAGTAATTTCAAAATAATAGAAGAATTTTATATATATAAGTATTCTATTATTTTCATTTTTAGAAGAATTTTATAAATAATTTAATTTTATTTGAATTGTTCGAATTGTATAATCATTAATTATTGACACTGGTGAACTGTAACCCCTCTTCTAATTAATTAATTTCCATCTAAAATCCATAAAAAGAATTTACCATTAAAATAAATACATTCCATTAAAATTTAAAGTTTGTCATTATAATTTACATTATTAAAATTTATAGGAAATGCTACTACCAATTTATTTCTAATTAATACAAAAGTATCTAAAGCCAAAAACACTCATTCCTATAGCTCTGGAAAATATCTGCATCTTTAACTTCTAATTAATCTTCAAAATACCTGCAATTCACACTCCCCTAGAATCTGGGGACAGCATTACCGGATCAGGCATTTAATTTCTCATACAATTAAAACAATTTCAAACATATACATATCCGATACAAATTAACCGTTCTCACACATAATTAAATGCAAGATGATTTATGCAAATGCAGTTTTGACTCAAAATCATTTTTGACCCTGCTCCATGGAGACTTCCCCTTTGAGTGTTTAGTAAGTAACTGGCCTACCATTACGTACTGCAATTCAGCTATCAGCCCCTACTAAACGCGAATAAACTAAACAGAATTAGGAGATCAGGATACCCGGAAGGCCACCACGACCGCAACTCAGTCCAGTTTCCAGCCACATGTGGAATTGCCAATATCCTTCACCCCACAGACTATATAATCACAGACTATACAGCCCTGTCTAACTTATTCTGCTCACCCCAAAGATTCAATTCTCAAATCATATTCATTTCACATGACTACCGCAGTCTCGGTTAGTCAACAAAATCATTTCTCATATATCAACTCGTTTCTCATATATCAACTCGTTTCTCATGACTACCGCAGTCCCGGTTAGTCAACAAAATCATTTCTCATATATCAACTTGTTTCTCATGACTACCGCAGTCCCGGTTAGTCAATATTTATTCTTTCTTTTCTTTCTTTTCTTTTCTTTTCTTTCTTTTCATGGCTACCGCAGTCCCGGTTAGCCAACATCAATTATTTTTCACTTGAATCTTTATAAATCCCCCAAAAAGACTCATGCATATGCAATATGTTAATAATCACAATTAAATAAGTAATTTTAAACAATCACCTACAAAAATATAAACATTCAACAATTTCCAACATCATTCACAACACAATCAAGCCAAATCAAGCAATTTCAATCCAACAATAAACCAACCAATCAATTTCAATCCATCACAACACATCATCCAATCAATCAAACATGGTTCCAAACAATTATTTCAAGCTTCTAATATCAATTATATAAAAACCCAAAATCAATTTCATCTTTTCATAGTTCTTGATCAAATATTGAATCTAAACTTAACAACATGTTTTTCTACATTCCAAATGATCTAAAGATGAAATTAAATGCCTTGATCCTTACCTAGAATCCTTAGTTTGATGGAGAAACCTTTGAATCCCTTTTCTCCTTTTCTCCTTCGTCTTCTTTAAATTTTAGGATTTTTCTCCCAAATATTTCTCTCTGAATATGAGATCTCACTGATACAAGCAATTCACATGCACAACAAATTCCAGCACTCTTTGCCCGAGGATCACATTCCTCCCGGTCTCCAATTCACAATTAATAACAGAACAATCATTAATAACCAATAATCCAATAACTCAAACTCAATCCATCACAAATCATTGCATTCATATTTCTATGGAAACTTCCCTTTTTAGGTGAAATTATTCCTTAACAAGTACAATTAAAGGCATTAAAACCAAATACACAATTAATATAATTAAATTTCATGTGGACACATAGAGCTGTACACACACACCAAAAATTATTTGATGCATCATATCAATTTGAAATTTCATGAGATTTTACAGAGAAACTATAAATCATTCATATTTCATCATATAAATTTATCTCACGAAAATTCAACCCACAAATATTATTTTTGAATTAAAAACAGTGGCTGGACATGCTCTGTAAACACAATTCCATATTTTTAGAAAATAGCATATCAAATTCGTTTTATGTGAAATTTTACAGAGAATATCTCCAACATGTGGACCATCACATATAATTTCCTCAGTACCAAAAATCCACCAAAAATACCCTTTTTGAATTTCCAAATCATTATTACTCCAGAACAGAGTTTTCAATAAGAAAATGTAAATAATTACAAAAGGTACTTAAACAAATTCTGAGAAAATCCATGGATATTACACATGGTCAAAACAGTATTACTAAATTTTCTCAAGACCAAATTCTAACAAAAAGTAATTTTCTACATTTAATTTCTCTACTGTCCAGCTATTCGGTTTTTCCAACATTAAATCACTAAAAATACTTCCCAGGATTTTCTGACCTTAAAAATTTTTATAGATGATTATCATGATACGTAAAATGAACTCATGGTTTCAATTTTCCAAAATCACGTCCCAAAATTCTTGTAAAAATCAAAACAGTCCCATTCTCAGAATCAACAGTTTTCGAAAATAATTCTGGTAAAAATAGTTACAGTGCTAAAAAAAATCTGAAAAAAATACCACGACATCCAGAGGCATCAAAACATAGGAAAATGTATTTATATCCTCAAAAACATGCACGAAAATGGAGACGAAAAATCCAGACAGTCACAGGACACAAATCACAAGTAGTTTATTTCGGGTTTTCAAAATTATTTACAGACCATCAACAACAGCCACAATCCATATTTAACAAGAAAACAAGGAAATAGCTTAGGGAAAAAAAAGATACCCCTCCATACCTCGACGAAATCGAAATCCAATCGGTGGGTTTTGAATCTCTAGTCTCCCTCTATGATATATCCAATTTTAATCGGTAGAAACTTTGATTTGGAGGCTCAAATATTAGAGAGATGCAAAATATTTAGAGAGAAGGAGAGAGAGCAGAGGGTTTCGGAGAGGAAGCAGAAATTGAAGAGAGTGAGAGAAGAGAGAAGCTCGTTCACGTATAAATGTGGGTAAAATTTCATATTTTGCTATTTGTAGCCACCCTTCCTCTAAGGACACCCCCTTCTCTTATTTTTTTTTTTTTACAACTTACGGAACTCACGTAAAAGTCTAAAAAAATTTCACAATAACACTATGAATTTAAATTTAATTTCCTTTTTCGGTATTTATCAAGCACTTAATATACGTTACGAAAAATCACAGTGTTACAATTCTCCCCAACAAGAAAATTTTCTAATTAAATCTCTCACTATCATACTTATTGAGTTGTAATTTTTGGGATGTTACAATACTCCCCTCCTTTTAGGAATTTCGTCCCTGAAATTCATTGAATGTAGGGTTAAGCTAAGATAGGGCTATAATCATCTTTGTCTACTCTCAGGCCAATCTATTTTTCTATAGCTAGTCTTAGACTTCTGCCATAAGAAAGTGTTCCTCTTAAGGGGCTCGTTTCTAACTTACTATCTCTTTCTCCAACACAAAGCATAGATAAGGTTCGTTCTCAAAGGGTATATATGGTCTTCATCTAAGCATATTCACTCTCAAGGCTATAGGCTCACTAACATAAAGTGGATTCGATAGAAATTTATCTAAGCTACTAGGTAGACAGTATAGCTATCTTCAAGGCAATACTTAAATCTACTCAACATTGAAGATTTAGAGTTAATGTATCCTATATAAATTGTAGGTAAACTACTAGGTAGGTCTCTAGGTCAAGAACAAGTCTTTCACCTAAGGATTTCCCTTGAATTGAGCTTTCTAAGAGGTGATTTTGGGAAGCAACCCTATCATACAGTGATCCTTTCATTTTAAAACCCAAAAACAGATTAAGTTAACTTAAAAACAAGATTGTGAGTTCTGGTTTCATCCAAGTCGGAGTTACGGTTTGAAAACTACGCGCATTTTAAGTTTGCAGTTTTAAGGAATTGTAGAAAACGGTTTTCTACGCCAATTGAGCTACAGAACTTGAAATCCTTTGGGACTTGAAAACAGATTTAATATGCATTAAATGTGACCTAATGGTTTTGGTTTGACTCAAAAACTCAAAGCAGTTTGGAAATGGCGCACACTATAAGTTTGCAAAATGCATGTTTCTAGAAAACGGGTTTTTCTACCCAATTTATTGTATAATGCTTAAACTCATGTGGGACCTCAAAAAAGATTTAGAGGGTACTAAAACAAGGTTGTGGGCTTTGGTTTCACTCTAAAATCTCGAACGGTTTGAAAATGGCGTACGTTTCAAGTTTCAGGTCAAAAATGGCTTAGAAAAGAGGTGGTTTTCAAAGGTGAATTTAAAATCCATAGGGAGAAACTTTGTAAATCCCAAAAACAGATTTTATATACCTAAAAATAGGATTGTAGGAATTGGTCTCACCTCAAAATTCATCTCGGATCAAAATCTAGGCATTTCGAGTCACTTAAGGAACTAGTTTTGGGTCAAAATGAACCTAGGGATCCAAAATGAGCTACATAAGTCCAATGGCTATGAAATTTTGTGGAGAACTAGAATTTGGTAATACAAAATTGTGGAAAAAGGTTTCATTCCGAAACTCATCCTATACAAGGAGTTATGCAGTGCCAAAATTGGCCTTTTTACCATTTCGGGGTCATTTCTAAGGTACCTAAAATGTGCAGTTTTGACTCTTAACATTTTGTTTTGGTTTTGATAGTTTAAACTCACTATTTTGAGCATGGTATGATACTAAAACACAATGCTTAGCTATGGATTAAGGATATTGATGTTCTACTCCAATTATAGGCTTACCTAAGCACTTGTTAAGGTAAATTTAGTGATTTTGGCTAAATCTTTAAACTATACTTACTAAGTTCATCTAGATGGGTTACTTGCTACTTTGTTTTTGAATAATGACTGTAATTCTTAGCTCAATGACTCTTCCAACACCCTTCATACATGTCTAGACCTCAACTTTCTATGTCTAAACACTACCAAAGACTTTTCCTATAATTTTCTCACATTTTTCTCTTCATAGAAGGTATTCTAAATATAATTTAAGTCTCTAACTTACAGCTACATCCTATTATCATAATTCCAACCAAATCACCATTTGGATGATTTCTAAATTGTCTCAAACCATTCCAATCTACTATCACCAATTTAATCACTTATTGAATTCGACTTTTAACATCCAAATCACAGTCTCAAACTTTGCAATCACTTACTTCCCCATCTTAAACACTCTGCTATTATTCTAGCATTTGTAACTTATCCTACTCACTAAATTATAATTTAACCATCAAGAACCCTCACATATACCTACCAATTCAATTCTACAACATGGGTAATTGATAACCTCAATTATACAAGCCTTAAATCACCATATATTACTATGGTCTATAATGTGACCCCGTTACTAATATCATATATTTGAGTATATAATTGGGAGCCAAGAATTCCATACCATAATACCTTCCTTTTGTATATAACTAAGTGCCTTATGCTCAATAACCGCTCAAAAGGAAGATGCTCAACCAATTGTAGTAATATTCAATAATCAATCCCCATACTAATAGCCTCATAATTATACATATATATAAATATATATTTATAAAATTCATATAATAACTAAGAGAATGTATCTAATCTCAAGTTTCATAATCCCTCTGGAAAATCCGGCAGAGTTTGCTCTATTTTTCAATACTTTCCCTCATACCCCTTTTTCAAAAGGTATGGAAACAAACCACAACAGAAATCTGGTAATCAATTCACAACATAATAAACCTCAACATCACCCATTATATCAAACATTCTAAATTTATTCATCATAACTTTTTGGTCAAATATAAGATAGCTTTCAAGCTCACCATCTATCAATCAATTTTTTTTTACCAATTCAAATACAATCAAGTAAATCTAAACTTGTAATTATAAATCAATTACATACAGATATATTCATTACATCACATGAAACATTAACTATTCTTTATCTATTCTTAAGCTTCAATTTCGGAACACTCATTTTATATATTAAAATATTTAGTTTTCATCAAGACGATGTATAAATCCATAATCACATATTATTTCCTAAGCCATTTAAATATCACTCGTAAACATCCAATGAAAACAAAATTTCATAACTATCAAGAATTCAAAAATAACACAGAACAATGTACTGGCATAATCACAAATCACAACAATTCAAAGCTGGGGAGAAAAATTGTGACCCCATCCCCACACTTAAAGTATGCAATGTCCTCAATGCATCCAAAAGCATAAATCAACAAGACATGAAAATAAAATGTACTGAAGGGAAACATAAAATAAAGTACTGAAACAAGAAAACAAAAAAATAGAAAAAACCTCCTCAAAAGTGGGTCTCTAATGTATCTGGTAATGCTTCTGGTGAGGAGGGACCATGAACCTGAAAAAGAAAAGAAAGAATTTTTTTTTTTCAGTTTTTTTTTTTTTTTTACCATGGCCGTGGTAAAATTTACCACAGCCGTGGTCGGAAAAATTTGACGCTGATTTTCACAAAAATTGAAAATTTTCTACTTCCAGGGTCTATTTACCCAACCCGTGGTCATTAACCACGGCCATGGTCAATTTAGCACGGCCGTGGTCGTAAATGACGTTGATTTTCACAAAAATTGCAAAATTTCCACTTCCAGAGTCCATTGACCACGGCCATGGTAAATTTAGCACGGCTGTGGTCGTAAATGACGTTGTTTGGGGATGCTGGGAGCACAGCTGTGGTCAAATATAACCACAGCCTTGCTTCTACCACCACGGCTGTGCTCAATTTAGCACGGCCGTGGTCCCCACATGCGAGAACAACCAAAAAACATAAAACAGTTCCTAAGCTCTAAGCTCTAGAATGCAAAATAAAATAATTAAAAGGATACAGTGGGTTCATGAACCCACTCTTCTCAGGTTGCCTCTTGAGCAGCGCTTGTTTAACGTCCCGAGCCTGACGGGTGAAAAGGAAATCAACCTCCCTCAAACAAGGTGATATTCCCTTCTTGCAGTAAACCTTCAGCATGCCCATCCACTCTATAGCCAGGAGCTTCCTTCCCCACATTTGGGTGAAGCTCGGTATCAATCATCTTTACCTTGTCAATGGCTTGCACAAAATTACAGGAAGCGGAAGAGGAGGAGCTTTTTGCAGTATCATACACTTTAATCACTTCCTCCTCATCACCTAGCCTCAAAGTTAATCTCCCTTTTCTGACCTCAATCACAGCATCTCCTGTGTTGAGGAAGGGTCGTCCCAAAATAATTGGGATTTCCTCTGTTAGGTTCTAAGACCTTGGACGATGTCCAACCTCTCCTATTACGGTTTTGATGATAATAACTAAAGGATAAATTTTGAAGAATCTAATGATCTAGTTTGAGTGTTATAGGATTTACATCGTCCAATCCCGCAATGGTATTGTATCTCTCAAACCTGGACTCTATGTTTTAATAATGTGAGCGTCCAATTGTGTTTTATAAGAAACATACAGGCAGCGTCCAATGCTCCTGTGAGAACAAGCGTCCAACGCTTAAGTAACACTCAGTGGTTACTATCATTTAAAATACGCTTTCTATAATATAAGGCAACGTTCACTATATCATATTTTAACATGCCATGATCTTTCCGAAAAGTATTGAACAGGAAAAGAAGAAGCTTCTCTCTGCACAGAAAGCACAAGTAGGAGAGAGGCGCTACGAGTACGGCTGTCACATCCATCACTTCACTCTAAGTCAAAATGTGACAACGGCAATAAGCTACAGAAAGAATCGCTCTTGGAAAAGGAACAGAATCCTCAACGGATATCTTTCAACAAACTTCCTATATATAGAAGGATGAGCTCACGTATCAAAGAGACGAGAATTTTGAAAAAGAGCAGAAATCCTGTAAAAACGACTGGACGACCATAAGCGAAAAAGAGCATTCATCTTAGCTTTGCTAAGTGAGTCTATAAACTCATTCTTATTGTAATATCCTCTCATTGAGAGTTATATTTTACTAACAATATCAAACATTACTGTTTGGAAAGCCAGGAGTGGCTTAGTGTTAAAGAATACTTGGTTTTTGTGTTTAATCTCAAGAGGAGATTAAGGGTGTGCCAAAAGTGGCCTAGAGAATACTTGTAGCCAGAAGTGGCAAAGTCAAGAATACTTGAGTGTAATCAGTTTTGATTAGTAGAACCCTTCAAAAGTTTTTGAAGGAGAACTGGACGTAGCTCAGTTGAGTGAACCAGTATAAAACTACGCATTCTATTCACTCACATTCTAGCTTACTTGAATTTCTTTCAAACTATCTCTTCAGCATACTACGAAAAAGTTTCTATACACCTTTTTATTCAAGTTTATCCATTACGTGTATTTAAACGAAAGAGAAGAAGAGTAGTTTCTTTGGACGGTTATTTTTAATCGACTGGACGATAGCCTATTTTTTCTGTTTTACTAAACTTCTGTAAAACGAAAAGATACACTATCTTCACTCTAGCTAAAGTTTTCCAAAGAAAATTTAAATACACTATTCAATCCCCCTTCTAGTGTATTTCTCTACATTTCATCCTCATCCTCCTCAATGTCCAAAATAACAAAGTCAGCAGGGAAAATAAATTTCCCAACCTTAACCAACAAGTTCTCCACTATTCCTCGCGGATAAGTGAGAGTCCTGTCTGCAAGCAAAATAGAGATGTCAGTGGGTTGAGGTTCTTGTAACCCCAACTTCTTATAAACAGAATAAGGCATTAGATTAATGCTAGCACCCAAATCACATAATGCTCTATCAAATTGCAAATTGCCAATAGTACAAGGAATTGAAAAACTCCCGGGATCCTTAAGCTTAGGAGGCAATTTCTTTAAAATCACAGCAGAGCATTCTTCATTGAGGCCAATTGTAGCAAAGTCCGCCAGCTTTCCTTTATTTGAAAGAATTTCTTTTAAATACTTGGCGTACTTTGGTATTTGAGCAATTGCCTCAGCGAAGGGGATATTAATATGCAAACTTTTCAGCATCTCTACAAATCTAGCAAAATACCTATCCTCACTCTTGTCTTTCAACCTTTGGGGGAAAGGAACACTTACCTGAGGAGGTGTCAGTACCTCCTTTTCCTTCTTCTTCTGCTCAATAGTTGGGTTCTCTTCAGTAAGAACCTCCTCTTCTAGAGTTGGAGCTGACTCTTCTTTCTTCTTCTGCCCCTCTTTAGCCTTCTTGCTCCTAGTCATCACAACATTCACCTCCTCCTTCTTAGGATTAGTTTCAGTTTGAGAAGGAACGGTACCGGGAGCTTTCTGGGATAGCAAAGCTCGCATGCTAGAAAGCTGAGACTCCATAGTCTTCATGCGCTCATCACTCTTGGCTATATATTGCATCATGACATCCTCCAGTGATGGCATTCTCTCTTCTTGTCTTGACCTCTGATTTTGCATATGTGGAGGCCTATACACATTTTGATTCAGCTCCTGCTTGGGACCTTGGTCCCTCTGGTTTCTCCAAGAAAGGTGAGGATGATCCCTCCATCCTTGGTTGAATGTGTTGGAGTAGGGATCATATTCTGCACTCTTCCCACTGGCATAATTTACCTCCTCCATAGCTTGAGCAAGTGCATTATTCACAGGGCATTCTCCTCTATGGGCTTCCCCACACTTATCACAAGTGGGTGGTGGAAGAGCTGCAGTCAGAAGTTGTACCTGTGCTTTCATCACGGTCTCCATCTGCTTAGATAACTTCTCCAGCTTCTGATCAATGCTTGAACTAGATGTTCCAGCTTCCACTTGGTTCACCGGTTTCATCAGAATACGTCTATCTGCAGTGTGGTTGTAGGCATTGGAGGCCATGGCTTTAATGATTCTATTTGCCTCTGCTGGTGATTTAGCCATCAGGGAACCTCCATAAGCAGCGTCGAGGCTAGTCCTATTATGGCTGGACACACCTCCATAAAAAATTTGGATGATTCTCTGCTGGCTAAACCCATGATGTGGGCAACTATGAAGTAGCTCCTGAAATCTGTCCCAGGCTTCTGACAGGCTCTCCTGCTCCCTCTGAGCAAAATTGCCTATCTCTCTCTGTATCTGGTCTGTCTTCACTACAGAATAGTATTTCCGGAGGAATTTGTTGGTGCACATCTCCCAGGTAGTGATGCTGTTGGCCGGAAGTGAGCACAACCAATTGAGAGCTTTCCCGTTGAGTGAGAATGGGAAAGCAGCCAGTCTGATATATTCAGCAGACACCCAAGGATATCTTACAGTACTGGCCATCCTCATGAATCTTCTCAGATGTTCCACTGGGTCCTCAGTAGCCAGCCCATGGAACTGGTTACTCTCTATCATCTGGAGGAAGCCATGTTTCAATTCAAAATTGACATCCCCCAGTGCTGGCAATAGGATGCTGTTAGCTACCCCAACTTGAGGAGTGAGATAGTCTAACAGAGACTGCTCCATCGGTGGGTCATTTTCTTCAGCCATTACTCTTCTTCTTTGTTCCGCTCTGTTCTTCCGGGCAAGCCTTTCAATCTCAGGTTCGTTCACAAGCTCTGGCCTCTGGGATCTGGTTAGCATAAACTATCAACACAGAAAAAGGGATCAAAACGCAACTGGCAAAAGAGAATGACTAATTAAAATAAACAGAGTTTTTTTTTTAATAAAATAAAATAAAATAAAAATTCAGAAATTAAATAAACAAAAAAAAATAGAATAAAATAAAATAACATAAATGAAAGAGAGAAAAAAAATAGACAAAACAGAAAATTAAAAGGAATGAAAACTATGAACAATATGAACAAGAATTGCTTAATTTTCACAAAATAAATTTTCTAGGAACTACACAACTAGTCCCTGGCAACGGCGCCAGAAACTTGATGCGTAAAAATGCGTTCGCAAAGGGCAAGCGTACCCTACGCAGTAGTAACAGTGGACTCTAGGAGTCCGGATATCGAACCCAAAGGACCAGTCGCGTTCCCAAATAATTAATCTCACAAATAACTAAGCAATCCAGAATATAAAAATCAAATTGAGAAGAATGTTGGTCAATTATTCTTTTCAAAAGAAAGAGAATCGGAGCAGAAAGATTACTGTGAGAACAATTATGATAAAGAAGCCTAGGATTGTGATTTCACATGTACCCCCTTTTTCCCCAATTCTAATCTTAATAAAATCCCTAAATGTGTTACTTGCCAGCTACCTCTTAAATTCGTTAATTAACAATTGATCATAGTTAATAACGCTATTTCCCCTAATTTAATTCCCAATTGATCATAGGTGAATTAATTTAGAGCAAATGATAAATCTCAGAGAGGTTGATTAATAGGTTAATCTACTGGAAATTCATACAATAAGTTTGATCATGCAAATTGTACAAATCCAATCACTTCACAGTTCAGTTAATCGCAAGCAATTGATCATAGACAAGAGATTAACTTATGTTTAGACTGATCGGTCCTAAAAGCAATAAAAGTAGTGAAGAGATACAAATAACTGAATAACATCGAGGTTTTATTAAAATTAGAACCGGGGTACAAGGGTACAGCTACATCACAATCCGGGGCTAAGAGAAACTAGCCACTCATGTTCATGATTAAGCCAGAAAACTCAAAAGAAGACATAAAGATTACAAAAGGGAAGAAACTTTACAGTGATGATCCCCAATGGTGTTCTCTACGTCCTCCCGCAGCTCAGAGTCTCTCACAGGACCTCTTTCTCCCCCACAACCCTCAGTTTTCGAAATAGAACAAAAGATAAAGATAAAAGGGTTTCCTATCCTATTTATAATAATTCAAAATTTAAATGGCTGACAGCGCAACTTACCACGGCCGTGGTAAAATGACCACGGCCGTGGTCCTTGCATAAAAGTCCAATTCTACTACGCAACCAGTATGGCCATGGTAAATTTACCATGGCCATGGTAATTTACCATGGCCATGGTCCTTGCGTTACTTCAATTCTGGCCTTTTTTCTTGGTCCTCTAGACAGTGGCATTTTTGCTCCAAAAAATGCAATTTTCAACTCTTTTCCTCATGAAGCCACCTGTCTTGCACCAACTAACACCAAACAGTGAGTTTTGCCAATAAAATATATTCAAAATGTATGAAAATGGCATCTAAACTCACATCAAAATACAATCAAAGTCCGGTTTATCATCCAACCACACAAGATAATATGATTCATTTTTCACTTTCTATAAACATTTTCAAGTCACAAAACTTCACCAAACCTTGCCCAAACTTTCACCAACCTTTCATACAACTTTGCTAAAGCTTAAAACATGGTTTTTATTCGTTAAAATTCTGCAATAACAGAATTATGCAGCAGCAGAGATACCCCCTGTTATAGCAGCAAAATCATGATACAAAATGGCACTAAATCATCACCAAAATCTCTCTAATTAATGTCCAGACTTCCTTAAATTTTAACACAATTTTGCCAAGACCCAAACCATAAATTATAACATGTAAAAACGTATAAATTTTGCATCATGCAGGAACAGAGAGTCCCTGCTGTCTGCTGCATTTCTGTGACAGTAAAGGGCACAAAATATAGTGATTTTGGTCTTAATTCGTCGCACAAAGCTCATACCATCATAATACAACATTTTAGGGTTCAAATCACATCATTTTAACTAGCTAATTTTACCAAAATAAGGCTTAAGCAGTACATGGCAGCAGACTAACGTGAACAGTAATTAGATTCCCAAATCAACATTTAATCAAAGAAATATGGCAATAACATGCAATCCTATGGAGAGATAATGGGATTCTATCAATTCTAACATCAAAGGCAATATATCCATTAGAACAATAAGGCAATAACCATACTCTCAACATCTTATCATCCTCCAAACATCAAGGTACCTTCAAAACTTTGTTTCTTTTCCTTTGTCAAACTCACCCTTATCCTATAAACTCAATTATTTGGACCTCTATTCTCAACCATGATCTACGAACTCGGATCTTTGGATCTCCTTCCTCAACTAACTCAAGGTATAACTCGTAACTTCACAATATAAGGAACATGGAAAATAACACAACTTGAACAATATTAAAATTTAGCATTAGGAGGAAAAAGTCATCTCGACTGAGTCCTGAGTGTGCACCCTCACAACTCTATCAAGATTTTCCTTTCTTCCTTTCTGCCATCTCAACTATACTATTAGTTTCAACTCTAGGATTTATAACTAGCCTTCCTCTTCTCATTTCTACATGTCTTAAAATCTCATATCTAGTTACTACCCTTTTTCCCATAATATTCTTAACAAACGAACAATTTTAGTCAAGGTAATACAACAGAACACCTAATAGACCCACTACTCACAAGTCCTAGAGATGCATAACCAGAGCTCTGATACCACTAATGTAACCCCCCTTCTAATTAATTAATTTCCATCTAAAATCCATAAAAAGAATTTACCATTAAAATAAATACATTCCATTAAAATTTAAAGTTTGTCATTATAATTTACATTATTAAAATTTACAGGAAATGCTACTACCAATTTATTTCTAATTAATACAAAAGTATCTAAAGCCAAAAACACCCATTCCTATAGCTCTGGAAAATATCTGCATCTTTAACTTCTAATTAATCTTCAAAATACCTGCAATTCACACTCCCCTAGAATCTGGGGACAGCATTACCGGATCAGGCATTTAATTTCTCATACAATTAAAACAATTTCAAACATATACATATCCGATACAAATTAATCGTTCTCACACATAATTAAATGCAAGATGATTTATGCAAATGCAGTTTTGACTCAAAATCATTTTTGACCCTGCTCCATGGAGACTTCCCCTTTGAGTGTTTAGTAAGTAACTGGCCTACCATTACGTACTGCAATTCAGCTATCAGCCCCTACTAAACGCGAATAAACTAAACAGAATTAGGAGATCAGGATACCCGGAAGGCCACCACGACCGCAACTCAGTCCAGTTTCCAGCCACATGTGGAATTGCCAATATCCTTCACCCCACAGACTATATAATCACAGGCTATACAGCCCTGTCTAACTTATTCTGCTCACCCCAAAGATTCAATTCTCAAATCATATTCATTTCACATGACTACCACAGTCTCGGTTAGTCAACAAAATCATTTCTCATATATCAACTCGTTTCTCATGACTACCGCAGTCCCGGTTAGTCAACAAAATCATTTCTCATATATCAACTTGTTTCTCATGACTACCGTAGTCCCGGTTAGTCAACATTTATTCTTTCTTTTCTTTCTTTTCTTTTCTTTTCTTTCTTTTCATGGCTACCGCAGTCCCGGTTAGCCAACATCAATTATTTTTCACTTGAATCTTTATAAATCCCCCAAAAAGACTCATGCATATGCAATATGTTAATAATCACAATTAAATAAGTAATTTTAAACAATCACCTACAAAAATATAAACATTCAACAATTTCCAACATCATTCACAACACAATCAAGCCAAATCAAGCAATTTCAATCCAACAATAAACCAACCAATCAATTTCAATCCATCACAACACATCATCCAATCAATCAAACATGGTTCCAAACAATTATTTCAAGCTTCTAATATCAATTATATAAAAACCCAAAATCAATTTCATCTTTTCATAGTTCTTGATCAAATATTGAATCTAAACTTAACAACATGTTTTTCTACATTCCAAATGATCTAAAGATGAAATTAAATGCCTTGATCCTTACCTAGAATCCTTAGTTTGATGGAGAAACCTTTGAATCCCTTTTCTCCTTTTCTCCTTTGTCTTCTTTAAATTTTAGGATTTTTCTCCCAAATATTTCTCTCTGAATATGAGATCTCACTGATACAAGCAATTCACATGCACAACAAATTCCAGCACTCTTTGCCCGAGGATCACATTCCTCCCGGTCTCCAATTCACAGTTAATAACAGAACAATCATTAATAACCAATAATCCAATAACTCAAACTCAATCCATCACAAATCATTGCATTCATATTTCTATGGAAACTTCCCTTTTTAGGTGAAATTATTCCTTAACAAGTACAATTAAAGGCATTAAAACCAAATACACAATTAATATACTTAAATTTCATGTGGACACATAGAGCTGTACACACACACCAAAAATTATTTGATACATCATATCAATTTGAAATTTCATGAGATTTTACAGAGAAACTATAAATCATTCATATTTCATCATATAAATTTATCTCACGAAAATTCAACCCACAAATATTATTTTTGAATTAAAAACAGTGGCTGGACATGCTCTGTAAACACAATTCCATATTTTTAGAAAATAGCATATCAAATTCGTTTTATGTGAAATTTTACAGAGAATATCTCCAACATGTGGACCATCACATATAATTTCCTCAGTACCAAAAATCCACCAAAAATACCCTTTTTGAATTTCCAAATCATTATTACTCCAGAACAGAGTTTTCAATAAGAAAATGTAAATAATTACAAAAGGTACTTAAAAAAAGTCTGAGAAAATCCATGGATATTACACATGGTCAAAACAGTATTACTAAATTTTATCAAGACCAAATTCTAACAAAAAGCAATTTTCTACATTTAATTTCTCTACTGTCCAGCTATTCGGTTTTTCCAACATTAAATCACTAAAAATACTTTCCAAGCTTTTCTGACCTTAAAAAATTTTAGAGATGATTATCATGATACGTAAAATGAACTCATGGTTCCAATTTTCCAAAATCACATTCCAAAATTCTTGTAAAAATCAAAACAGTCCCATTCTCAGAATCAACAGTTTTCGAAAATAATTCCGGTAAAAATAGTTACAGTGCTAAAAAAAATCTGAAAAAAATACCACGACATCTAGAGGCATCAAAACATAGGAAAATGTATTTACATCCTCAAAAACATGCACGAAAACAGAGACGAAAAATCCAGACAGTCACAGGACACAAATCACAAGTAGTTTATTTCGGGTTTTCAAAATTATTTACATACCATCAACAACAGCCACAATCCATATTTAACAAGAAAACAAGGAAATAGCTTAGGGGAAAAAAATATACCCCTCCATACCTCGACGAAATCGAAATCCAATCGGTGGGTTTTGAAGCTCTAGCCTCCCTCTATGATATATCCAATTTTAATCGGTAGAAACTTTGATTTGGAGGCTCAAATATTAGAGAGATGCAAAATATTTAGAGAGAAGGAGAGAGAGCAGAGGGTTTCGGAGAGGAAGCAAAAATTGAAGAGAGTGAGAGAAGAGAGAAGCTCGTTCACGTATATATTTGGGTAAAATTTCATATTTTGCTATTTGTAGCCACCCTTCCTCTAAGGACACCCCCTTCTCTTATTTTTTTTTTTACAACTTACGGAACTCACGTAAAAGTCTAAAAAAAAATTCACAATAACACTATGAATTTAAATTTGATTTCCTTTTTCGGTATTTATCAAGCACTTAATATACGTTACGAAAAATCACAGTGTTACAATTCTCCCCAACAAGAAAATTTTCTAATTAAATCTCTCACTATCATACTTATTGAGTTGTAATTTTCGGGATGTTACATGAATGGCCCAAAGCAATTTGATTATAATTCAATTTGTGGCGATCATAAGTTGAAAGTTCATATTCTTTGGTCATTGATAAACAATTTGTTGGACAATACTCAATATAGTTACCACAAAATATACAGATTCCAAAATCAATACTATAATTAAGCAATCGTTTCTTTCGAATATCAGTTTCTAGTTTCCAATCAACAACGGGTAGATCTATGGGACATACATGAACACATACTTCACAAGCAATGCATTTATCAAATTCAAAATGTATTCGACCGTGGAAACATTCTGATGAGATTATTTTTTCATAAGGATATTGAATAGTTACGGGTAACTGATTTGTGTGAGATCATGAAACCTTGACCAATGTACCTTGCAGCTCAGACTGTTTGTTGACTATAATTTATGAATCCAGTTACCATAAGGAACATATCGTGAATATCTCTGAATATTTTTTTCTTTCTCTTGTTTGAAACAAGTTATGAATATATAAGGTCCACTTTTTTTTTTTACAGTGAAAACAGTTGAGACGAAGTTGTTAATAATAGATTACCGAGAGAAATGGGTAAAAGAAACTTCCACCCAAGATTTAATAATTGATCTATTCTTAGCCTAGGCAAAGTCCATCTTGTTACGATAGAAACAAATAAGAATAAATAAGTTTTAGCTAGTGTAATAAAGATACCAATTATCGTTACAAAAACTCCATATGTTTGATTTATTTGAAAAAAGTCAGAAACAAATATGTATGGAATAGAGATATTTGAACCACCAAAGTAAAGAACTGTTACAAATAAGGAAGAAATGAATAGGTTTAAATATGAAGCAACGTACAATAAACCAAATTTGATACTCGAATATTCGATTTGTTAACCCGCTACTAGTTCTTCTTCCGCTTCCGGTAAATCAAAAGGTAATCTTTCACATTCTGCTAGGGAAGAGATTAGAAAAATGATGAAACCCATAGGTTGACACCACAAATTCCATCCCCAAAAACCATATTTTGATTGTGCATCAACTATATCAACTGTACTTAAACTTTTAGATAATCCTAGTCAGTGATGACATTACTGTTACCATCTCTATTACAGAATCGTACATGAGATTTTCACCTCATATGGCTCCTTTAAAGCCTTAAAAAAAATCTAAGGACCGGTCCGATTATTTATCCCTTGATATATCTCTAAGGTAGATAATATTCGATTTTATCGGACGGTTCTGAATTAGACCTATTGAATTCTGTCTGTTCTAATAATTTTTTTTTAAAATAAATACATTTAATAAAGAAAAAATACATTTTAACATTTCTTTAAATAAATAAGAAATACAAAAGGTACTTCTAAATTGATCTCATCCTTTAAAAAATTCAAATTGAAATTTGTTGAGTAATAACTAAATTCTTCTATAAAATACTCTTTTAAAATTATCAATAACTCCCTCATCATTTTCAATTACGAAAAAGAATTACATGTTCATTTTCTAAACTATGACATGAATTCTATCTCCATAAATTAAATATGGATATAAGACAAAAAAGAAAAAGGGAATCACTTTTTTTTTCGTTCTTATCCTAGTCTTTTTTGTTCAAGTAAAATAAAAGGGGACTTAAAAAAAATTAAAGGATTATTTCGTTCCTGATAGTTATTTATTTAATCAGTGGATGGAAGTAACTCAGGATCAGAATTGTGGGGAGTACTGCCTTATTTTTTCTACCAACGGAAAGCCCCAATTAGTATTCTTTTTCTATTATACATAAATGTTCTTTTGGATAGTTTTAAAAATATATGTTACTAATCCTTTGTGTATTTTGGTGTTTCTAACCATCCATTCCTTTTTTATTAATCCCTTATTTATGTTAATATATGTATGCTAATTCATACAAAACTACTCAGCAACAGTCGGACAAGTGGGAAATGTTGGAGTAAACCAAAAAAAATTAGGTAGAGCCGGATCTAAATGTTGGCTAGGTAAGCGTCATGTAGTAAGAGGAGTAGTTATGAATCCTATAGACCATCCGCATGGGGGTGGTGAAGGGAGGGCCCCAATTGGTAGAAAAAAATCTGCAACTCCTTGGGTTTTCCTGCACTTGGAAGAAGAAGTAGAAAAAGGAAGAAATATAGTGATAATTTGATTCTTCGTCGTCGTACTAAATAGTAGAGAAAATCAAAATTGTTTCTTCGTCTTTACAAGAAAATGGAGTAATTAACTGTGACACGTTCACTAAAAAAAATCCTTTTGTAGCGAATCATTTATTAAAAAAATAAATATATATGGGCGAACGACAGGAATTGAACTCGCACATGGTGGATTCACAATCCACTGTCTTGATCCACTTGGCTACATCCGCCCTTATACTATGTAAAAATGATCTATATCTCAATTTCTACCCTTTTGTTTTCATTAGCTTTTCCTTCTAAGATAGGAAAAATGCTAAAGAATCGTGAAATAAATAAAAAATGTTCAAAAACGTATGTATAAATATTTATAAATAAAAAGATTACTAATAAAAGAAAAGTAAAGGAGCAATATCACAAAAGTTGATATTGCTCCTTTACTTTCAAAAACTCATCTACTTTAATTTAAGATAAAAAAATTATCCATTAATAGATGGAGCTTCGATCGCAGCTAGATCTAGAGGAAAATTATGAGCATTACGTTCATGCATTACTTCCATACCAAGGTTAGCTCGGTTAAAAATATCAGCCCAGGTATTAATTACACGACCTTGACTATCAACTATGGATTGGTTGAAATTGAAACCATTTAAGTTGAAAGCCATAGTGCTGATACCTTAAGCGGTAAACCAAATACCTACTATAGGCCAAGCAGCTAAGAAGAAATGTAAAGAACGAGAATTGTTGAAACTTGCATATTGGAAGATCAATCGTCCAAAATTACCATGAGCAGCTACAATATTATAGGTTTCTTCCTCTTGACCAAATCTGTAACCTTCATTAGCATATTCATTTTCTGTGGTTTCCCTGATCAAACTAGAAGTTACCAAGGAACCATGCATAACACTGAATATGGAGCCACCGAATACACCAACTACACCTAACATGTGAAATGGATGCATAAGAATATTATGCTCAGCCTGAAATACAATCATAAAATTGAAAGTACCAGAAATTCCTAGAGGCATACCATCTGAAAAGCTTCCTTGACCAATAGGATAGATCAAGAAAATAGCAATAGCGGCTGCAACAAGAGTTAAATATGCAACAGCAATCCAAGGACGCATACCCAGACGAAAACTAAGTTCCCACTCACGACCCATGTAGCAAGCTACACCAAGTAAGAAGTGTAGAACAATTAGTTCATAAGGACCGCCGTTGTTTAACCATTCATCAACGGATGCCGCTTCCCATATAGGATAAAAGTGCAAATCTATAGCCGCAGAAGTAGGAATAATGGCACCAGAAATGATATTGTTTCCATAAAGTAGAGATCTAGAAACAGGCTCACGAATACCATCAATATCTACTGGGGGCAGCAATAAAAGCGATAATAAATACAGAAGTTGCGGTCAATAAAGTAGGAATAATCAAAACACCAAACCATCCAATGTAAAGACGATTTTTGGTGTTGGTTATCCAGTTACAGAAGCGACCCCATAGGCTTTCGCTCTCGCGTCTCTCTAAAATTGCAGTCATGGTAAAATCTTGGTTCATTTAATCATTAGGGACTCTCAAGCACAAAAATTCTCTATAATTAGAAAATTTGAGGACTTGTTTTTCAACAGTATAACATGACTTATATACCAGTGTCAACCAATACCAATATCCATAGTAAGTATGTTCTTATTTAGATTTATCCGAATTTCCCTTTTTACCTCATTTCATTCATTAAAAAAAAGTTGATTTTCTATGGATCGCTATATATATATATATATATATATATATATATATATATATAACTTTGATATATGAATTATAGTGGGTTGCCCGGGACTCGAACCCGGAACTAGTTGGATGAAGTAGATAATTTCTTCTTTAATCAAATTCAACAATAAAACAAGAAAAAATCCCTCCCCAAACCGTGCTTGCATTTTTCAGTGCACACGGCTTTCCCTATGCATACATCTAAACTGAATTACTTCCCTAGGAAAAGACTCTAAGAAAGTCAAATATTCAATTAATGAACCCCGAATCTTGACTCTTACTCCATGAGCATTTCAAAATCCTATAGATATAGAATACTAAAAAAATGATTTTTTTTATCTTCATTTAATAAGAATTTCGATTTACGAATTTACACCGATTTACAAAGTATCATAACCTATTTTATATTATAAATGATTGACGAAATCATTTCTGAAAAGAATATCCAAATACCAAATCCAACCTCTATATAACCTCTGCAAAGTAAAAGAAGTTCTTGGAAAAATCAAAGAAAAAATATCTTCTTCTTCTGTAAAGAAATCTTCCAATAATTTTTCTGAACCTAATCTTTTCAAAAAAGTGCACGCAGTACTTTTGTGCTTATGAGCCAAAGTTTTTATACAAGAAAGCCGAAGTATATATCTTATTTGATACAAACTCTTTTTTATTTGCGGATCCATTGTAATAATGAGAAAATTTTCTGCATATCCGCAAAAACCGGTCAATAATATCAAAATCTGATAAATTGGCCCAAACCGGCTTACTAATGGGATGACAAAATACATTAGAAAATTTTGCTTTAGCCAATGATCTAATTAGAGGAATAATTGGAACTATTGTATCAAGCTTTTTCATAACAATTTTTATTAGAAATGAATTTTGTAACATCTGACTTCGTACCACTGAAAGATTGAGCCAAATACTTAAATAATAGCCTAAAAAGTGAAATGAATGCTGGGAGAATTGGTTTATCTGGATCGTTCCTGGTCGAGACCAAATATCAAAATGACATTGCCATAAATAGATAAAATAGTATTTATTCCATTTATTTATCAAAAGAGGAGTATTCTTTGAAACCAGAATTGATTTTTCTTGATATCTAACATAATGGATGAAAGTATCCTTAAAGAATGATAAGGTATATGAACAATCCTTAACATATACTTCTACAAGATGTTCTATTTTTTCATAGAAAAAAAATTCGCTAAAAAAAACACAAAAATATTTTAACCGTAACTGAGAGGATTTGTTACGTAGAAAAAGAAAGATAGATTCATATTCCCGTACATATAAATTATATAGGAACAAGAAAATCTTGGATTACTTTTTGAAAAAAAAAGTAGAAATCAATTTTTTTGGAGTAAAAAGACTATTCCAATTATAATAGTAATAAAAAAACAACCTTAATAAATGAAAGAAAGAGACATCTTTTATCCAATATCGAAGGATTTGAACCAAGATTTCCAGATGGATAGGATAGAGTATTCGTATATCTGACTCATGATTTAAATATATCAGTTTCTCTTCGAAAAAGGGAAAAATGGAATGAATTGATCGCAAATTATTATAAGATTTTACGATTTCTAATTCCCTTAAGGAAGAGATAAATAATTGTAGGGACAATAAAATCTCCATGACGCCAACAAAACCTTCTAATATTATTTGAGAATAAAAATGATTGTTATAACCCCTAAAAGGATTTTTGTTAGAATCGTTAGCAAAAATGATGAAATGAGTCTGTTGATACATTCGAGTAATTAACCGTTTTACAATTAGTAAACTAAATGTATTGTTATAACTTACATTTTCTACAAAAATGGACCCATGACCATAAGCTAGTCCATAAATATATTTCCAAAAAAAAAGTGGGTATAGGGTGTCCTGGTGTCGAGATCTATGGAGTTCTAAATATGCTCGATATTCCTCCATTTAAAATTAAAAAAGTCTATTTGGTCAAACGAAGAATCAGAGATTCGTTGGATTATCAAATGATACATAGTGCGATATGATCAAAACAGGGAATTCTAGGTAGATATATATATATATATATATATATATATATATATATACACATATATACCTAGAAAACAAGTAAAATCCATCAACGGACTCTCTCTAATCGCTTTTTCCACCTAATTTTTGTTCTAGGATAGCAAGCTAGTTAGGAATCCTTTTTTTTTTTTCAACCTAATCACTCTTTTGATTTTGGAAAAAATATCTTTATCAATATACTCTTTCTTTTACACATTTATCGCTACCCTAAAATATAATGAAAAATAGCTATATAGTTAGGACTCATAACAAAAATAAATAATCCATTCACCAGAAAAGCTTTTCCCATATCAAGCACTAGCCTCTTTTTAATGTACAATTAGATGGGGGAATCATTCAAATAAAAAAAAATGAAAGCTCGTTGCTTTTTGTTTCCCTATTATAATTGGAGCTACCAAGCTCTATCCCTTTATTAATTAAACCCAACTGAATTTTTTTGTTCCGAGCTAAGAATTCACAAACAAAAATTTTGGCCGAATCCTATAAGAATGAAATATTTTTTGAATTCTTCATCGATACGACATGCTAATTTTTCCATTCATTCCTTTCTGGATTAGTCGTGGTTTTACAAGCTCTACCAATGGTATGGACGAACCGATTGCTTCATAGAAATGTGTAAAAAATAGAGTCGTTCTTAAAAGTCGAGTACTTTACCGTTGAGTTAGCAACCCTAATACAATTTAGAAAATAACGTGGATGTATATATCCAATCGCAATAAAAACAATCAAATTAAAAGATTGAATTGTCTAATAAAATATCATACATTAAAAAAATAGAAAAACTCAAAATGTTGAGGACGAATTGATTCTCAACATACAAATGAACAAATAAAACAAAACAATTTTCTAAAAAATAAAAATAAAAAAATGGTATACCAACTCTTTATCTACTATGTTATACATTATACATTATTATTATTATTATTATTATTATTATTATTATTATTATTATTATTATTATTATTATTATTATTATATATATGAGGAGGGATCAAATTACACCAGTGTAACTCTAAAAGAGTTACACCGTTTTAATAACTTGATATAGAATGAAATTTTTATTGATCCAACCGTTGAATTATATCTACATATTACCAAAATTGTTTGTGTCAAATTGTCAAAATTGAACAACAATAAGAAGGTAATCAAAGGATCCATATTTTAGTATATTTTGAAAAGTTTATATTACGTCAATTTTAATCTATATGAATGAGGTAGCAAATAATTTTTGATTGATTTGAAATTTTGTATACATGATCTATGTGAAAGGAACTTTCAATCCAACGGTGGGTTTTAAGAAAACACCATCCAGTTGAAAGTTATTGAATGGTGTAATAGTTGTTTAAGTTACACCGATGTAATTTGATCCCTCCTCTCTCTCTCTCTCTCTCCCCCCCTCTCTCTCTCTCTCTCTCTCTCTCTCTCTATATATATATATATATATATATATATATATATATAATAAGTATCTTTGTATTGTAGTCTTGTATTTGGCTCAATCCTTTTAGGAAAAGATTGGACCGAGTTTAATTGCAATTAATTCTCTGCTTACCTTACAAAGTATCCATTGCTTCAAATTCAAATTTGATCTCCTTCCATACTTCACAAGCAGCAGCTAATTCAGGACTCCGTTTGTTAGCCTCACGGATAATTTCATTACCTTCACGAGCAAGATCGCATCCTTCATTTCGAGCCTACACACATGCTTCAAGAGCTACTCGATTAGCTACAGCACCAAGTGCATTTCCCCAAGGGTGTCCTAAAGTTCCTCCACCAAATTGGAGTACGGAATCATCTCCAAAGATCTCGGTCAGAGCAAGTATATGCCAAACGTGAGTACCTCCCGAAGCAACAGGCAGAACACCTGGTAGAGAAACCCAATCCTGAGTGAAATAAATACCACGACTTTGATCTTTTTCAAGAAAATCTTCACGTAGTAAATCAACAAAACCTAAAGTGATTTCTCTTTCCCCTTCAAGTTTACCTACTACGGTACCAGAGTGAACATGATCTCGACCAGACAAACGTAATGCTTTAGCTAGTACACGAAAGTGCATACCATGATTCTTTTGTCTGTCGATAACTGCATGCATTGCAGATGTATATGAAGAAGTAGACCACTATCTCGGCAATAATGAGCCAAGCTAGTATTTATAGTGAATCCCCCCGTTAAATAATCATGCATTATGATAGGAACACCTAATTCTCTAGCAAATATAGCTCTTTTTATCATTTCTTCGCATGTACCCGCAGTTGCATTCAAGTAACGCCCTGTGATTTCACCTGTGTCAGCCTGTGCTTTATAAATCACTTTGACACAAAATAAGAAATGGTCTCTCCAACGCATAAATGGTTGGGAATTCATATTTTCATCATCTTTGGTAAAATCAAGTCCCCCACGAAGACATTCATAAACTGCTCTACCATAATTCTTAGCGGATAACCCCAATTTAGGTTTAATAGTACATCCTAATAGGGGACGACCATACTTGTTCAATTTATCTCTCTCAACTTGGATGCCATGAGGTGAACCTTGGAAAGTTTTAATATAAGAAATAGGGATTCGCAAATCCTCCAAACGTAGAGCGCGCAGGGCCTTGAACCCAAATACATTACCGACAACAGAAGTAAACATGTTAGTAACAGAACCTTCTTCAAAAAGGTCTAAGGGATAAGCTACATAAGCAATATATTGATTTTCTTCCCCAACAACAGGTTCAAGGTGGTAGCATCGTCCTTTGTACCGATCAAGACTGGTAAGCCCATCGGTCCACACAGTTGTCCATGTACCAGTAGAAGATTCGGCGGCTACCGCGGCACCTGCTTCTTCAGGCGGAACTCCAGGTTGAGGAGTTACTCGGAATGCTGCCAAGATATTAGTATCTTTGGTTTCATAGTTAGGAGTATAATAAGTCAATTTATAATCTTTAACACCATCTTTGAACCCAACACTTGCTTTAGTCTCTGTTTATGGTGACATAAATCCCTCCCTACAACTCATGAATTAAGAATTCTCGAAACAACAAGGTCTACTCAACATGACTTAGGAGTTAATGAAATCTTTCACTTCACAGGAATCTTTCACAAATAATCAACTAAATATTATCAATTAATTCCCAAGGTTCGTTATTATTAAACGGCGGTATTTGATTTGTCAAATACATCATTATTGTATACTCTTTTAGATGTATGGCGCAACCCAATTTTTGTTTTTTTTTTTTTTCAATTTTGAATCTCCTATCCTTTTTTGAATTTTGGAATTGAAATGTCTAATCTAAATAATAAAAAAATTCACTCTTAATCTTGACAGTGATATATGTTGTATATGTAAATCCTAGATGTAAAAGTAAAAATAGGCAGACTTCTCCCCAGAAAAAAAAAGTAGGTAAAAAAATATGCTAAGTATAAATTGTCTACTGATGAAAAATGAAAGTTGATGATATTGAAAAAAAAAAAGAATAGTAAATAAGGTTCGGGTTCGACTTCCATAGAGAATATAGATGATATTTTCTATAATGATAGAAAAAAATAAAAAAAAATTGAAAGATTTTATCCAATTGAAAATTTCAAAATGACTAGGGTAAACTTAAGAATTCAATCGTTGAAATTGAATAAGTAAACAATTTGATTGGATTGGTTTGATGGTACCAAAAAAATAGAGTACTAACTCCTCTTTCTTATTTATTATTGCATTTCTTATTTATTATTGAATTAACCGATCAACTTGCTTTGTTATCGAACATTTCTTTTTTATTTCAAAAATTTTCTAGAAAAAAATTGGATATATTTTTATATGCGAATAAATCCTACTACTTCTGGTCCTGAGGTTTCTGCGCTTGAAAAAAATCTGGGACGTATCGCCCAAATAATTGGTCCGGTACTAGATGTAGCTTTTCCTCCAGGGAAGATGCCTAATATTTACAATGCTCTGGTAGTTAAGGGTCGAGATACTGTTGGTCAACAAATTAACATGACTAGTGAAGTACAACAATTATTAGGAAATAATCGAGTTAGAGTTGTAGCTATGAGTGCTACAGATGGTCTAACGAGAGGAATGGAAGTGAGTGACACAGGAGCTCCCCTAAGTGTTCCAGTAGGTGGAACAACTCTAGGACGAATTTTCAACATGCTTGGAGAGCCCATTGATAATTTAGGTCCTGTAGATACTCGCACAACATCTCCCATTCATAGATCTGTGCCTGCTTTTATACAATTAGATACAAAATTATCCATTTTTGAAACAGGAATAAAAGTAGTAGATCTTTTAGCTCCTTATTGTCGTGGAGGAAAAATAGGACTTTTCGGTGGAGCTGGAGTGGGTAAAACAGTACTGATTATGGAATTGATCAATAACATTGCCGAAGCTCATGGAGGTGTATCTGTATTTGGCGGAGTAGGTGAACGTACTCGTGAGGGAAATGATCTTTATATGGAAATGAAAGAATATGGAGTAATTAATGAACAAAATATTGCAGAATCAAAAGTAGCTCTAGTATATGGTCAAATGAATGAACCGCTCGGAGCTAGTATGAGAGTTGGTTTAACTGCCCTGACTATGGCGAAATATTTTCGAGATGTCAATGAACAAGATGTACTTCTATTTATCGACAATATATTCTGCTTCGTCCAAGCAGGATCTGAAGTATCTACCTTATTGGGTCGAATGCCCTTTGTTGTGGGTTATCAACCCACTCTTAGTACTGAAATGGGTTCTTTACAAGAAAGAATCACTTCTACCAAAGAGGGGTCCATAACTTCTATTCAAGCAGTTTATGTACCTGCAGACGATTTAACCAATCCCGCCCCTGCTACGACATTTACACATTTAGATGCTACTACTATATTATCAAGAGGATTAATGGCCAAAGGTATTTATCCAGCAGTAGATCCTTTAGATTCAACCTCAACTATGTTCCAACCTCGGATCGTTGGTGAAGAACATTATGAGACTGCGCAAAGAGTTAAACAAACTTTACAACGTTACAAATAACTTCAAGACATTATAGCTAACCTTGGCTTGGACGAATTATCCGAAGAAGATCGCTTAACCGTAGCAAGAGCACGAAAAATTGAGTGTTTCTTATCACAATCCTTTTTCGTAGCAGAAGTTTTTACCAGTTCGCTGGGGAAATATGTTGGTCTAGCAGAAACAATTAGAGGGTTTAAATTGATTCTTTCTGAATATGGTCTTCCTGAACAAGCCTTTTATTTGGTAGGTAATATTGATGAAGCTACTACGAAGGCTATGAACTTAGAAATGGAGAGCAATTTGAAGAAATGACTTTAAATCTTTGTGTACTTACCCCCAATCGAATTGTTTGGGATTCGGAAGTGAAGGAAATCATTTTATCTACTAATAGCGGACAAATTGGAGTATTACCAAATCATGCGCCTATTGCCTCAACTGTAGATATAGGTATTTTGAGAATACGTCTTCTTAAAGACCAATGGTTAAGGATGGCTCTGATGGGCGATTTTGCTAGAATAAATAATAATGAGATCACTGTTTTAGTAAATGATGCGGAAAAGAGTAGTGACATTGATCCACAAGAAGCACAACAAACTCTTGAAATAGCATAAGCAAATTTGAATAAGGCGGAAGGCAAGAGACAAACAATTGAGGCAAATCTAGCTCTTAGACGAGCTAGGACACGAGTAGAGGCTATCAATGTGATTTCATAACAAGTTGATGCGTCCGAATATCGGAATAACTAAAAAATTGAAAATTAAACCGTAAGACATCGATGTCTTACTCCAATTTAAGGAACAAAATAAGATACCAATAGCCTGACAAAGGGTTTAGCCATAAAATAGAATCCATCATTGATTTGAGATATTGATAAGGTGAATACCCATTTCTCGTCAATGCTAGGCATAATGCGGGTATAGGGACCTAAAAAAGATTATCTTTTCTTCCTATCTTATGAACTTTAAGGTGTATGAAGTGTCATTTCCTATCTTATATTTTAATTTTAGTAGGTAGATAAAGAGTCCATTTAACTTAAGTTGATCTAGGCCAGAAGCAGACCTACGTCAAGATAATCCTTCTTTGAAACCCTTTGGTAGTGCTCTTAGATTGTAATCCAAATAAAAAAATCAGAGCATAGGGAATCATCTCTTTATTCTTTTTGTTAAGAAAAAAGATGGTGGACTAACTAATATTTCTATCAGTTAATGAAAAAGCTCAATGCAAAAAAAATGCACATTGGGTTTTTAAAACAATTCAAATCATTTAGATAATAATCAGTTTGATTTGTTTTACCGAGAAGGTCTACGGTCCGAGTCCGTATAGCCCTAATATTCCTACAAATACTAATAATATTTACGATCAAATATATCTCATCACTAATACTATTACTAAATAATAATAGAATAGAAAGAATTTGTAAAGTTCTATCTGAACATATTAATATTCGATAGAATAATACTAATATTAGTACATTCAGATACTAGTCTAACAAAATTTAGACTTTAGACGAATAATTAATACTAATTTGGTATATTTTCCACATTTAGGGGAGTATACGTTTATGTTTCTTCTTTACAAATATGATATTTTTTGGGCATTTCTAATAATATCAAGTTTTACTCCTATTTTGGCATTTCTAATTTCTGGAATTTTAGCCCCGATTAGCAAGGGACCAGAGAAACTTTCTGTTATGAATCAAGAATAGAACCAATAGGCGATGCTTGGTTACAATTTCGAATCCGTTATTATATGTATGCTCTCATTTTTGTTGTTTTTTAGGTTGAAACGATTTTTCTTTATCAATGGGCAATGAGTTTCGATGTATTAGGGGTATCCGTTTTTATAGAAGCTTTCATATTCGTGCTTATCCTAATTGTTGGTTCAGTTTATGCATGGCAAAAGGGGGCATTAGAATGGTCTTAATTCTTGACTATTTAGACAATTAGAAAAAAATATTGAGACAATTATGAATTCCATTGAGTTTCCCTTACTTGATCAAACAACCAAAAATTCAGTTATTTCAACTACATTAAATGATCTTTCAAATTGGTCAAGATTATCCAGTTTATGGCCGCTTCTCTATGGTACTAGTGAGGCATTGGATTCTCACCAAGTTTGCATTACTCAAGTCGACATTCTCGCTTCCACTTCATCCAGAACTGCTCGCGCGGGTCCTTCCCTCTAAGGCGGAACGCTCCCCTACCGATTCATTTTTACATCCCACAGCTTTTGCAGATCGCTTAGCCACGTTCATCTTCGGTGCAAGAGCGCTCGATCAGTGAGCTATTACACACAATTTCAAGGGTGGCTGCTTCTAGGCAAACCTCCTGGTTGTCTCTGCACCCCTACCTCCTTTATCACTGAGAGGTCATTTATGGGCCTTAGCTGGTGATCCGAGCTGTTTCCCTCTCGATGATGAAGCTTATCCCCCATTGTCTCATTGGCCGACCTTGAACCTTATTATTTTGAGGTCATATCTAGTATTCAGAGTTTGCCTCGATTTGGTAACGCTCTCGCGGCCTGCACCGAAATAGTGCTTTACCCCTAGATGTCTAGTCAACTGCTGTGCCTCAACGCATTTCGAGGAGAACCAGCTAGCTCTGGGTTCGAGTGGCATTTCACCCCTAACCATAACTTATCCGCTGATTCTTCAACATCAGTCGGTTCAGACCTCCACTTAGTTTCACCCAAGCTTCATCCTGGTCATGGATAGATCACCCAGGTTCGGGTCCATAAGCAATGACAATTGCCTTGTGCAGACTCGCTTTCGCTACAGCTCTGGTGGTTTCCCTTAACCAAGCCACTACCTATGAGTCGCTGGCTCATTCTTCAACAGGCACGCGGTCAGAGTCCAGAGCCTCCTCCCACTGCTTGGGAGCTTACGATTTCATGTTCTATTTCACTCCCCGATGGGGGTTCTTTTCATCCTTCCCTCACGGTACTACTTCACTATTGGTTACCCAGGAGTATTTAGCCTTGCAAGGTGGTCCTTGCTGATTCACACGGGATTCCACGTGCCCCATGCTACTCGGGTCAGAGCGTAAGCTGGTGATGCTTTCGGCCACTGGATTCTCGCCATCTAGGGTGCAGCATTCTCTACTGCTTCGCCTAGCAGCACGACACTTGTATAGCTCTCCCACAACCCCATTTTCACGGTTTAGGCTGCTCCCATTTCGCTCGCCGCTACTACGGGAATCGCTTTTGCTTTCTTTTCCTCTGGCTACTAAGATGTTTTAGTTCACCAGGTTGTCTCTTGCCTGCTTGTGGATTCAGCAGCAGTTCGAAAGGTTGACCTATATCGGGAATCCCCGGATCTACGCTTATTTTCAACTCCCCAAAGCATTTCATCGCTTACTATGCCCTTCCTCATCTCTGGGTGCCTAGGTATCCACCATAAGCCTTTCTTCATTTAAACCTCGCCCTTAACTTTATGGCTATGCCATCCTAAGGTGCTGCTAGATGGAAGGATCTTATCAATGTCCATGAATGATAAATCATAGCATAGATCAAACTGCCAAATCGGAAAAATTGAAGTGCTATCATATAGCTTTGTATCGACTAAGTTCACGAGTTGGAGATAAGCGGACTCGAACCGTTGACATCCGCCACAGGGTAAACCACCGCCTCTCATGCCCTGACTAATTCTACCTTAGAGGCCAATGATAGACAATAACTCCCCCCCCCCCCGAACACAGCTCACAACTTTCATCGTACTGTGCTCTCCAAAGAGCAACTCTTCTCAAAATCTCAAAAGGTGCTGAGTTGGAATCCCATTCTAACTAAGGATTCTTGTGGTTCCGAAGGATCCAACTACAAGAGAACTAGGAACAGAGAGCTTCCCATGCCCCTATTTTTTTTCCGCCCGACTCTTTGCTCTTAAGCATACTGGTTTTAAGAATGAGTGATTGCCCTTCTCTGACCCTTACTATCCAACCTGAGAGTGGATAGCTAATGCATTCCGCTTTTTTGAACAGGGTTCTATGGTCGGTCCGTGACCCCTGGATACCGAAGGCGTCCTTGGGGTGATCTCGTAGTTCCTATGGGGTGGAGACAATAGGGTCGGTCCATGGATTCTTTTTCCTTTTGCCACATTTTGCTCAAAGGGTTGAAGGGAGATAGTGCATCAAGTTGTTCGCAAGGGCCAGCTTGATCCTCTTCCCCAGGATCCCAAATGAGGAAACCCTAGGAGAGCCATCGACTCCAACTACCGCCCATGTACGATCCATACTAGATATAACCAACTGCCCATCCTACCTCCTCTACGTTCTTGACAGCCCGTCTTTGTCTCAGTAGAGTCTTTCAGTGGCATGTTTTGGTCCTCTTTCCCATTACTTAGAAAAAGTAAGCCACCGGTTCAGGTACAAGATACTATCATTACCGCCTAGAGAATTAGACATCCAACCCGTAATCGCAATGACCCAATTGCAAGAGCGGAGCTCTACCAATTGAGCTATATCCCCCCGAGCCGAGTGGAGCATGCATGAAGGAGTCAAGTCAGTTTTCTATTCTTTTCCTTGACGCAGCTGGGCCATCCTGGACTTGAACTAGAGACCTCTCCCGTGAAGTAAATGATCGCACCTACAGTCCAACCAATTGGGAGAGAATCAATAGATTCCTTTTCGGGAGTGATTCATCCTTCCCGAACGCAACATACAACTATCCGTTGTACTGTGCTCTCCAAGTGTGCTTGTTCCCCCTTCTTCTTTACCATGGCAAGTCTTTGTGAAATAACTCCGATGAGAAGAAAAAGGAAGGCATTAAGAGACCCTCCTGGCACAACCCTAGACACTCTAAGATCCTTTTTCAAACATGCTCCCACCATTTCGAGTCAAGAGATAGATAAATAGACACATCTCATTGCACTGATCGGGGGAGTTCGTAGTGACTGAGGGGATCAAAGACTAAGAAGTGAGTTATTTATCAGCCAAGCATTATATTCTTCTTATGGCTAGATCCAATCTCCTGGTCCCTGTGGAAAGGAAAAAGAATTTTTCACATTCTTCCTTTCGGGAAGGAAGGATTAGGAAAATCCTATTGATTGCAATTTTCTCCAGACCCCTGGGGAAAAGCATGAAAAAAAGGCTTGAATGGTACGATCCTGCCGTCACCCTAGAATGAAAGGGGTGATCTCGTAGTTCTTGGTCTGTGAAGATACGTTGTTAGGTGCTCCGTTTTTTTCCATTCCATTAAGGCCAAAACTAAACCTATGCTCAAGAGATAACTGTCCATATACTGATAAAGGATGTATGAATTCTCGAGAAGAGAGGAGCCGTGGTGGTCCCACCCGGATCGCCCGGATCCCACTAGTGAAGAGAAAGTTGGATCTACATTGGATCTCACCTGAATCACCCCATCTATCCTCCTAAGGATAAGTTTGGTTTCAAACCCCAGTTCAAACAGGAGAAGTACGCATGCTAATGTGCCTTGGATGATCCACATCTCAGGGTCAGGCGCCGATTAGCACATTAAACTATCCATATGGCTAAGAGCCCTCACAGTCTAGGCACAATGACACAATTATCAGGGGCACGCTCTACCACTGAGCTAATAGCCCGTCGTGCGGGCCTTCGACGGAGGCCAGCTATGCCAAAAGTAAGACATCCCTCTCTTTCCTTTTTTCACCCCCATCCATGTCACCACACAAGGGTGACATGGATGGGGGTGAAAAAAGGAGCTCCTATCAACTTGTTTCAACCTAGGATAATAAGCTCATGAGTTTAGTCTTACTTCACCATCGAGAAATGAAAGAAGACTTCCATCTCCAAATTTTACTCAGACATAACTCGCTTCTTTTTGGGTGTGAAGCAGTGTCAAACTAAACTACCCAACAAGCGTTAGCTCTCCTTGAAAAGGAGGTGATCCAGTCGCACCTTCCAGTACAGCTACCTTGTTACGACTTCATTCCAGTCACTAGCCCTGCCTTTGGCATCCCCTCCTTGCGGTTAAGGTAACGACTTTGGGCATGGCCAGCTCCCATAGTGTGACGAGCGGTGTGTACAAGGCCCGGGAATGAATTCACTACCATATGGCTGACCAGCAATTACTAACGATTTTGGCTTCATGCAGGCGAGTTACAGCCTACAATCCGAACTGAGGATGGGTTTTTGGAGTTAGCTCACCCTCGCGGGATCGCGATCCTTTGTCCCGTCCATTGTAGCATGTGTGTCGCCAAGGGGATAAGGGGCTTGATGACTTGACATCATCCTCACCTTCCTCCGGCTTATCACCGACAGTCTGCTCAGGGTTCCAAACTCAATGTTGGCAACTAAACATGAGGGTTGCACTTGTTGCGGGACCTAACCCAACACCTTACGGCACGAGCTGACGACAGCCATGCACCACCTGTGTTCGCGTTCCCGAAGGCACCCCTCTCTTTCAAGAGGATTCGCGACATGTCAAGCTCTGGTAAGGTTCTTCGCTTTGCATCGAATTAAATCACATGCTCCACCGTTTGTGCGGGCCCCCGTCAATTCCATTGAATTTCATTCTTGCGAAAGTACTCCCCAGGCGGGATACTTAACACGTTAGCTACAGCATTGCACAGGTCAATACGCATAATGCCTAGTATCCATCATTTATGGCTAAGACTACCGGGGTATCAAATCCCATTCGCTCCCCTAGCTTTCATCTCTCAGTGTCAGTGTCGGCCTAGCAGAGTGCTTTCGCCGTTGTTGTTCTTTTTGATCCCTACGCATTTCACCGCTCCACCGAAAATTCCCTCTGCCCCTACCGTACTCTAGCTTGGTAGTTTCCACCGCCTGTCCAGGGTTGAGCCCTGGGATTTGATGACGAACTTAAAAAGCCACCTACAGACGCTTTATGCCTAATCATTCCAGATAACGCTTGCATCCTTTGTCTTACTGCGGCTGTTGGCATAGAGTTAGCTGATTCTTATTCCCCGGATACCGTCATTGCTTCTTCTCCGGGAAAAGAAGTTCATGACTCGTAGGCCTTCTACCTTCATGTGGCATTGCTTCGTCAGGCTTTCGCCCATTGCAGAAAATTCCCCGCTGCTGCCTCCCGTAGGAGTCTGGGCTGTGTCTCAGTCCTAGTGTGGCTGATCATCCTCTCGGACCAGCTACTGATCATCGCCTTGGTAAGCTATTGCCTCACCAACTAGCTAATCAGACGCGAGCCCCTCCTCGGGCGGATTACTCCTTTTGCTCCTCAGCCTACGGGGTATTAACAGCCATTTCCAGCTGTTGTTCCCCTCCCAAGGGTAGGTTCTTACGCATTACTCACTCGTCTGCCACTGGAAACACCACTTCCTGTCCGACTTGCATGTGTAAGGCATGCCGCCAGCGTTCATCCTAAGCCAGGATTGAACTCTCCTTGAGATTCCTAGTTGCATTACTTATAGCTTCCTTATTTGTAGACAAAGTTGATTTGGAATTCTCTTTCATTCCAAGGCATAACTTGTATCCAGGCACTTCATATTCGACTGGAGCTTGCTCCCAGAAATATAGCCCCCCCACCCCTCGTGTAATCCCACGAGCCTCTTATCCATTCTCAATTATTATTCGATCACGGCATCCAAATAGAAAAACTTACATTGGGTTTAGGGATAATTAGGCTCGAACTGATAACTTCCTCCACGTCAAGGTGACACTCTACCGCTGTGTTATATCCCTTGCCTCCATCGAGAAATAGAGCTGACTAATCCTAAGGCAAAGGGTCAAGAAACTCAACGCCATTATTCTTAAACAACTTCTTGGAGTTAGGCTTTCTTTTCACACTATTATGGATACGAAAATTATGGGAAAAATTGGATTCAATTGTCAACTGCTCCTATCGGAAATAGGATTTACCACAGATTCGAGCAATAGCACATGATTTCATAAAACCATACGATTTTCCCGATCTAAATAAAGCGGGTTTTCCATGAAGAAGATTTGGCTAAGCATGTTCTATTCGATACGGGTAGGAGAAGAACCCAACTCGATTTTCTTAAAAAATAGAGAAATCAGAACCAAGTCAATTAAAACATAGAGAAATCAGAACCAAGTCAAGATGATACGGATCAACCCCTCCTCTTGTGTTCTTGCGCCAAAGATCTTACCATTTTCGAAGTAACTAGAGTTACATCTATTTTTGCATTTCAATTCAAGAGTTCTTATGTGTTTCCACGCCCCTTCAAGACCCCCAAAAAATGGACAAATTGCTTTTCTTAGGAACACATATTCGTTACCACAAAAAGGATAATGGTAACCCCACCATTAACTACTTCAATTTAATAGTAATAAAAATACATGCCCTACCAAGACAGAATTTGTAATTTGCTATACTCTTGCCTAGCAGGCAAAGATTTACCTCCGTGGAAAGGATGATTCATTCAGATCGACATGAGAGTCCAACCACATTGCATTGCCGGAACCCATGTTGTATATTTGAAAAAGGTTGACCTCCTTGCTTCTCTAATGTTACAATCCTCTTGCCGCTGAGCTCCCTTTCTCCTCGATCCACAAAGACAAAATGTAATACTGGTGCCAACAATTCATCATGAAAGAAAGGACTAGCTGAGTCGAGATCACTAACTAAAATGAATTTAATACTAATAGAATAGAAATAGAACTGTCTTTTCATATAGATATCCCTTCAACACAACATAGGTCATCGAAAGGATCTCGAAGACCCACCAATGCACGAAAGCCGGGATCTTTCAGAAAATGGATTCCTATTCGAAGGGTGCATAACCGCATGGATAAGCTCACACTAACCCGTCAAATTGGGATCCAATTTGGTTCCTTAGGAGGTATCGAGAAGGAATTTTGGAATGTAATAATATCGATTCATACAGATACAGAAGAAAGGGTTCTCTATTGATTCAAACGCTCTACCTACGAGATAGGGATAGAGAAAGAGGAAAAAATCGAGGATTTCACATAGTACTTTTGGTCGAAAAATCGATCTGATTTTTTTCATACTTTTTGCTCAATGTTGAAATGGGTCAGATTCTACAGGACCAAACCTTGTGGTAGTTAAGGAATGATGGAAGAAAATAAATAAAAAAAAGTAAATAAAAATGCAGTAGAAGAGTCCTGATTCCAAACAAAAAAAATTCAAACTTGATTGAAAAGGATCTTTCTGATTATTGAAGAATGGGACAAAAAGATTGATCACGAAAAGATTTCTTATTCTTATTAGAAGATCATGATTGGATCCACATATGTTTGGTAAAAAGAAAGAAAAATATTCTTCTTTGAGAATAATATAAAAGGAAAGTGTTCAATTGGAACATGAAAACGTGACTGAATTGGTCCTAGTTACTCTTTGGAACGGAATAGAAGAAGGGGAGAGATTCTCAAACCAAACTAGGAAACAGATCCAATGACTTTAAAAGAATTGAACGAGGAGCCATATGAAGTGAAAATCTCATGTACAATTCTGTAGAGTGGCAGTAAAGGTGACTTATTTGTCAACTTTTCCACTATTACACCCAAAAAACCAAACTCTGCCTTACGTAAAGTTTCCAGAGTACGCTTAACCTCTCGATTTGAAATTACTGCTTATATACCCGATATTGGCCATAATTTATAAGAACATTTTGTAGTCTTAGTAAGAGGGGGGAGAGTTAAAGATTTACCCGATGTGAGATATCACATTGTTCGAGGAACCCTAGATGTTGTCGGAGTAAAGGATCGTCAACAAGGGCGTTCTAGTGCGTTGTAGATTCTTATCCAAGACTTGTATCATTTGAAAATGCCATGTGAATCGCTAGAAACATGTAAAGTGTATGGCTAACCCAATAACGAAAGTTTCGTAAGGAAACTGGAGCAGGCTACCATGAGACAAAAGATTTTCTTCCTAAAGAAATTCGATTCGGAACTATGATATGCCCAAGGTCCAATATGGAAAGAATTTCAGAGGTTTTCCTTGACCTTGTTCGTGTCAACAAACAATTCGAAATGCCTCGACTTTTTTAGAGCAGGTCCGAGTCAAATAGTAATGATTCGAAGCACTTTACACTATTTTGGAAACCCAAGGACTCAATCGTATGGATATGTAACATACAGGATTTCCAATCCTAGCAGGAAAAGGGGGGATCGGATACTTAATTTCAAGTGAGTAAACAAAATTCCATACAAGATATCATAGATACATATAGAATTATGTGGAAAGCCGTATTCGATGAAAGTCGTATGTACGACTTGGAGGGAGATCTTTCATATATTTCGAGATCCACCCTACAATATGGGGCCAAAAAGCCAAAATAAATTATTTTAGCCCTTATAAAAGTTATAAAAAAAATGGATTCCTCCTTTCACGCTCATGTCACGGTGAGGTACTGC